>CM021104.1:546457738-546976640 GCA_007115665.2 Sequoiadendron giganteum | reverse complement strand
AGGGAGTGAGAAGGAGAGGGGGAGAGAGAGAGAGAGAGAGAGAGAGAGAGAGAGAGAGAGAGAGAGAGAGAGAGAGAGAGACTTGAGAGAGATAGAGGTGGAGAGAGCGAGAGGGAAAGAGATAATATTTAAATATTTTATAAATTGGTAATATATATATTTAAATATTTATGGATTAACTAAAATATTGAAATAATATTAAAATATTTATAGATTAACTAAAATATTGAAATAATATTTAAATATTATACATTTAATAATATATTATATATTAAATACATAATTTGGTAAGAGATTATCATAAATTGTATATTAAATATATTACATTATAAAATTTATTGGATATTATATATATTAAATTATAAAATTAATTGCATTTTTAAATCATATATAAAAGATTGTATAAATTGTTTTAAAACTGATCTAAAAGATATCATATATCGAATTCAAATCTGATATCCGATTTGAATCTGATATCCAATATTCTGACACAAAATTTAATGCCTTAGTATTAGGCTAGGTGTTAGGCTCAGGATTTGGTTCAGACCTGCCAATCCTAAAAAGTCAACATGTAAAACGTGTTTAACAACTTACCATGCTTTTCTAGACTTTGCCCATGTTGCTGACAACTTTTATTTTACCTAAAATTGATGAAACGAAAAGGGTTTGTAAAGGAGCTTCTCAGCTTTCTACCAATATAAATTATATTTTACTTAGAATCTAATAAATAATTATTATTTATTTTTTATTAGAATTACGACTAAAGTCTTGATTGATAGTCTGATAGAAAAACATCTATAGTTTTCAAATGGTATCACATTTTTTGAATCCAAAACATGTGTCACATTTTATGCTTTACATACTATAGGATTAAAAAAATAAAAATGAATTTCATTAAGTTTTGACCAAGTTAAGGTGGTTAGACATACGAGTTTTTATATTTTTAAAAAGTTGTAATAAAAAAATCATAATTAATTATTTATTTAAAAAAAATTACAAAAAAATATGCATCACATCCGGACATGAGTCCTCTACTTATATCTAAAATCTTATAAAAATATATTATGATTTTATTATGGTTAGGGTGGTCAGACAAACACCTACTTCTTATTTTTTCCTTGAAATTTTAGTGTTACTGCATTGAAATTTCAAATTTTCACCAAATAGATTTTTTTTTTACAAAAATTAACCTAGTAGTTTAGAAACTACATTAAATTTTCCACAGATTGTATTGTTACATATTTTTGAAATAATATAGATAACTTATTCAAATTTTTATGTCAAGTTGCCCAACTCTGATTTTTTGAATTTTCATTGCCACTTAAGGACCTATTTTTTCCATGATGATCCTGCACATACCCCCAACACAAACTCCATATCCCCTTGGTACTCTTATATTCACCCATGGTGGTTCTCTTGAAATAGAAAAACAAAGTATATACACCACTTATCCTCCTCCACCTAACAAATGGACTCACATCTTGCTTGGAAAATAATAAACATCCTATTGTAAAACAAATGCTCAACACCATGAACTATCAAGACAAAGTCTTATGCCTTCATGAGCAAGGTATATTGGAGCCCATCAATATCAAAAAAATTCCATGAGCACAAGGCCTTGGCTACATATCTCAAGGCTCTCAATCCAAAAATGTTGGTACAACCTTTATACAACCTAATCAATCCTATTTCCAACAAACAATAGGTGCGTCCCATCATTCCCGCAAATCATTTTTTTCCATCCGTCCTCCTCCTTCATACAAACCTAGAACAACTATCAATATCCCTCCTCCATCCTCCAAATCCATTTTGGGTCCCTATGTCCCACAATCCCCATCACACATCCTCCATCTACTAAGTCCATTTTGGGCCCTTATATCTCAAAACCACATCCTCCATCTTATCTTATACCTCCCTTCATCCATCAATCACTTATCCCTATTACCTATCATATATATCACACTTTCATAATCCCCAATAAAGATCAACAAAGGAAAAAACATCCTCCATTTATATACCCCATCCAACATACAAACTCCATTCCTCCACATCATCCATTTCCTCACACCCATACGATTGTGATTGAAAGTAATTTGGGTGCCAAAATAAATATGTGCATACAACCAAACATCCAAATGGAACTAAATATCTCCATGTTCCATCAAAATACATGATGAAGAAAATAAAAATACAATACAATACAAAATCCAAATAAATCCCAAAGGCCACAAAGACCCACTAAAGAAAATATCAAAATCATGTGGATCCCAAAGAAAAAGGATGTAATACATTCACATAAAAAATCCATAATGACATCCAAATTTACTAATCCAAAAGCTAAGCATCCCCATATTCCATCTCCTAAATATATTTTTGGTCCCTATGTCCCAAAATTAACTATCCAACCTCGTCCATCATCCCCACATCCCCCATCTCCTTCCATAATTCAACACCCATCACAATATGTGTCAATGTTGGTCCTAAAAAAATCTCCCCATCACACTCACCTTCCATAATTTCATCCATACACTTTACAACATCCCATCTATTATCTCACATATCTCCCCAATCAAGCCCCTTTAATATGTGCCATTGCATAATCCATCTATCCTAATAAGGTCGTACCGACATGTATCCAATAGTCACTTCAAACATGAGCTCTTATTACCTCGATATGGAACTTGATGCTTGAGTCCTCCATCCATTTCCTTCTCCTCTATATTAAAAATCAACTTACCCACATACCTATCCTCATTAATATCCATCCACAATTATTCAAAAAAGTCCAAAAAATTCTAAAAATTCTAAAAATAAAATTAAAATAAAAAATTGAAAAAGTAAAAAGAAAAAATTATTTAACGGTGAAAACTTGAAAAACAAGCACCTTGGACAAGTACCATGATGAAAACTTTAAAAATAGGTGTCATGTGTAAATTCCCAATCCATCTTCTCTCCACACTTGGGGGAAACTTCATTCAAAGCATCCTCATCCTGCATCTCCTCCATCTAATCTATCTTATCCATCCTAACTATCATATCCAATTTATCCCAATCCTTCTATCCTCCTTGTGATCTTGATATAGATAGGGGAAGATATATGCATGCTTTGGAACCCTTTTTGAATACATTCCATCTATCCACATACTATCATATTCATTATCCCTCCATCATGATATCATCTATATTCCTTCCTTACACACCCATCATACTATCATGAATCTACCTCCCTTCCTTATCTTCCCATCTTCCATCCTTTATACCTCATCACACATGACATATCTAGAGTGGGGAATCTTATTCCTTTGCAACATGGTCCTTAGAGATCTCATTCCATTTCATACATCCATTCTATTATCATTCTATCTCCAAATCCTTATCTCTTTATAATTTCATCCTATCATATCTTCCATCTCACTATCTTTATCTCCCTATTATCCATCCCTTGATCCCTCCAAAATGTTCAGCTGTTCATCCCATGATCCTTCCATCTCCCCATACTTATCTTCATATCCCATCATCTTCTCATCCTTCCATATTCCAAATCCTTATCTTCTCATCCATCCATCCAACAAATTTAATCCTTTCCATCTCCAAATCCTTATATCTCTATTCATCCATCATATGATCTTTCCATATCCCCATCTTTATCTCTCCAAATCCATTCATCCCTACCCTCATTTCATCTCATAATCCCTTGCCTTTGGTATCTAGCTATAGGCTAGGTCCCCATTCAATCCAAGGCTATCCATCCCACTATCATTACTCTTACCTCTTTCCCATGTCTTGCTAGTCTCCTATCACTTTCATTTCTCATCTATCCATCACATCATCCTCCCAAATTCATTTTTTGATGATTTGGATAACTATCCCATTTCCAAGCTTCAGAAAATCAACATCCTCTTGTAAATAATGTGCACCTTGTATATATCAATCATCTTGCATATAAGGTCAATCTTGTCTCATCATCTAGGCCCATCATTGTACATACTTGTCAATAGGTCTCATCCTTGTGTTTGTTGTGTCACCAAGAACCCCCTATAAAGTTGGTACTTCAACAAAATCCATTAGTCCCATTAGGTATCAAGTATCTTGATTTCCTCTTGTCATGAGAATCCTAGGTCATATCCATCCATCTCTAGTCTTCATAGGATATATCATTTCTCACATTAGACCACATCAGCCCCATTTATTATCCTTATGCAAATTATTTGGCACTTTTGGATCTTTTTTCATCTTCCTTTTTAGCTTCCTACTTTACCTACTTGAGGTTTCCATGATCCATCATATCATGGTGTGCTTTAACTAGTGAACATAGGGGCAAGTCTTGGATTTTTTGTTCATTGTGTTTTCTATTTATCTCATGTTGCATCCACCAAGATCCGCCAAGGTTTTATGCTATGTTGGGGTATCCTTTGTGTTTGTGGTTTTTCAACATCATATCCACCAAAGCCCTTTGTGACTTTGTGAGATATTGAACTAACCGAGCTTGTTTGTTGTGTCAGTTCTATGCATGAGATACAATGTCACCTTAGTTCCTCATACCCTAGTACATAGTATCTCATGCTATATCAAATTAAGTGCTCACTAAATGGTAGTTCTAATTTGATGCTCCAAATCCCCCATCCATTTATCCTTCATCACTATCCCCCAATTAACCTATCCTATCTATTTTCTTCACTCCACTTAATCTTGGATTTTGTGTACACATGAATCCTCATCCATCTAATCATTTCATCATCCATCAAATTTTATATAGACTAATATAGATTTGTTAGTCTAAGAATCTTCTCGTCCATCCTCCATCTTCTCATCCATCCTAATTATTTCCTAATCATTTCATCACCCCTTCAATTTGTTTAGGCTAATATAGATTTTTTAGTCTAATCATCTTTTCATCCATCCTAATCATTTCATTATCCCTTCAATTCCATTAGGCTAATATAGATTTGCTAATCTAATAATATTTTCACCCATCCTAATCATGTCATCATCCCTTCAATATTTTTAGGCACATATAGATTTGTTAGTTTAAGCATATTTTCATCAATCCTAATCATTTCATTATCCCTTCAATCTTGTTAGGCTAATATAGATTTATTGGTTTGAGAATCTTTTCATCCATCCTAATCATGTCATCATCCCTTCAATATTTTTAGGCTAATATAGATTTGTTAACTTCTAAGTATATTTTCCTCCATTATCTTCATTCATTTCATCAATCCTATCACTCCTAGCAATCCCACATCGTAAACAAGTCCTAATCCATGCAATCTAGCACAAATATGTTAGAGTAATAAGTTATTTCACTTAATTAATTTAATCATATTGGTTAAAATTAATTAAGTCACTTATCACTTTAGTTTTACTTAAGCTAAACTTAGGCACATTAATAATTAATTATTTATTAATTATTAAGTGTGCATACTAGGGTTTCCTTTTAGGGTTTGATCTCCTTTCTTAAGGATTGATATAATTATAATTATTCATTCTCTTTAATGCATTTTTAGCTTGAGGCTTGCAAAACATCTTTGTTATTATGAATATCTTTTCTTTGTGACAGGTCATTGCTTGCAAGTGTTCGCTGGGGTTTGTGAAGTTGGTTTATCAGCTTCTATATGGTTTCAGAGCTTCGAATCTGTAGCTTCCTATTTGTATTTTTGAAAGATATTGCCTTACAGTGATTTTTAAGTGCAAGGGTTTCAAGGCAGACATCTTTTTGCAAGATCTAGGTGTAGCCATTTTTTTTGGGAATTTTTGGGAAAAACGAAGGTCACTATCATGTTTAGAGAGCTAAAAAACCCTAGGAATGCTTGTCATTTGGTTGACTTTAGAGTTGTTGAAAAAAAAAGGAATTTTTTTTTTTGCCAGAGAGGTCGTACGACCTCCCCAACACGCTTCATGAGGCAAAAAAGAAGTCACGAAAATAAAAATAAAATAAAAATAATAATTAGAAAAGCACTTTAAAAAAGCGTAGCTAGTTCAAAGCATAGTGCTACTCGCCTACCACCCGACAGCCACCAGGCGGCCACCCGCTAGCCACTCAGACAAGCGGCGCCACCCCAGGACTGCCAACTCCTCCTCTTTAGCCCCTAAGGGCTAAGTCATGATCATATTAGGGACCAGGGGCCCGCGCCTAGCCCCCAACCACCATTCTAGCCCCCTGCATCGGTCATGTGGGTGACCAGGGGCTCCACCCTAGCCCTCAACCGCCAACCCCCTGGTCTTGCATGGGACCTAGGGCCGATTTGTTTTAGCCCCGAAGGTTTATTGAGGGTCTACTTGGGTAGTTTGGAGCACTTTCACGGAATCGGGTGTAACTTTTGTGTACGATGTCTGTTTTTCAAAAATGAATAGGCGTTAGAAAGTTGGTTTCAGGCACTATCCAATGGTGTAGGTTTGATTTTCTAGGTTTTTTATTTTTAATGCTTTTTTCAGCCTCTAAAGTTAGAAGTTACTATTTTCAATCCGGGAGGCATAAATTTTGCGTCAAGACTCCATTTTTCGCCATTCTCATAGTATCAAAAATCTGACTATGTCCTCTTTACAGATCTCAAACCTAATTTTTTTTTTCAGATCTCAACTTTTTCTTTCTTGGGAAATGTGCAATTTAGGGTATTTTTTTTGAGATCGAAGAGATTTTTTTTGCATTGAGAGTATATACTGCTGATTTTTATCATGAATTCACATAATATTGCACCCCTTACTCCATTCAACTACTTTTGTTGGAAAAAACAAATGGAGATTCATTTGATGCACAAAGGGTTCTACAGGGTGACCATGGGTACAAAAGTTGAACCTATTGGTGCTGCTAAAAAGAGAAAGTGGTTTAATATGTGTGATGAAGCTTTTGGTACATCATGTTTATCTATTTCTCCTGATATTATTTTTCATGTTGAGTCTTGCACTACACCCCAACAAATTTAGACTACTTTAGGGTCTTTGTTTGGGAAGCAGGATACTATGAGAGGATTCCAGTTGGAGAATGAGCTTATTGGCTTAAATCCTAGATATTTTGATAGCATCCAAGATTTCTTCACAAAACTCAAGTATCTTAGATTGCAGTTGACATAGTGTGGTATTCAAAAGCAGGACCCTCAGTTGATATTGACCATTCTTTCTAAGCTTGGACCAGATTATTCAGTTTTTGTATCTACCTTTTATGCCACTAGGGATGCTCTTGGTACTAGGTTTACTTTGCCTTCCCTTGATGATTTTACTTTTTCTCTCACTCGGGAGTAGGCCAAGTTGGCTAACATCCAGCCAAGTTGAAACCTTCTACATCACATGCACTTATTGCATCACAGGAGCCCAAAGATCAGAAGGCTTCTACAAGAAAAGGCAAGAAACAAAAACAAAAGGATTCCAAATCTCATGAAAAGCAAAAGGAGTCCTTAGATTCATCCTCCTCTTCAAAGGGGAAATCATCTAAGAAGGAGAAGGTTACATGTGCATATTGCAAGAGAGAAGGACATGCAGAACATAGTTCCTATAAGAAGGACATTGATGAGCTGAAGCATCTTCTTCAGAAACATCAAATTGATTTGCCTTCTAGGATGTCTGCATCATCTCCTTCCCCTCATTCTTCTTCTTCAGAGTTGCATGACAGGGGCACAACTAGTTTACATACTTCATCATATATGAAGGGACATGCTCTTTGTGCTTATTCAGGTCTTGGATTAGGGAGATGGCTTCTAGATTTAGGAGCATCTTATCATATGTCATCTTCATAGTCTATGTTCACTTCCTTTGAGCCTTGCACTATGTCTCCTATTTTTATGGGAAACAATACATACATGAGTGTTAAATGTAAGAGGTCTATTAGTTTGGGGACAACACTTTTTAGGATATCTTGTGTGTTCCTCATTTGAAAAACAAACTTCTTTCCATATATGAGATCACACATGGAGGTAATGGGAGATCTGTGGAGTTCACACCTGATTCATTTATAATCAGAGACTTGGAGAGTAGAGCGGTTATTGCTACTGGGGTGGTCGATCACTCATCTCGATTGTATTCCTTTGCAAATTTTTCTTTTAATGGTGCTTTTGTTCCTACAACTGTTCATCACACTTCTAGTGTGAAGCATCATACAGAGGAGACATTTGGATTATTGAACCTCAGTGTTCTCACTTCGGATCTAGTTCTTGAGCCATCCAATCCATCTCCTCTATCCCCTGTTGCGGTTGCTGATACTTCTATGGCTACATATGTGGTTTCTTCTATTTCATTGCAACAGGACCTGGTTGATCATTTATCTTTGGAGGTTTCTCTTCAGTCTTCACCTACTTTGAATTATTCATTAGTTGAGGTCACACCTACTTCTTTGGAGACATTTTGGGCTACACCCAATTCACCTTCAAAGATTCCATTCATGCAGCTTCTTCCCTCCCACTTCTTTCAGGAGATGTGGTTTCTTCAGTCTTTTTGGAGCTACTTCATTATGGGGGGGGGCTATGTGGTCTCTTTCTTTGTCTCTTCCGGGTTCTTTCATGTATCTTTGTGATGGATGGTGTTCTTGGGGGGTCTTATGGAGTCCTCCATCTTTCATCACTTAGTTGTTTCTGCATCTTATTTTGTGGAGGAGTTTTGTTCCCACGTGGTTTTCTTCTTTACCCTATTTGGTTTAGTTTGCATTGCATTTGTACATGGGTACGTGATCAAGCCTTGTTGTCAGGACCCATCTTTGCTTTCATGCATCTTTTCCTTAGTGTTTTAGCTACTTCCTAAGTTCATCTTAAGGGGGGGTGTTAGAGTAATAAGTTATTGCACTTAATTAATTTAATCATATTGGTTAATTAATTAAGTCACTTATCAATTTAGTTTTACTTAAGCTAAACTTAGGAACATTAATAATTAATTATTTATTTATTATTAAGTGTGCACACTAGGGTTTCCTTTTAGGGTTTGATCTCCTTTCTTAAGGATTGATCTCATTATAATTATTCATTCTCTTTAATGCATTTTTAGCTTGAGGCTTACAGAGCATCTTTGTTGTTTTGGATATCTTTTCTTTGTGACAAGTCATTGCTTGTAGGTGTTCAGTGGGGTTTGTGAGGTTTATTTATCACTCTTAGCAATCCCACATCATAAATAAATCCTAATCCATGCAATCTAGCACAAATCATCCAGTTGCATCTTTGGTCTTGTTCTTAGACTTGTTGCAAAGCCTTGATCCCAATCCAATCATCATCATCAAGATGTATCCTTCCCAATCCTTGTGTTGTTTCATGATATATCATTCTCGTATCAACAACATTCCTATCATCATCATCAAGATGTATCCTTCCCAATATTTGTGTTGCTTTAGGATATATCATTCCCACATCAACAACACTTGCATCATCATCAGGATGTATCCTTCCCAATCCTTATGTTGTTTCAGGATATGCTATTTCTACATAAATAACACTCTAATCATCATCATCGGGATGTATCCTTCCCAATCCTTGTGTTGTTTCAGGATATATCATTCCCACATCAATAACACTCCATCCATCATTAATCAATCTTGGATTTTAGCATGATTGAGGCAACATAATATTTATCTTTGAGTCCTTTTTGTGCTTTCTCTCTTGCAACATCCCCCTTCCATTATTTCCTCCTCTCCCCATCCCGCATTCTGTCCCTCATCTGACATCATCTTTCTAATTTATTTGTGCATCCTCTCATCCATTTCGAGAGTACACCCATGCTCTCTTGAACCCACATGTCCTCTCAAGGGGGCATCCTCAATCATAATCCTTATCTTCACTCTCACCATCTTTCTTTCTAGTCACTCCTTTGAATGATTGGGGCATCTTCCCTAATCTAACCATCTCCTTCTAGGTGCTATGTTTTAATCTTCTTTGAAATGATGTTACTATGAAACACCATCTCAAAGAAGGGAAAAATATAGACACCTAAAATTGACCACATTTGATCAATTTATTCTTATTCTATCTAATTCCCCATAATTTATATTAATTAAATAATATTTAATTATTTAATCAATATTCTCTATTTTCCCCATTTTTTCTAAGTTCTAGCCTTAGATAAATGATTTAATTTAATTATTTATCTACAACTATCCCACCTTAACCCTTCTATCCCATAAATTAAATAAATAAGTCCTATTTATTTAACTCCTCTCACCTGTCACATCCTCCAACTCTCCCACTTGCACTAATCCTAATTCTAATCCCTACCTAACCTACCCACTAAGAATTTGCACATACTTAATGATTAAGTGGGCCAACCCTCCCCATCACATCAAACACATGGGCCTTGTCCCCTCAAGGCACAATCTTCCTCTCAAGCCCTCTCATTGTGCCACTTGGCACAATCTTGTGGCTTGAGAGATCCCAATCATTTTCAACCCTTGATCTCCACCAAGCAATCTCAACCATCCATCCATTTTCATCCAAATCATCTATATCCATCACTTAACCATTTATCAAAGCATTTCACACATTTTCATTTTAGCATTGTTATGTTGTTGAAATTTCTAGTAAGCACACATCCAATCTATCAATTGTGAGCAAATCTATTTAATAGGAAGTTCATTATGTTGGTTTGAGCTTTTTACATCATATCTAAGTGCAGTTTGGATTTTATTGCAATTCTCATTGCTTTAGACACAAATTTCACTACACACAATAACTACAATTAAATAATAGTAATCATATTAAATTGTTTTAGCTATATATGAAGTAGAAATAAATGTAAATAATAATAAATTAATTTATTTATGTGAAATGAAATGGGAAAAAGATTAATTAAATAATAAGGTGAGGGACGTATAATGAAGCAAATTTGATTAGGTGATGTAATTGGTCTATTAGAATAATAAAAATGTAGTAGAGAAATAATTAGATGTCTATTCTGCCTGTAAATGAAAAGAGTTGGAAGCTCTGCCACAAACATAACTAGGAGAACGACCTCTTGATCGAGTAGTAATGGATGTAGAGAGTAGTCTTGGTTTACTGATAGGTGGAGCTCTACTAATTGTTTTCATTGTTTTTTGCAAGAGGAAACTATCTTCACACAAGATTTCTTCTGCGATTCTCCCTCCGGGAAGCTTCGGGTGGCCGCTGGTGGGAGAAATGCCGCAGCTTGTTGTGAGTGCCAAGGCCAACAGAGCCCACACCTTTTTCCAACACAAGATTGAGTCGTACGGGGGAGATATCTTCAAGACCTCCTTGTTTGGGTTTCCTACAACAGTGTTTTACGGTGCTCAAGCCAATCGATTTCTCTTCAGCAACGAAAATATTTCGGTCCACAGCCACTGGCCCTACTTTGTTACCTACTTAGTAGGCAATTCCTTGCCTGCCAAGGTTGGAGATGAGGCCAAGTCCATGAGGAAGATTCTCACCAAGTTCTTAGGGCCACAGGCTTTGCAGAAGTTGGTAAGCAGAGTAGATGGTGTAGTGAAGAGTCACATGGAAAGTTTCTGGATTTGCAATGAACAAGTGAAAGCCTATCCTCTCATCAGACGCTGCTTGTTTTCTGTGGCCTGCACTCTTCTTCTCTATCGACGATGAGGTGCAACAGGCAGACTTATTCCGCCATTTTCATGACATGGTAAAGGGAATTCTCATGCAGATGCCTTTGAATTTGCCGGGGACTAAATTTCGAAAAGCCATCACCGCCAGAGATCATCTCCGCCGAATGATCCAAACGCTCATCGATGCGAGGAGAAACGGCGATCGGGAAGACTTTTTATCCTGCCTTGTTGGGGAAGCAGAAGAAAAGAAACTAACGGACGATGAGGTTAAGGATAACATGTTGATACTCTTAGCAGGAAGCCAAGATACAGTGGCGATAACTCTAACGTTTCTCCTCCGCTATCTGTCTCTAAATCCAGAGTGCTACCGCCAGGTTGTCCAAGGTATTGTATATAATGCATACGCGTCGTCTCTCTATTGTCATTCCAATAAATGCAAATACTGTTAATAAGGAGATTAAGATTAGATTGTGTGTGAGTTTTTTCATCAATATTTTGGATGCTTTTGTTTTTTTAATTTTGATCTGAAATGTTAATTCATAATTTTGATTGCTGATATTTCTAGATTAGATTATGTGCAGTTTTTGCATCAGTGTTTTGGATGTTTTTGTCTTTTTAATTTTGATCTGAAATATTAATTCATGATTTTAATGGCTGTTGTTTTTGGATTAGATTGTGTGAGCTTTTTACATCAATATTTTGGATGTTTTTATCTTCCTAATTTTGATCTGAAATGTTGATACAAAAATTGACACACAATCTAATCTAGAAAAAAAAATCAGATCTAATAAAATTATTGTTGAATTACAGAGCAAGCTCAGAGTTTAGAAGAAATGGATGGTAGACAAGAGCTACAATGGGAGGACATTCAAAAGTTATGGAGGGCAGCACAGGAGACTCTCAGACTTCAACCTCCAGACTCTCAGACTTCAACCTCCAGCTCAAGGTGCATGGCGCCAATCTATCACAGACTTCTTCTACGCTGGATATATGATACCTAAAGGATGGAAGGTATGGAAGGGTTTAAAGAACGTAGTGTGTTATTGTCCGTGTGAACCCAATACTTTTTATTCTAGACAACAAGTATTAGATTGTTATACTTTACACCACTGATACTGATTATGTTATGGTTGTGTTGAATGAGGGGCAGATTATTTGAACGGTACATTCAACTCATAAGAATCCCAAGTATTTCGAGGATCCAGAGAAATTTGACCCTCGGAGGTTCGAGGGGAAGGGCCCTGCTCCCTACACATTCGTGCCTTTTGGAGGCGGGCCTCGCATGTGCCCTGGATCTGAATTTGCAGCCATAGTAATACTTGTGTTTCTTCACAACGTTGTGAAATATTTTGATTGGGATTTGATTGATGCCGATGAGAAGATCACAGCCGATCCTTTGCCTATCCCTGCTCGTGGACTGCCCATAAATCTTCGTCCGAATTAGCACTGGTTGCACCAAAAATCTCTTTAAATATGTTATAATTAAGTGAGAATTGATATGTGAGAGTGAACTATGTTAATTTTTATTCAGTTATGATTTCATTGATGCCAATGAGAAGATCATAGCTGATCCTCTGCCTATCCCTGCTCGTGGACTGCCCATAAATGTTTGCCCGAGATAGCACTGGTTGCACCAAAATTTCTTTTGTTTATGATAAATATGTTGTAATTAAGTGAGAAGTGACATGTGGGAATGGGTTATGTTAATTTTTATTTAGTTATGGGTTCATTTTCATGGAATGAATTAATATGATTGCTAATAATAAATGATATATTTTGTATTAAGTTTTGATATATTTTCAATTTTTATTCATTTGTATATATTTTTTAGATACATGTTTAAGTCTCTTTAAAACATTTATTTTAACATTTTTTAATCAATACACTAGTTACTTTATTGATAGTAAGATATTATGAAGATTTTACACTTTGATGGGTATTCATAAATTTTGTAAGGTTATTTTGATGATTTTTATAATTCGATTAGGCATTATGAATCCTATGGTCTATTATGTTCTTGTTATTCTCAAAATTGTTCCCGTGTTATTACTACAATGATACGAGTGAGGTATTGTTAAAGAAAACCTAAGAACATTTATGTTACTATGATTGGTTTTGATTATTGTGAATCATTTTTTAATCAAATTAGAGCCTTACTCCATGATTGTCTTGTAAAGATTTTTTTATGTAGATAAATTAATAAGATCATAAGATATTTGAGGTAGAATAACCCTAAAAATGTAAATATTATATATAGATTATGATCATATATGTATGTAAGTAAATTCATATATATATGTAGATTTATGCATGTATATATTTATATACATATATACATATGATTGTGGCTATTCTCACTACAAAAATGCATGTGTAAGATATCATAAAATATGAAACCATATTCCTTCTACCTTTCAACATCATCAGATCGCTCTAAGACAATTAACAATGGCATTTAAGATCATGGCAGATGTGGATCTTGTAAGCACCCATGTTCAAGTAAGTTGGATCTCTATTTAATTAATTTTGTAGTCCTTCCTTAAATATACTAATCTTATTCCTTTTGTCTCTATTTTATTTTATAGAAAAAAATGCAGAATAAATTGTCAGCTCTTCTGAAATTACAGACAAATTATCTTGTCAATGTTTTTTTGGTTTTTGAGATGTACTCTGTCAAATTTTTATTCCGAGAGTTTGGCTTCAAATGTTCTTTGATAATCTCTCCACAAGGGTAATACCTATGTATCATTTCTGGTTAAAACTACTTCCTTTTTCCTTCTTTTGGGAAACTATAGTTGATCAGACATGGCCTTTATGAATTATGTGGATTGAGCCAATTTTATTAAGTTGCTCATTGTTTAGCAACTTGTCCATGGCTGGTTCATTCCAAAATAACAACCCAGATAAGACTACGAATACATTGAAATCTATGAAACTTTGGTGCCATAAATTGGATATTGTTATTGTACAACAACAAAATATTTGGGCATCATTTTGCTAAGGCAAGCGTTTATAGAGAGGTATTTGATATATCGACATAGGTAAATTCTGTAACGCCCCGCCACGTAACCCTAGAGGAAGTTGCAATTAACTACTCAAACACACCAATTTTGTTTTGTTTAAAGAACAATTAATATGCAAGTTCACTACCCAATGCCAACATCCTCTAAGGTTATGAGAATGAGATTACTTTTAAACCCACACATACAACATAACTGAATCCATAACATTTATCTACGAGAAATTAAGAACACATACATTCCATACATGATAATTTACATCCTAACAATAAAAGATACAATAAGATTTCATTTAACAATAATTTAGCAAGGAAGATTACATCTCTCATTCCCCGAATGAGGTAGAACCAAAAGTGTGATTACAAATTTCAATCTACCACCTCGAATTACAAATGAGGGGTAATAATTACAAGAATCAATAGAAATGAGTATAAGCATGAAATGTAACTGGATCCCACAAGCTCTCCAACTAGAAATCTCGTCAACACGAACAAGAAGAGAATCCAATGGAGTAAGGTGCACATTCCACCCAACCAAGTGGTACTAGAAGGCCCACCCCCCGTGCTAGGAGATAGTAACAAGGATTCCTAGACAAGACCATCTACCTCTAGACACAGGCTAAAACATGACTGAACTTAATCAAATACAATTACAACACTATCACAATGGTTACAATGCTTCCAAAGTTAACTAATAAATTGCATCGTTGATACAAACATACTGCTGATTTAGGAGAAGTGTCATCACAATGCTACATGGGATATCCTGGTAAGTCTTCTTAGGCCCCAACTCCCATCTCAGGATCTCCTAGAAGCCTATAATGACTCTCGGCCCCTCATGCAAACCAATGAGAAATCAGCAATCTCTCGTAGAGACGAGATAATGATTTTGCCATTCCAGGCCTTCTCGTCCCATCCCAAGTCTATACAAGCCCTTGCATCCATGAGCGAGGCACAATTGCCCTTATTAAGTGTTAAATACTACCTATTCTTCTAATAAGTTTATTTACATTATCACTGGATTAACTAACTCACAATGAGTTACCCTGACACCACTTTGTGTGCCACACCTCATTGAAAGCCACTCCTCTAAGACAACACATGGAACAACTCCACAACCCAAGGGTAAACTAGTGCACACTTAAGGATATTAAATCCCCATCCGAAACATAAAGGCAACACATCCCCATTCATGGTAATTGGGTAATTAACTGGATACAACTATACACACTACCCAAGAACATTCAAAGGCTGACTATAATAATATGACAACCCCAAATATTTAAAATCCCCATTTGGAAGACTTATAAACGTTTCTAAACAATTTCCCCCAAAACGAAAACAAAAGAAATTATATTTTAAAGAGCAATTTAAACAGGAATTAAACCTACTTTTGGATATCCTAAATCCACTTCCTTCAATAAAATACAGTAATTTATTGCTTCAATAAACTAGTTTAATAATGTCTCTTTCAGACAAAGAAGGGAATTAAATTATACATTTCAATTCCTTAATTACTTTAAAATGAAAAATATTTAATTCTTCTATTACAACCAATCATTTTAAAAACCATTTCTTCCTTTCCAAAATATACCATTTTAAAATTCAATATTTCATCTATTAAACATATTATTTTAAAGTCCTCCATTTGCATTTAAAACATGCAACTATTTAAAACATCAATTAAATATATATACATATTGAATATATATACATAATCATATACTTATATATATATTCAATATACATTATATATATAAATATTAAACATTATTATAAAAATTCCAAAACAATAATATATCATTATGTTGTAAACATATATATACATATAAATATTTATCATTATATATTTATATATATATTATATATTTTAATATTATAAAAATATAATATAAAATATTATATTTAACAGAAAAATGAATTTAATAAGGTTAAACCCGCATAGGGTTTTTAGGAAAGCACGTCGAGTTTTATGTTAGGGGCAGTTGTGTTTAAACACTGCTGAACCCCATTTACATGGGGCGACTGTGTGTAAACATAGTCGAACCCCCCAATGGGGTGACTGTGTTTAAACACTGTCGAGCCCCCATACGGTGGGCGCGACTGTGTTTAAACATAGCCAAACCCCATTTGGTGGGGCGCGACTGTGTGTGGGGTGTGCTGGGAACGACCCCCCCCCCACAACGCCTCCCATGGGGTTAGTTGTGGGGTGAGTCCCCACGACCCCCAAAAATTTTTGAATTTTTTTTTAATAAAAAAAATCCCTACGAAATTTCAATTTCGCCCAAATGAGAAAACACATAATTTTTTCCTCAAAAGAGTATTTTAACAATGATAAAACATATATAAATATATATATGTATGTATGTGTGTGTGTGTATATATATATATATATATATATATATAGAGAGAGAGAGAGAGAGAGAGAGAGATTTATGAAATTTACAAAACCAGTAGAGCAAATAATTTCCAGAAATGGTCATTTATAGTCATATAGCCAATTTTTTTCGAATGCAGAGGTTTTCAGAATTTGATACAAGATTTCACATGGGTTTTTTTTTATTCATCTTAATCCATTTCTAAGTTTCCCAAACAATGATTTTGCAAACAACATATCAAAACTAAGAATCTTTTCAAAAATAAAATTAATTTAAATAACAAGAACCTGGTTTCCAAAAGTTTGAGATGATGTGAAATGGTGCAAAGATTCCTCCACAGATTCAAGCTCCTTCCAAGCAATCCAACAGAGCTTCTCCACAATCCAATTTCAAAACCAAAAAGAAATAGAATTCCTTCTTCCTTTTTCTTTTTTTTTGGACTTTCGTGGTTATAGCCATTAAACTCCACGAAAAAATATCTCTTTCAACCACCAACATAAATTTTTCAAAACAAAAACAAAAAATATCTTTCAAATTCTTTTTGCATTCAAATCCTCCAAAAATGCAAAAATAAAACATTTTATAATTTTCAAATAAAATATCTAACAATTCTAAAAATAACTTAATTCAATTAATTTAATTAATTTAATAAAATAAATATAATCCAAAGATTAAATTATTTTACTAATTAAATTAAATTAAATAATTAATTAATTAACATCTTCTAACATAATACACCAGATTAATTTAATAATCAACTTAAATATTTAATGCCATTTATTTACCTTTTTCAACATGCAATTTAAATAATATCAAGGTGAAATTGAATAACATTAAAGCAACCAAACCCAACTTAAAACTAACAAAACACCATGAACAAGGTAATGACTTGACATGGGGACCCTAGCTACTATCTCCCAATAAAAATACCATTGGGCAATGGACAATCTCAAACCTACGAAACTAGGTGGAGTCAATGTCCTATACCTGTAAACCTGCAAACAAAGCATATATCGAACATGCATATATATCATAATAAAACACACTGTGAAGAGGGAATCATAGAATCGTAGGGTGATCACAAATGAGTGGTGCAATTTTGTCCCCTTCACCAATACAGTGTTACAAAATTGATGAATTTAACATAAATAATCTAATCAAAAGCATAACACAACATTAATTCCAATATCCTCTATGCTAATTTCTAAAGCATGCCATAATGATAACATCAACGTAAAATACCACCACATCAAAATATAACATCACATCACTTTACAGTTAATGATGAAATAGTAACTGAGTACCATAGTCAAAGTACTAATAGAAAACAAAGCATAACGGAGAATAACAATGTCTGATCAAAACAAAAAAATGGAGGGGTGCTACATCCTCCCCCCCTAGGGTCAGGCTTACTCCTAGAAGCCTTCGAACAAATAGGGATAGAGCTCCTTCATTCTAGCTGCATCTTCCCAAGTGGATGATGTATCATCCCTAGGATCCCACTAGACCCTAACTTGATCAATATCTCACCTTCAAAGAGCAAGTGTTCTATGCTTCGTTATGGCCATGGGCTCCAAAGCCAGCTGCCTGTCCTCTACCTATAAGGCATTCCAATCAAGGATATGAGAAATATCTGAATGGTACGATCGAAGAACTGAAACATGAAATACATCATGAATACGTGCAAGACTGGGCGGTAAAGCAAGTCGGTAAGCAACTGGACCAATCTTCTCGAGTATCTTGAAGGGTTCGACAAAGTGAGGCGCCAGCTTAGAGCCCTTTCCATAGCGGATTGGACTCTTTCGTAGACACACCCACAAAAAGACTCTATCACCAATAGAAAAGTATCGAATCACCCTATGCACATCCGCATACTTCTTCTGCCTATCCTGAGCTGCCACCAAATGCTCTCTAATCTGAACCACCTACTACTCCATATCCTGCAACATCTCAGGACCCAAAATTACTCTATCTTCCAGTCGATCCCAGCTCAAGGGAGTGCGACATCGTCGCCCATAAAATGCTTGGAATGGAGGCATGTCGATAAAACTCTGGAAACTATTATTATAAGCAAACTCTACCAAATAGAGATAGTCTTCCCATTGCGTCTGCTGGTCCATCACATACATACACAACATATCCTGAAGGATCTAATTGACCCTCTCAAACTATCCATCTATCTCTGGGTGATATGTTGAACTAAAGTTCAACTGTGTCCCCATCGCATACTGTAATGAAGTCCAAAGAGTTGAGGTGAACATTGGATCCCTATTAGAAACAATCTGACACAAAATACTATGTAACCTCACTATGTCCTCCATGAACACTCTGGCTACAAATGATGCATTATAAGAAAAGCGAATAGGTGAGAAGTGTTCTACCTTCATCAACCTATCAACTGTCACCATAATCACATCATGCCGTCTCGAAAAGTTGGGTAAACGAACAATGAAATCCAATGAAATCATGTCCCATTTCCACTCTGGTGCTAAATGCGGCTGCAAAAGCCATACTGGATGCTAGTGTTTATCCTTCACCCACTGACACTCTAGACATATCGACACATAATCGGCAATATCACGCTTCATTCTTGGCCAAAAATATAACTAACGCAGATCTACATGCATCTTCTTCACCCTTGGATGGGCTGAATAAGGTGCACGTTGTGCCTCAGTCATAACCAAGGTGTAAAGATCACCTGATGAAGGAACGTATATGGGTCCCATGTGCCTCAATATCCCATATGGATCCAAAGAATATCCTAAAAACTTACCCTCAAGAGGTCTGCTTGCCTCTATTTCTATCCTAACCTCCTGATACCAACTATCTGTTGAAAGAGCAGAAAGAATCTGACTTCGTAAATCTACTACAAGAGTCAACTCAGATAACTAATGTCTTCATCTACTCAGTGTATAAACTACGACATTCTCCTTTCCCTAGATATACTTCACTTCGAAGTCATATTCACAGAGAAACTCCATCTAATGCCTCTGCCTAGCATTAAGGTTGGGCTGCGTGAAAATATACTGAAGGCTTCTGTGATCACTATGCAACTCAAACCCATGCCCAAGAAGGAAATGTCTCTATCTAGTCAATGCATGAACAACTTTTGCCAATGCAAGAACATGCGTAGGGTAGTTCAACTAATGATCTTTGAGCTTTCATGACTCATATGCTATGACATGACCCTCCTGCATCAACACTACTCCTAATCCGTCCAAGGATGCATCTGTACAGACTACAAAGTCCCCAGTTGGATCAAGTATCGTAAGTATTAGTGCATTCGTCAGCTTCTCCTTAAGATTCTGAAATGCTACCTCACATTGCTTTGACCACACAAACCTCTTCACTTTCCTTTGAAGGGAGGTGATAGGATACCCTATCTTCGAAAAGCCCTGCACAAAACACCTATAATAATCTGCTAGCCCCATAAAGCTACGTATCTCTTTCACATTTGTGGGTGTAGGCCAATCTGAGATCACTTGGATCTTTGCAGGATCCACTGAAATACCTTCTCCTGAGATCACATGACCAAGGTACTTGACCTTAGTTTTGAAGAATTCACACTTCTACAGGTTGGCATAAAGCTGATTATCCCATCAGCACTGTAATACCTACTACAAATGTTCCTCATGCTCTACCACTGTCCTGGAGTATATCAAAATTTCATCAAGGAACACAAGGACAAATTTGTCTAAGTACATACGAAATACCCCGTTCATCAGACTCATGAACACAGAGGGTGCATTCATCAACCTAAATGGTACTACCGTGAACTCATAGTGACCATATCGTGTTCGAAACACCATCTTATGTATGTCTGAGTCGAAGATACGAAGCTGATGATATCTTGACTTAAGATCAATTTTTGGAAAGATCGTGGCATCCTTTATCTGATCGAATAGATCATCAATCCTAGGAAGCGGTTATCGATTCTTGATAGTCACTTTGTTCAACTACTAGTAATCAATACATAACCGAAGTGAACTATCCTTATTCTTCACAAAGATAATTGGTGCTCCCCATGGAGAAACACTAGGGTGAATGAAGCCCTTTGCTAATAACTCTTCAAGCTACAAGTGAAGCTCTTTCAGCTCTTGGGTGGTCATACGGTAAGGAGCTCGTGAAATGGGTTTCGATGCAGGTACAAGGTCTATCTTGAAATCTATGCTTCTTCGAGGTGGCATCCTTGGAATCTCATCTAGAAAGACATTGGAATACTCCTGAAGAATGGAGTGACTATCGAGAGATACTTTCTCTTCTCCATCTCCTAAATCCAAATCATCCACTGTAATAGTGAATAACTGACAACCCTGATGCACACACCTTCTCAACTTCATAGCTGAGATAACTCTCAAGGAAATCAGCCTCTGAACTCCCACTATCTCTACCTCTCTGCCAGATGCATCAATGCATCGAATCAACTTACATCAACAATCTATGACTGCTCTATGCGCCTCTAACTAGTCCATCCCTATGCAAATATCATAAGAACCCAATGGAATAACTCAGAGGTCCATTATAGTAAGGAGAGGTCCAACCTCCAGTCTACACTCTGGTACAAGGGAATGTGATGCAATTTTCACACCCGAGGCTAACTCAATTTGCCACCTATCAACTTGCCTTACTACCCCCAGTCTACATCTTGTCATGACGAAAGAAGAAATGAAAGAGTCCGATGCTCCAGAATTAAACAAAATGGTAACTGGGTTACCCAACAACATATCAAATGTCTCGACGACGGTACCCTTATGCTTTTCCTAGCGGTTATTAACCATTGTGAAAACACGATGCCCTCTACCTACATCCCCAACTGTTGACTCAAATGTCGCTGGTCCCTTTGAAAATTTAGATGTGCCCTTGTTAGGACACATTCAAGCTATATGACCCTGCTGGCCACATGTGAAACATCCAATACCTCTACCATAGCCCCTGCCTCCAGGTGGTGTGCTAGACCACTGCGCGCTACCCCTGAAAGTGGACTATGAGCTCTGCACTAGCTTCTCAGAGTTGAAGCATTTCATACGCCTGCAGTTCCTGTCCCCTTGCCTCTGCAGGAAACCTTTACATTTCCCCTGTGATACCTAATACTGCTGACGACTTTGCAAAGGTCCTTGCTAAGCTTTGCAAGGTACATCTCCCTGAGTCTAACCTCCTCGTGCACTAGACCTTGCTACTGAACTGCTGTCGATCTGAACATCAATGTGGCCTCCTAGTGCCATGGAAATTTTTTTCTCCACTAGATGCATTTTTTCCACCGCTGTCTCCATGGTTTTGAGTTTGAAAACCCTTACACCTCTGCTAAGGAGTGCATTCAATCCCCTGACGAAGTGGTGAACCAACATCCCCTCATCATCTCCTATACCTATGAACTTCTTGAACTCATAAAAGCATCACTCATACTGCTCAACTATCAAGGCTAATTGACGCAAGGTGTGAAACTCACCGCCTCGACGCTGACGCATGTGGTCAGATAGGAAATGAGCTCTAAACCACTCTAGAAAAATCTTCCACGACACTGAGTTAATATCTATATGGAGCTTTTTCTCCCCCAACCTCCATCACGTGGATGCAAACCCTCATAGATGTATGGTAGTGTACTATGCTTTGGTATTACTTTCGTAAGGGTGCATAGAAAATCACCGATCAAGGTCTATGAGCCAAGTCTCAGCTTCTAACCTAGTGCCTACTCGATTATACAATGGTGGTCGTGCCCTGAGTAACTCTCTCATATGCACTGATGTTACTTCCTCTGATTGAGATGAAACTTCTCTCTCACAAGGATTACCCTAAACCCTAGCCTGCCTCTGACCAAGGAGTGCCAATGCCTCCTCAAGTGCCATGCGTGTAGCCTTGATCCCTAGAGTATTCTGCTATCGGTCACTGCCCCTTGGGGCATTCTGTGATGCCTGGTGCTCCTCTTGATTTGGAATATGTGGAACATGAGGAGGAGAGTCATGTTGACTCCCATTGCGACCGCCCACATGACCACATCCTCGCCCTCTACCTCTTCCGCGTTTGGGAGGCATAATCTTGCACAGACACACCAAGATATTAGGCAAGGTACATAACTTAAAACCTACACAACTAAAAGCTTAATGGGTTCCTCATAATCCTAGAGCACCCAGTGTTTAAACCCGGGCTTTGATACCATGTGTAACACCCCGCCAAGTAACCCTAGAGAAAGTTGCAATTGATTACTCAAATGCACCAATTTTTTTTGTTTAAAGAACAATTAATATGCACGTTCACTACCCAATGCCAACATCCTCTAAGGTTACGAGACAAATATTACTTTTAAACCTACACATACAACATAATTGAATCCATAACATTTATCTACTTGAGAAATTAAGAACACATACATTCCATACATGATAATTTACATCCTAACAATAAAAGAGACAATAAGATTTCATTTAACAATAATTTAACAAGGAAGATTACATCTCTCATTCCCCGAATGAGGTAGAACCAAAAGTGTGATTACAAATTTCAATCTTCCACCTCAAATTACAAATGAGGGGTAATAATTAAAAGAATCAACTGAAATGAGTATAAGCATGAAATGTAGCTGGATCCCATGAGCTCTCCAATTGGAAATCTCGTCAACATGAACAAGAAGAGAACCCAATAGAGTAAGGTGCACATTTTATCCAACCAAGTGGTACCCGAAGGCCCACCCCCCGTGCTAGGAGATAGTAACAAGGATTCCTAGACAAGACCATCTACCTCTAGACACAGGCTAAAACATGACTGAACTTAATCAACTAAAATTACAACACTATGACAATGGTTACAATGCTTCTAGAGTTAAATAATCAATTGCATCACTGATACAAACATAGTGCTAATTTAGGAGAAGTGTCATCACAATACTACATGGGATGTCTTGGTAAGTCTTCTTAGGACTTGACCCCCATCTCGGAATCTCCTGGAAGCCTATAACGACTCCTGGCCCCTCATGCAAACCAATACATAATCTATTATCTCTTGTAGAGACAAGATAACGATCTTGCCATTCTAGGCCTTCTCGTCCCATCCCAAGTCTGTACAAGCCTTTACGTCCATGAGCGAGGCACAATTACTCTTATTAAGTGTTAAATACTACCTATTTTTCTAATAAGTTTATTTATATTATCAGTGGATTAACTAACTCACAATGAGTTACCCTAGCACCACTTTGTGTGCCAACCCTCATTGAAAGCCACTCCTCTAAGACAACACATGGAACAACTCCACAACCCAAGGGTAAACTAGTGCACACTTAAGGATATAAAATCCCCATCCAAAACATAAAGGCAACACATCCACGTTCGTGGTAACCGGGTAATTAACTGGATACAACTATACGCACTACCCAAGGAAATCCAAAGGCTGACTATAATAATATGACAACCCCAAATATTTAAAAACCCCATCTAGAAGACTTATAAACGTTTCTAAACAAATTCCCCCAAAACAAAAACAAAAGAAATTATATTTTAAAAAGCAATTTAAACAAGAATTAAACCTATTTTTGGATTTCCTAAATCCACTTCCTTCAATAAAATTTAGTATTTTATTGCTTCAATAAACTAATTTAATAATGTCTCTTTCAAACAAAGAAGAGAATTAAATTATACATTTAAATTCCTTAATTACTTTAAAATGAAAAATATTTAATTCTTCTATTACAACCAATCATTTTAAAAACCATTTCTTCCTTTCCAAAATACACCATTTTAAAATTCAATATTTCATCTATTAAACATATTATTTTAAAGTCCTCCATTTGCATTTAAAACATGCAACTATTTAAAAAATCAATTAAATATATATTTAAATATATATACATATCGAATATATATACATAATCATATACTAATATATATATATATATATATATATATATATATATATTCAATATATTTATACATTATATATATATTAAACATTATTATAAAAAATTCGAAAACAATAATATACCATTATGTTGTAAACATATATACACAAATATACATATAAATATATATCATTATAGATTTATATATATATTATATATTTTAATATTATAAAAAATATAATATAAAATTTTTTATATTAAAAAAAAAATCAATTTAATAAGGTTAAACCCATGTAGGGTTTTTGGGAAAGCGCGCTGTATTTTACATTGGGGGTGGTTGTGTTTACACATAGCCGAACCCCATTTACATGGGGCGACTGTGTGTAAACACAGTTGAACCCCCTAATGGGGTGACTGTGTTTAAAAACAGTCGAACCCCCTAATGGGGTGACTGTGTTTAAACACAGTCGAGCCCCCATATAGTGGGCGCAGTTGTGTTTAAACACAACCAAGCCCCATTTGGTGGTGTGCGACTGTGTGTGGGGTGTGCTGGGCGCAACCTCCTCCATAGCACCTCCCATGGGGGTGGCTGTGGGGTGAGCCCCCAATGACCCCCAAATTTTTTTTATTTTTTTGTTTGTATAAATTTTTTTTTAATAAAAAGAATCCTTGCGAAATTTGAATTTCGCCCAAATGAGAAAATATAGATTTTTTTCCTCAAAAGAGTATTTTAACAATGATAAAACATATATATATATATACTTTTCACAATATATACATATAGATATTTATATACAGATTTATGAAATTTACAAAACCAGTAGAGCAAATAATTTTAAGAAATGGTCATTTATAGTCATATAGCCAATTTTTTTCTTCAGAAAAAAAACATTTCAATACAGAGGTTTCCAGAATTTGATACAAGATTTCACATGGTTTTTTGTTTTTTTTTTTCATCTTAATCCATTTCTAAGTTTCCCAAACAATGATTTTGCAAACAACATATCAAAACTAAAAAAATTTCAAAAATAAAATTAATTTAAATAACAGGAACCTGGTTTCCAAAAGCTTGAGAGGATGTGAAATGGTGCAAAGATTCCTCCACAGATTCAAGCTCCTTCCAAGCAATCCGACAAAGCTTCTCCACAATCCAATTTCAAAACCAAAAAAAATAGAATTCCTTCTTCCTTTTTTTTTTTTTGGTGGACTTTCATGGTTATAGCCATTAAACTCCATGAAAAAATATCTCTTTTAACCACCAACATAAATTTTTCAAAACATAAACAAAAAATATCTTTCAAATTCTTTTTGCATTCAAATCCTCCAAAAATGCAAAATAAAACATTTTACAATTTTCAAATAAAATATCTAACAATTCTAAAAATAACTTAATTCAATTAATTTAATAAAATAAATATAATCCAAAGATTAATTATTTTACTAATTAAATTAAATTAATTAATTAATTAATTAACATCTTCTAACATAATACACCAGATTAATTTAATAATCAACTTAAATATTTAATGCCATTTATTTACCTTTTTCAACTTGCAATTTAAATAATATCAAGGTGAAATTGAATAACATTAAAGCAACCAAACCTAACTTAAAACCAATGACACACTATGACCAGGGTGATGACGACACGGGGACCCTAGCTACTATCTCCCAATCAAAATACCGTTGGGCAATGGACATGCTCAAACCTGTGAAATCAGGTGGAGTCGATGTGCTGTACCTGTAAACCTGCAAACAAAACATATATCGAACATGCATATATATCATAATAAAACACACCGTGAAGAGGGAATCGCGGAATCGCAGGGCGCTCGCAAGCGAGTGGTGCGATTTCGTCCCCTTCACCAATATAGTGTTACAAAACTGACGAATCTAACATCAATAAGCTAATCAAAAGCATAAGACAACATTAATTCCAATATCCTCTATGCTAATCTAAAACATGCCATAATGATAACATCAACATAAAATACCACCACATCAAAATATAACATCACATCACTTTACAGTTAATGATCAAATAGTAACCGAGTACCATAGTCAAAGTACTAACAGAAAACAAAGAATAACGAAGAATAACACTGTCTGATCAAAAGAGAAAAATAGAGGGGTGCTACAAATTCATCACCAGCAATTCACCATGGGGAAAAATTAACCGCTTTAATATTTTTTTTGATATGAATGTTTTTAATATGATAATATATTAAAAATTAATTTATATAATACCATTAATTTTACTTGATGGTAAATTTGTCATGACGGTCAATTTTTCGTGAATTTTCTCAGAACCTCATATATCAAGCAAGCTTATGTCATGAATGCAGTTATCTTACTCTAACAAATATGTTATGAGTTTTTGTTCTTTAGAAAATGCAGCCAATGCTCTTCCTCTAAAATATGTGATTAGATATTTATACTGTATCTAAATTTTTGAAAAGTGTTTGATCTTCATTTGAACAATTACTATAAAATTTCAATTTTGAGATCAATCACTATCAACCTGCTATCTAAGTCTGAGTGTGATAATTGTACAATCATTTTAAAGGATTTCAAAAGTTATTTATTGAACCTCTTAAGTTTTATAAAACATTTAGTAAAGATTGGATTAAAGATATTGAATTTGTAGGTTGGATATTGGATGTGTTTGGATTTAATTGTATAATATTTTTTTTATAAAATTTTTAATATTTTAAAATTGGGTTGAATTTTTTTAAATAACATAGATATAAATAAATTATTGATGTTAGGTTTTGGAGAGTTTATGACAAAAGAATGTATCTACATTAATTATGATTGAAAAATAAGATCATGAATAATAAAAAATAAAAAATTTAGAAAAATATTTTGCGAATTTTTTTAATGTATAGTTAAATATTATACATTGTTTTATTTAATTAAAAAAATATTAATAAGAATTTCCTTTTGGATAAAAATTAAGTTTTATGATTAAAAGTTAGTTATGGTTTATGTCTTATTATAAGATATATACATTGGGTTTTGAAACTTGCAATTTTTAATACTCAAACACAGTCATGAAATGGTGGTGTTATTTCAAATGCATATGTAGATAAGTATAGTTATGAATATCTTATAAGAAATTTGATGTGTTTGTAGACATGCAAAAATAACAATCATGCATCATACAAATTAACATCCATTTCTTCTATTAATCAATTAAAATATTTATTGATTAATTTCCTAAGGTTCATTAAATAAATCAAATTATTTAATCCTTATATTCTTCTCATTTGATTTAATAAATCAAACTGATTTAATCAAATGTCAAATCCCTAAAACTCCCTAAGTTAATTAATCTAAATTAATTAACTTCTAATCATGATTATCATTCTCCAGCTTTTGACTCAACTAGAGTCAAATCCAAACTCCTAACTAACCCACCCACTTGCACCAATAAATCATTTATTTGATTTATAATTCCTCTAATTACATTCAAAATGGCATCAAAATGGAATATTCTTCCATTTTGAATCTTCCCCCCAAAATGGACTTGTCCCTTCCAACAAGGTTTTAAATGCTATTTGCACAAGTCAACATAGCATTTATTACACCTTTCATCCCCCCAAAACATGTCAAGTCTTTCAAATTCAAATTTGAAAGTGGCACATTGGCTAAGACTTGCACATTCCTCACCCTCTCATAGCTTGACAAGTGTCATCTTGTCATTTGCTTATGAATGATCCCACATTCATCAAACTCTCTAAATCTCTCAACCTTGAATCTATAAATGCAAAGCATTTCAACACAAATCAACAACACACAACTCATGCTCATTGTAAGGTTACTCTCCACTTGTGAGAACTGATCTTGCCTATCATCACACCATTTGCTTAGCAATATTTTCTGATTGCAAGGTCACTCTCTTCATTTGAGAGGATATCTTGCTCATCATTTGGCATTTTGCTTATCAAGGATTGGGAAAGGGCAAATTCCTACAACACTAAGTTGCACCAATCCAATATGGGATAGATTTGCTTCATTTATTTGTGCTTTAAAATCATTTCATTTGGCATTTCTAGTTGTTTAAATGTTTTAATTTAGCATATCTGGTATGGAGCAATATCTCATAGGGTTTGTTAGGTTTTGTCATGTTAGTTTGATTTGCATAATATACTAACATGTTGCAGAATTTAGCCACCACAAAATGGCGCTAGAAGGAGGGGCAAGTATCCATCCAAGATTTCCACATAAGAAAATGCCTGCTTCTCAAGCGACATACAAAGTGTATCAAGCAGTCGGTCCTAATTCCACGTACACTTCCGTATCCACCCATCATTGCTCATCTTCCCAAGTTTGGATAGTCAAAGGTTCCAAACCTCCAACCAAACCATCTCTTACTCCTAAACACACTCCATCCACGCCTCCATGCATGATATCCAATTCTCACATTGACCATGTGTTGGCAATGACTCTTCATCATAAGGATTCAGAAGGCACTCTATTGCGATGTGCGCACAAAGACAGAGTTAAGTCCATTATCAGCAAAGCAGAACAAATTTCTCAAAGGTTGCATTCAAGTGCACATATCTTGGCAAGACAACTTCTACAAGTAGGATATCAATGGCACATTATGACAGAAGCATCAACATCAGCACCACTAGGTGGTTCACCATCAGCTTAAAATCTCTCAGAAAATACAAAACAATCGGAAAATGTCCTGAAAAAATGGTCACCTTGATGAAAACCTGGCAAACAGGCATCTTGGCGACAACAAAAAAATCAAAAAATACAAAAATCCAAAAAAATCAGAAAAAGGATTGAAAATAGTAAAGAAAAAAATTGTCCTCCAGCGAAAACCGCCAAGATGAAAACCGCTTCGGTGGCGCTTTGGACAAGTACCATGATGAAAACCTGGAAAACAGGCGTCATGTGTAGAATCAAGCATCTATGTGCGCCAGTTCACAAGAAAGCATCTTATCACATCCATAATGAAGCCAACATTCCATCCATATCATCCGTTCATCCATGAACCGCTTATCCAATCCAGTTTCCATCTACATCCATACTCCAAGTTATCTTGATCTTGGAAAATTTTGGTGCACTTTACACGTGTTTATGGTAAACATCTTGACATGGGTCATTTTCATTGATCCCATCATATCGAATGCTATCTGAGCCTTGAAGCATTATCTGAATGAGCATTCGTCCATTCGAACACCTTATCTTATCGCAAGATAATTCATATCCATTCGTCTAGGAATCCACCCATGGCATTCCATACATTGCTAGACACTGGGGGCAGATATTTGCATCTTGCTTCGAGAATAAATCTTGATGTATATCATCCAACTTATGAAGTGATCCAAACATTGGAAAACGTGAAATCAACTTGGTCAAATCAATTTATGAGCCAAAATCCAAATCACTAGCCCATGGCATATTTTGACAAGAAGATGTTCCTCATCAAGCTTTATCTTTCGTCGAATATCAATCCAATAATCAATATCACTCGCATCTAATGCACACGTCAATGTAACATCAAATCATCAAAACAATTTTGTTCCAAATCAAGTTTCATCGATCTTGATCAATTGAATCCAATCAATCATCACCTTGTTTTACTTAACACACTTAGTCAAACTATCATCTTGTGCACGAGTTTACTCTAGGATAACACAACTTCCTTGGGTTTACAAGTTCATTATCATCACTCTATTTGGCTTAACACACTTAGCCAAATTAACAAATCCATAATCACCTTGTTTGGCTTAACACACCTAGCCAAATTATCCTTTTTGTACGAGTTTACTCTGGGATAACACAACTTCCTAGAACTTACGAGTGCATTATCACTTTTGTTTGACTTAACACACTTAGTCAAACTATCAATCCATCAATCTGATTGATCAACATTAAGCTTGGTTTTCAACAAAATCTTGAAACAAAGCACTGATATCATCATGCATATCATATTCTAATTGTCAAAATCATGCGAAAAATCCAAAAACATCTAGAAAACTCATCAAAAAAATTCAAAAACATTCAAAAAATCCATCAAAAATTTCAAAAACATCCAGAAAAATCATCAAAAATCCAAAAACATGTCGAAATATCAGAAAATCTTCAAAAATTTCATCATTGAGTCTTGTTAGTTTTTCCACCTTGTCGAACTACGTCGTCTCTGAGCTTGAACGTAGGCAAGGTTGATCTTTGATCATCCCCCGAGACAGTTTGCGTCCATCGCATTGGCATCCGTTTGCCCATCTAGTTAGGCATTCATTGTATTGGCATTCACTTGCTTATCTTTTCTTTTACAATCAGGTCCGTCCTTATGCGTCCGTCGCATTGGCAATCCGTTTTCCCATTCATTTATGCATCCGTCGCATTGGCAATCCGTTTGCCCATTCATTTATGCATCCGTCGCATTGGCAATCCGTTTGCCCATTCATTTATGCATCCGTCGCATTGGCATCTGTTTGCCCATCTAGTTAGGCGTCCGTCGCGTTGGCATTCATTTGCTTATCTTTTTTACATTTAGGTCATTCTTTATGCGTCCGTCGCATTGGCATCCATTTTCCCATCTATCTCATCCACAGTCAAGTCAATTGACACAAAATCCAAAAACATTCATAAAATCTTGAAAATACCAAAAAACATTGAAAAATGTGAAAATTCCAAAAACAGCCTCAAAACATTTGAAAAAACCAAAATGGTGCATCCATTTCATCTCGCTTTCACCTGTGATTGTCATCACTCATAATAAATCATCGTCATTTTCACCCTTTGGTGAGTTAGTCAGAAGCAAGTTTAGCAGGTTCTAAAGTGAACGCCTAATCGTCAGAGTCTCAAGTCTAGATCCGTAAGTCAACAAGTTGGTCAACTCGGAGTATCAATAGCTTATCACCCAATCAGTCCTACCAAAACCCTGATCACTACATGTCCTAAGATGAAGCTTTCCAGGGATGGACATAAGCATCAGGTACCCCACATTAGTTTAGCCTTGGCTAGCGATACGAAGAACATTAGCTTGTTTGTTTACTTTATCTTGGTCTTGTTGACTTATCTTATTTTGCCCTCATTCCAAGGACCTCTCGATGATGCCTAAACAAAACAGGTTTAGAGAGAAAGGAATGGGGCAATGATCATTATCTTTTTATCTGTTGTGCTTGTTGGATGTTCTTGTAAAATAACTTGGCGAATATTTGCTTTGTTGGGTCCGTCCTAGCAGGGTTTCCGTATGTCAAGTGTGAACAAGAGCACTCCTATCTGATTGTCGAGTCAGAGTCCATCACACTAGGCGCAACGCCATCTTGGTTCTTAATACCTTGATGCATCGCCCCTATGTGTGTTATCAAACATAAAGAAAGTTATGCTCTTTATCTCCCATTCCTGGATAAGCAATACATCATCATCTTTCATCATCATCTCTAATAAAGTTGGCTTGTTGAAATTCTGCATCTTCTTGGATTTAAGGGTTCATCCCTCTCATTCTTCTATCTTCTTTCACCCTAACAATGCATCCATCTTGCATCCGTATTCTCATTCTGCATAATCATGTCATACCATCATATCAGGACAACATCACCCATCTCATCCATCTCACATGCATTGCATAATCATTTAACATGCTTAGGATAATATAAATTTGTTATTCTAAGCATCTTACGAACATCTCATTTACATCATCATTATCATATAGTCTAACCATCCATACATCCATTTTGAACCTCTTTGTCGTGAGATCCACCTCAAATTCTATCTTTTCGCTCGATCTCTCGAGGGGGCAATGTACTAACGTACTTATTTTCGCTGGGGCATCCGAAAAATCTGAATTTTTTTAATTTCGATATCGGCAACATCATTCTTTGAACCAATGCAACGAGTACATTGCTTCAAAGAGGGGAAAAATGTAGACATGCAAAAATAACAATCATGCATCATACAAATTAACATCCATTTCTTCTATTAATCAATTAAAATATTTATTGATTAATTTCCTAAGGTTCATTAAATAAATCAAATTATTTAATCCTTATGTTCTTCTCATTTGATTTAATAAATCAAACTGATTTAATCAAATGTCAAATCCCTAAAACTCCCTAAGTTAATTAATCTAAATTAATTAACTTCTAATCATGATTATCATTCTCCAGCTTTTGACTCAACTAGAGTCAAACCTAAACTCCTAACTAACCCACCCACTTGCACCAATAAATCATTTATTTGATTTATAATTCCTCTAATTACATTCAAAATGGCATCAAAATGGAATATTCTTCCATTTTGAATCTTCCCCCCAAAAGGGACTTGTCCCTTCCAACAAGGTTTTAAATGCTATTTGCACAAGTCAACATAGCATTTATTACACCTTTCATCCCCCCAAAACATGTCAAGTCTTTCAAATTCAAATTTGAAAGTGGCACATTGGCCAAGACTTGCACATTCCTCACCCTCTCATAGCTTGACAAGTGTCATCTTGTCATTTGCTTATGAATGATCCCACATTCATCAAACTCTCTAAATCTCTCAACCTTGAATCTATAAATGCAAAGCATTTCAACACAAATCAACAACACACAACTCATGCTCATTGTAAGGTTACTCTCCACTTGTGAGAACTGATCTTGCTTATCATCACACCATTTGCTTAGCAATATTTTCTGATTGCAAGGTCACTCTCTTCATTTGAGAGGATATCTTGCTCATCATTTGGCATTTTGCTTATCAAGGATTGGGAAAGGGCAACTTCCTACAACACTAAGTTGCACCAATCCAATATGGGATAGATTTGCTTCATTTATTTGTGCTTTAAAATCATTTCATTTGGCATTTCTAGTTGTTTAAATGTTTTAATTTAGCATATCTAGTATGGAGCAATATCTCATAGGGTTTGTTAGGTTTTGTCATGTTAGTTTGATTTGCATAATATACTAACATGTTGCAGAATTTAGCCACCATAGTGTTAAAACATTCTTTAGTTTTTAACCTACATGTTATGGCATAGGGGTTTACCTTTCAGAGTACATGCTTCACATTACACACTACCTACTATAACAAATTGCATGTTTTAAAATACACTATGTTTTATAACTTGCACTTTGTCATACCCAAACACACTATGTCAAAACGCATATGTTAAAAATCACATAATAGTGGCATTGATATAAACTTTAATGTTCAAAATTCTATTTAATAGTCTGTTTCATTTCTTTTCTTCACATGTTTTAAATTGCATATTATTTCTAACTTATTAGTGGTAAAGAAGCTACAACTATTTTTTTTGTAAATGGCCATTATATTAGTGAATCAACTTTTAGAGTTTTGCGTTTATCATGTGACATGTAGCTACTACTTTTACTTTGTAAAATCAATGCCTTCAATATTTTGTGGAATAAAAATGACTTCATAAAATCAATGCCTCAAATATTAGGTTGGCACACAAGTCACAAAAACAAAGAACACTCTCAAATGATCCATCATCCATGTCAAATGTATCTTTTCCTACAACTTCCACCTGAGTATCATCACCTGCAAGAATGTGTGGTAATGTACAAGGTTTTAACCGAGAAATTTTTTCTCTATTAGAACCCATGTGATGTGTAGCACATGAGTCAAGTATCTATTGTTTTGATGATCATGTGGTTGCAACAAGTTCCTATCCTTTCCCTTTCTTCAATTGTGAAAAAGTGGAAGGAGATGCTTCCTTTTTATAGGAAGATGAAAAATTGATGTGATCTTTTGAGGATGTTAGTCAATTCATCAATTTTCTTAGCATAGTAATGATGTCATCAGGCCAACTTTTTTACAATATGAACAAGTTGGTTTCTTCTTCTTTTAGAAATTCTCTTTCTTGGAAGAGGATGCATATTCTCCTTGTTGAGGAGAGGAAGATTGTGCTCTATCTTTGTGTGACATGTTATTTGATTGCTTTTTTTTCTTGCTAGATCCTATCCCATGACCTCCCACTAAAGTTTGTAACTTGGATGACCTAAGAATAACCATGGCAATCAAATTCATTTATACTCGAGCATCAACATATTTCTAAATGAATCAAATGATGGTGTAGTACAAGAACTTCCCATATTCAATTGATGAGTCTAGAAATTGGAAACAAAAGCTACATATTTTGAAGGAAACATGTCCAACAAATTGAAGACCAACTGTGCATCATTCTTATCAATACCAAAATCTTTGATTTGTGCTCTTAATTCATTAGCCTTAAAGTTACATAGTCTTATATTGTATCAAAATTATTTGGATCTAAGTTAGTTAGATCATTATCAAGTTTGTATCCCCTAATCTCATCAATTTATTCATAAAATTGAGCAAGTTTATCCCAAGCATCCTTAATTGTTTTACACTTATCAATATGAAAGATAAGATCAACAAAAATATATTTCCTAAGAGTTCCAAGAGCCATAATTCTTTTAATGAGTCATTGAAATTTAAAATTAGGACTGGTTTTTTCTAGAATGGATCCATCAATGTAGTGAATTAATATTTTTATATTAATTCTCCATGTATTTATTTTCCATGTTGCATAGTTATGTGGAGTTAAAAGAGGAAACTTATGATGATCCATGTCTAAAATTTGAAGAGCACAAGGGAGAACTAAAAGCACAATAATACAACTAAACTTCCTAAATTAACTTAATCAAAGAACCCCCCAAGCAATTGATTTGACTATTTATTCCTAGTGCGGTTACAATTGCCACTTGCAAGAAAAAGCTAAGTGGTCTTTCAATTTCAATGCCTACAATTTCCATAGTAAGGCTAAATCAAAATTTGATCAACATGCAAAAGCTCAAATTGTGATCTATACAATGCAATTGCCAAAATGTGCCAAAAAATATGCACTTTTAAAAAATTGCACCTAAAAAGAAGTCTGTATGAGTTAAATGAAACCCTAAAAGTTCTAAAAAATAGGAACTTCTCAACAACATCTATGACATTTAATTTTATGAAATGTATGTGGTAAAAAATTAGAAACTATCTACACCAACACGTAAAGCATGAAAAAATCTATCAAAAAAGTTTGAAAATCACAATCCATGTTTTTAATTTGAATTTAGGCTCAAAAAAGGAATGGTAACCCAACCCTTAGCCTTGGACCTACAAGTACTAAGTCATGAGAATGTCAAGAGAAAAAAATGACTATGTCAATATGGCTCACAAGTTTTTTTTTTTCAGAATTATTTTGTGAAATCAAAACCCATTATAGATGAGACGGTATAGATTTCAAATATTTAATTTTTTTATAATTGGATTATTTTTTCTATTTTGAAAATAATTTTTGATGAAACAAGTCCATAAACTTGAAATAACATGTTTTCTTATTTTTTTAATAACTTTTTATTTTTTATATTTTTTGAAAAGAAAATTATATGTCAAATAATACTCACACAATTCTTTTCATTTTTTAAAAAATAATAAAAAATGATAATTTTAGGTCTACTTATGCTTGATGTACACAAGGGGTTTTCAAAATAACAATTATGAAAAATAAAAAATTAATATTAAATTTTTTTACAGAAACATATCTTGGACAATCTTTAGTGTCTTATAGATCTTTTCCCAAAATGATTCAAAAAATACTTTTATTTAGGTCAAAATATGGTTGATGTACACATGCATGGTATGGTCCTAAGCAACTTTTTAAATAGTGGTGTTTAGACATTCCTATTGAAAATCAATTTGTATCATTTGGGTATTAAAATAAATTATATACTAGATGCAACAAAAATGTGTCTTCTTGTTGATTGACTGAGTCAAAGGACACAATCGTTGAGATGTGGAGTCATTGGAATTTTCAATTTGTTGCTATTTCTACCAAAGAAGCCACCTATGTAGGATTATGAAGGATGCATGGGGTAGTGGAGTTTTGATGTGGAGTGGTGGAAGAGGTTGCCATTTTGTAATGCTTGAAAATTTATCACATTCCAAGTTAAGTATTTCCATGTTCGTAGAACATCACAATTAAGATCAAAGAGATCTAACATGAGTATAATTAATTTACGTAAGTGCTCAAAGAAACTCAAATTAAAATTAATTACAAACTTCAAATTACATACACCACAAAGGGTGTTACAAATAATCTTTTTCAATGATACATCATCAAGTATACATCATTAAATACATTTGTGAAGTAGAGTTTCAATTTACAAATTGGCTAACAAGCCATACAAAATAATATATGAAGAAAATCCATAGCAGTATAACTTATGAACCTCATCCACTTTGATGCCACTAGTCTTCTTGCGTTGAGGTCAAGAGTGCGGTTAAGGTGCCTTTTCTGCCCAATCACAAAGTGCATGACTTCCTCGGGTTTCTTCCTAACTCAAAGAAATCCCTGACCCTACACGAGGAGCCTAGCAACCTAGAACAATAAAGTAGGAGGGAACTCTCGATGCATGCCTATTTTCCTATATGCATTCCTATACTAGAAAACACATTTCTTACAAGCAGGATGTGGTAGAGACATAATAACATAAAATGCTAGGCTTTTAGTCCATCTATTTCAATGGTACATTGCTTGGCCAAGCATAATGAAATATAAAATGGTAGTTTATGAAAAGGATAAACTACTGTCTCTGTGTGCCCACATTTGATATCTTATCCCAAAATTTTTCCATAAATGAGTAAATAACACAGGGTTTCATACTAATTTACATATAGCTCAATCCTTAATATTTGGGTAACTTAAGAAGAACAAACTACATAAAATAGAATAACATATGATTTGATGCCGAGATGCAGAAGATCCAAGTATTTACATACTTAACATTTCAGAAAAACAAAATAACACATTACATTTCGAAGTTTACTAAAAGGAATAATTTACAAAGAAAGAGTTATGCATTTGGTTTATATCTACTAAAGCCACAATTTTGCCAATCTCTTTCCTTTAATTCTCATTTTTCCTATTTGTTTTTAATCACCAATCAGCTAATTTAAAATAAAAAGGTTGAACCCAAATCATGTTTATCTTAGTTGAAAAGAAATATTTCTACGAAATAGGGATTACATCTAAAGAGTTAAACTTGTCCAATTTCACCATTGCATAGGAAAGCAAATATATTTACACATATATACATATAAATATAGGTTAAATTTTTTCCATATATTTAAATATTTACATTTGTCTCTACAGTTCTACATTTTCAATCAGAATTATAAGAAGCTGAAACAGAGTTATACTAATTTAACAGAGTAAGCTATCATCCACTGGAATAAATTTATTCATTTCAGACATTGATTTGTTCTCTAAGTTTATGTTTATATATAACATATATATATATATCAGAAAATTTCCACTATCAAAAGAAAATTTATCTACAACATAGTAATTTTTCCAGCATGTAATATTGTGCTCTGTCTTTTTATATACATATATTATATTATATATTATATATATATATCAAAGTTATTAGTGGCGTTCATGAGATAAATAAAACTTTATTAAAAAAAACATTAGAAGCTATGTTCAGGTGGGCGCAACTGGTTTTGCCGATGACCATCCCCTTTGGGGAAGCCACTGCCCGTGAAAGGCAGCGCTTCCTCCACAAGATAAGGCCTGTGGAGGGCACTACCTCCACCACCAGCCTTTGCCTTTGGGGGTGGCGTCGACTAGGGCAACTGTCCCTGCTCATTAAACTTTTCTTTATGAAAGAAACTGAAGCATCAACAATTCGGTAAGGGAAATCCACCAATTGAGTTTGAGTTTAAAGATTTAAATATATATGATTAATAATATATATTTATATATATATTCTCAATTGAATATATATGTAAATATATGTTATTATTTCTTTTGAATATGCAATTTTGATACCAAGTTTACTGTAGTTGTATATTCACACAGATTTAATATTATTTAATAATATGTAAATATTTGTAATTTTATACAACCAAGAGTGAGTAGAGAATAGATTGTCCAGTTGCGACAAAGGATTTAATACAACAAGCACCGAATTTACAGTGATCATGTGCAGATAATTTCAAGAAACTTTTCAATGTTTCACAGTGCAATCACTATGCTCACAATTAAAATTCTTAATGTAATGGGATAGATTTAAAAACCTGGAGGATTCACTTCCAATGGAGTTTCTCTTCTGGATTCTTTTCTTTGCCTGATTTTCTTTCCTGGAGGTCTCCTGCTGTATCTTCTTCCCTCTCCTCCTATTACTCTACTTATTGCTTTTCAACTTTAATCTACTGCACTCAAGAAAATCCCTCTTCTGGCACTCATTTTCAGTTAATTTTTTTTATCAGAGGAATCAAGAAAATTCTCTAGCTCCCCCCTTTCTTCTAGCTCCCCCCTTTCTGTTACTCCTCTCCTTCTCTTAAAGATTTCCTTTTTCCATTTTTCTTTACCCTAATCTTCAAATTAAAGAAAAAATAAATAATATTTCCTTTCCTTGCATAATTTCTATTTTGATGATTAGTAATAGGAAATTCTATTTTAGTGTCAATTAAGTAATTATTCACAGTAAAAAATAAGGAAATGCCATTTTTAAATTTGGTGAAGTAATATTTACCCTTAATAATCAATATATAAATAGCCTCTAATTGTAAATGGGATATTTTTTCCAAATAATAATTAAGAAATAACATTCAATTGAAAATAGTTAAAATAGTTATTCTAATTTAACCAAACATTATCATGTATTTGTAAAAATGAATTCTAAACTTTAAATTAGAATTAATTCTTTTGTTTCAATATACTTTTATTTCCTTGCATTTAATTTAATTAACCATTTTAAAATCTTAACAATAAAAAAATCATCTAAGTATAAATGCTAAATGCATCTATATGTCACTATGTGCTTTGTGTGTGATCGAGAGAACCATTCATGTTTTACCTTGTTAATAAGTTAACCTCCACTACCTTAGCCACACCCTTGGTCTTCGACAACCCGAAACTCAAGTACACTCAAGTATCCAACATTGAATTAGTATCCCAAATATTAACAAATCCATAACATAATATATTTCATTTAATCATATAATATTTCCTAATCTGCACTATTTTGAAAATAAACCATATTCTATACATTCATCTTTCAAAATTAAAAACAACACTTCCTTTTTCTATTCCGAAAACTCCGCATTATTCACAATTTTCACATTCACACACATTCAATCATAAAGCATAAGGTTATGAAATGCAAAAATAAAACATCATCCAACCATATCAAAATTTGAGATGTGACACATTTGAAGATGAGAATACTTCTCTTCTTCAAAATCATCTTGCAAATATATTTTTCTATTACATCTAGTTTGATGGCTGCTTAATAATTGAAAGCCCAAATCTAGATAGAGTCTCAACAATATCGTGCCATTTGGAAACAAGATAGAGGTCATAGGAAATCACATCGACTCGCTCAAGTAGTAGGCTATGGAAGTTTACACAAGCTCTCACCTCAAATGATCTCCAAGAATTATGAAGTCTCAAAAGATACTAGCTACCACCAGAGTTATGAGGTGGTTTAAATCACTATTTAAGTCATTAGGCATACACTTTGATGGAAAAATGTGATTCAAACCCTATATTGAACCCACAAACTATAAAAAAATGATAAAAAAATACCATAAAACTTGCAAGCAAGCTAGTAAGCCAAAAATCTTGCAATGATATGAGTCAATGCTCTTTAAATAGGTCGAAATGACCAAAAATTTCCCAAAAAATGATCACGACTATGAAATCTCTATCTATTGCAAAAGTAATGGATGGGACAAAAATGAGAAAAAGTAAATTATTGATCCAAAGTGGGAAGATGGGAAGAGGGGAAAATTGGCCCTCAACTTTTTTAATTTTTTAACTTTTCATACAATAGGCATAGAAGCCTAAAAAATTGCAAAAAAATAAAGTTACCAAAATTAATGAAATGAAAGGCATTTCTTCATTTCTCGAGCCTTCCAAACACAACGATAGTATTCGTTTGAATCCACGATGCTCTAATTATAAGGCTATGTATAGGAGTCACTTTGATGTGGGAAGGAATGTGCTCTCATGGCTCTCATATACAATGTTGGAAAATTCCAAGATTTAAAAGAATGAAACAACCTTCATCTAGTGAACAAAATATTCAAGAACAATAAGATATCTATAAATATATGAATGAGAGTGTAAAATACAATGAGAACCCATGCATATATATGCAAGGTAGATGAGGTGAGAAGGTAGGAGATGAGGTGAGAAGGTAGGAGACAATGATTGTTTGCCCCTCTAATAATAATGGAGTCCTCCTTTCAAATGTGCCAAATTGGCCAAAAATCTTTGTAAAATAGGCTAAATAGGCCATAGAAACTTGTAAAAAAAACCTTTACAATAGAAAAAACTAGATATCCTTTGCAAGTCGATCTAGAGAGTGGTATGCCTACAACAAACAACAACGAAAACCCTCCAAATAGGATGAATAGGCCAAATTATGACCAAATGAGTAGATGGAAATAGGGAAATTTTGGCCCTTTGCTATTTTTTAAATTTATTTTTTCTAACCTTTATGTACCATGATATGAATATGTATTGTACAATAAGTACAAGAAATTTTAAAATTGCAAAAAAAATGGAAGTTACCAAAATTTACGAAACTAAAGGTAGTTTTTATTTCTCGAGCCTTTTGGGCTAAATGACGATGTTTGTTTAGCTTCATGTTGATTTGATGATAGGGCTATGCGCGAGAGTCACCTTGATGTAGGAAGGAACATGCTCTTATAAATCTAATACCATGTTGGAGAATTCCAATATTGAAGAGCATGCTTTCCACAAGTGAAAAATATGGGCACAATAGTATGTCTATCAATATACAAACTAGAGTGAAAAATACAATGAGACAACTTGCATTTATAGGCAAGGTAGATGACGTGAGAAGGTAGGAGACAATGAATGACCATCCCTCCAAAAGTGGAATACTTGTGAGATTTGGTTGGTATGAGTTTTCCACAGTCCATGAAAGTAAAATGTAGTAATCTTTTGGATTAAACTATGTATGCATTTCAATCGATGTTTTAGATCAAGCTCAATGATCCATCATCAAGAAGAGGAAAAATTAAAAATTAGATTGCAGATAAGGCCTTAAAAAGGAGGGGGGAAGAGAGGATGAATAAAAAAATTAAAAATTAAATTCTAAGTTGACCAAAAAGGAAAATGAAGCAAAGGAGAGATAATGGGAAAAAAAAAGTATCATGAGAGATGGGTTCTTGTGAACCACTACTCATGAAACATGGGTCAATGAGTTTTACTTGTGAAACCACACAGTTGAATCCTGATAGCAATATCACAATTCGACACGTGGAAAATACCTCCTTATCAATAAAATTATAATAAGAAAGATTGAGTCTAAAAATAAAATAAAAAATATACAAAGTTATATTATATATAAAAATAAAAGAGCAAGATGCAAAACTAAGTTAAATGTATGAATATATAAGATTATATATAAAATATAAGGATAAAAAGGAATATAAAAGGAAAATTAGAAATATATATAAAAATATATATAAGAGTATATAAAAAATACTAAAAACAATATACAAAAAACCAATTTTTTTTTATATTATATATATAAATGGAAGAAATATATATAATCTTATATATATAAGTGTGTGAGCTTACTTGATAAGTGTGGGAGAAAGTATAAAGTGTATATGCAATAGGTGTCTCAAGTGATGAGGACACATGCCTCAATTCTATGAAGTGAGACAAAATCATAAGAAACCAAAATTAAACTTAAGCTATGAGTGTGAATAGGTCAATTGTACAAATATGGTTAGCTAAATAGGTGAATAATAACTCTATTTACAATAACAATTTTTACCAAACTGATATATATATATTCAAGAGAATAAAAATTGATTTTAAATATTTTATTTATTGATAGAGGGAATGTTGAATATTCACTCAATATGTTAGAAAACATTAAAATAATATTTATAATTTTACAATGAATAATAAAATATGCAAATGACGTGGGGATGGAAAATTTTAAAATAATTATAATTAATAGGACGAAATAAGAGAGACCAAATCATATATTTCAATCATAACTAATATACGAATAATATATGAAAAGGCATGATTTTTGTAGAAGAAAGAGTATACAGATGATATTTAAAATTTACGAAATAAAAGAAATGAAATATAAAAAAAGTGAAGCTATAAGATAAAGGATAGACCAAATCTCAAAAGGAGGAGAAAATATAATTGAGTCTAAGCTATTAAAGACAATGGGACAAAAGCAAGCACACAAAAAATTAGATAGTATTTTTCCTCCTAATGTGAGAATGCCCTCTTCAATTGGAATGCTAGTGGGAAGTTCTCCAACTAAACCTTGGTGTTTCCCTTGTTTGCATAATTCTTATTATAAAGAAAAAGAAGACACCAACATGAGCTATGAGTTCATTCTTAATGGTTGAAATCTCTTGGATACTAGGGACAAACCCCCTAATAATGACCCCTCTCCTTTCCCTCATAATTCACTACATTATACTGTGTTTCCTTTTATTTATTCTTGAGCTCCAACATTATTTTTAAGAATATGACGTAACTTTATAGGTTAGCAAAATTTACAGGTTAGCACAATCAGACACAAATAAAACACAAAAAAAAAATTAAAAAAAAAAAATAAAACAAAAAAACAAAAAATCATTTTAATAATTACACCGAAGGTGTATCTTATTTGAAGTTTTCTCGGCTAACTTCACCAATCAACGATGTGCAATGCTTTAGAGGGGATGGGATATGATCAGAATGATCTGATCCATTCATTCCAAAAATGCAAATTTAATGCCGCCTATCTGTTCTGTGTCATTTGCTACACACACTCTGCATATAGCAGTGAAGTGGTGGAGAAATCTGCCCTTTCACACTTTTCTTAGTCTAGATGACTACCTAAATCCACTATGAGAACTCCTCATCTTCCATCGACTTACAGTCTATTAATGTTAATGACAATGAGAGTATTGATTTGAAGGCAACGAGGGTTCGTATATATTTGGTCTATTTACCCAATTAATTTGTTTTGCATTTTCAATGGTTTAATTTTGTACCCATTTCGATTTTGCCCTGAAAAGTTCTTTTTATAGTTTTCGAAGTTTCAGTCAAAATTCTCTGGTTTTGTGCAGGGCATCTGTCTGTAATAGGTAGATCTCTACGCCGCCCAGCCATGGATTTCAGGTTTACGTGGCCTATCAGGTAAGATACTATTCATTGCTTAGTGGGTGTAAATTATCTATTTTGAACTTTATAAATTTCATTTGCATGGAAGCATACACACAGAAGGATTCTATATGGGGTAATGTATGCCATAGTTTATTTGATATTATGATATACCTTGTGTCGTAACCGATATGGTTATCAGGGAAAAATTGTAACTGTCTCCACAACCTTTGCTACCATTCTTCCTACCTGTGCAAAAATGAGGGCTTTCGAATAGGATATGGACATCCATCAAAGCATAAAGGATAGACGAATATTGCCAGTCCCAAGCTTATTTTCTTCTTTACGTGTGAATTGTAGCCGCCCAGTATCTTTTGTCATACCCAATTATTTTGTAATATTTTCCAACCACGTTAATGATTTCGTACTAAAGGATTTCTAAATTACCGCCTAACATTGCCAGATTTGGAACAGGCTATGCACACCACGTGAACTGTTTGACATAATGCCTAAAAGAAATTTATTCTCATGAAATTCCCTGATTGCAAGATATTCACAAATGGATTTGTTGAAAAGACTTTAGAAACTTTCAAGCAAATGCAATTGGCATTTGTAAAGCTAAACTCTACAACCTTTTCCAGCATCCTCACAACCTATGCCGAATGGGAGCTTTGGAACAGGATATGGTCATCCACCAAAGAATAAAGGATAGAGATGAAAGACTACAATGAAATGAGTCTCAGCCGTTCACCAGTTTTTGCCACTCTTTCACATTGGTATTGACAGGCCTTGACTTAGGGTTCCATAATTTTTTTTAAATGATGCGAACAAAAAACAATCTTTCTACAGTTGTTGCTTCAATCTACTCAAGCTTCAACTGTTGCTTCAATCTACTCAAGATTCAAGTCTTTTCTCATCTCTGCATAGATACCCCTTACACCAAATTCTTGAGGGTTGGTTTCTATCCACCCATTTGTTTTACTCCTAAATAATATCAGTTTTGTGAAATTGTAGGGTTTATACAGTTTTGAGAACTTTTTTTTAGTTAGTTTTATTACATAGGTCGAAGCTTAACAACAACTAGAGAATTTAGAGGCGTACTCTCTCTCGGTGGGTGGAACCCTAGATCTTTATAACTAATAAATGTTGTTCTTTATAATAGCCATTGATCGCCATTTTTTTGGCTATTTTTTTCCGTTTTTGGCTGCTTTCCCCACCACTATTGGTTTCTGCTCCACGAAACTCTCCCTCGTTGGTATATCTCTTTCACTTCTCCAATGTGGCGAGCTGTAGCCAGAAAATAAGGTTTTGATGAGGGTTTTAGATTATAAGGTGCAATCATCGCAGTCCATGAGATGATATTTTTTTCAAGTATTGTTAAACAGTTCACGTGCCTTGGTAATACTTCCACCTTTTGAATTCATGTCTACCAGGGCAGTCATGATTATAATATCTGACAAAGTTCCTCGGTTCTTTATGCTTCAATGGATGTACATACTATTCAGATTACACCAACTGCCTCCTTAGTCCTTGATGGTATGGAAAACATAGCTTAGGATTTTTTGAAAAAGATACTGTTTTCTTGACAATAGACAATAGTGTATGTGATGAAGATGACGAGGATTTAAACCCATTCAATTAGTAGAACCCTAGATAACATAATAAAATAGTAGGTGTATCAAGATGATCGAAATATTAATACTTGAAAGTTGTAAGGAGTTAAAAATTGTATTGTTTTGGGGTTGGGGCCCTAGCTCAGTTGGCTAAATCTTTCTTGTTGCAGGAGGTTGGTCACGAGGCCTAGTCTCCCCCACCCCCATGGTACCAGAGGGCATGTCGTGCCAGCGTCGCCAGTCACGTTAAGAAATTACCAGGTGCACTGCAGTTTATAGGGGGTCATGCTATCCGATTCCTGCAGTCTAATAATAATAAAAAAATTGTATTGTTTTAAAGCAAAGTGTTAGTATCAGAAAATATTTAAGAAAAAAAAGGATTGTCAGATTAACTCCATTAGATTTTCATGGTTCAATTGCTAAGATTTTAGAAGATTTAATCTATTTTTAATTATATTTTATGATCCATCACTAAAAAGTGAATTTGAGAATCCATTAATAGCTATAATTGTTTGTCTACCAAATTTATAAGATCAATAAAAAATCAATTTAAACAAAATGTTTTTTTCATGCTTACTATCAACTTCAATTTTCCGGCCCTTCTTATAGCTAAGATCTCCTTATTTCAATTATTATAGCACTCTCACAAACTTGCAATGATATTGTTTTCCCTTTCCATTTTTTTAATGAGCAGTGGAAGATCCTAACCGTACATTGAAAGCTCTTCTTTTCTAAAATGTGAAGAGATAGGTTTGTTCTAATTATTCCATATTCTTGTTTCTACTGTCAAGAGGAGGCTGCCCCTTCAGTATACCAGTGGTTAGATGTAACTACCCCTAAAGAGCAACCAATGGTTTTGAAACCACCCCATGATGGAGCCAGCAGTTTCTCTCTGCTAATTCCCAGGGTGAATTTCAAAGCCTACAACTTAATGGTAACTTATTCTATGGAATATTCTTTTCCAAATCCTTAATGGATAATTTTGAGAATTCACTGATGCAGTGGGATAAATTTTTGAAATCCAGAGTATACTCTCGATAGATAGGGCAGAGCTAAGATATGAGTTCAAACAATTAGTTCCTATAAATAAAAGAAGTCATTGAAACATGAGGTCATTAGAGTCTCTTCCCCAATTTCAAAGAAGCTATCATGATTTTTAAGGAAAAGGCAAATTTTCAAAAGAAGAAAAATCCATGGTCGGAGGGTAATTGGACAATGGGTGTAGTTGTCAGAGTTCAAATCTCATAAGAGCTAGATTTTAAAATAGTTAAGATTTATGAACTTCATTCCTATCAATACAATGATTTGTAGGCTACAATTAAAAAAAAAATCATCTAAAGAGAAATTTTCAATTTTGTAAGAGGTTTGCTTTGCTAATGGAACCGGACCAAACTAGTTTCTTTTATTTGGTTTTAATAATATAAAGACAACTATGGATGGTTACTGTAAGATATCTGCTCCTGGAGGTTGGTCATAATATTATTTGATTCCTGTGTTGCTGAAATGAACAAGTAACATGCCTCCACGAAAGCCTTGGGAGCATGTTGAAAGCTCATCTGGTCCTTCTCTATTCAAGCCTTCTTCAATTGGTCCCACAAGAACCATTGTAGAGGTAGCTAGAGTTGCAAATATTGGAGAGAAGAATTTGGATGTTGAAAGAAGACTGCCTGTTGCTAACAGAAGCACTATTGGTAGGCCTATGCCACAAAGACCCTGGGAACAAAACTGTGGGGTTGACTATGGAAGTAACTATGGAGGTATATATAGGCTGCATTAGTCCCTATTTAACTAATTCTTAATGAATACTACTGGATTCAGTTGACCTAGTTAATGTAGAACATGTTTGTAACATAGTATTCGTTGTCCTTTCAAGCTAACAATATTCCTTTTTGCTACATCTTCATTTTTGAGCATGGTACGACTGCTCTGAAGTTTTACAGTTATATAACTATTTCTTTTATGAAACACACAGGTTGCACAATGCACTTCGTTTGCTGAGTTTGTTTACCAAATGTAGGGTTTGGTTCCATGACAAATTATAATTCAAGCTATGGTGCTATGAAACGTTACAATTCAGGATACGGTTATGGTATGTATGTATCAAATAGTATGTATGGCGGATTGGGAGGATATGGAAGTGCAATAGGAGGATCATACAATGGTGGTTGCCCTACACATTTTCACTTGAATCTTGAGGTAATTATGTTGCCCTGGTTTGATTTTCCTCGTTACAATTTATCTTAACCTTGTTTTGACTATAAAATATTTTTCTGCTCATGTCTGCGCAGGTTGTGAATCATTAGTCTGGGCTTTGTGCAAATTCTACAATTATTTTCAGGTGCATCAATATTCTGTAATAGCTTTTTGGGGTTTTTTTTCGGCTACTCCAAACTCTGCAAATTGGTTTCGACTCCTCCAAAATCTTCCTCACTGTATTGACCTTTCACTTGTCCAATTTGGTGCGTTGCATCTTGAAAAGAAGGTTTCCATGAGGGTTTTAGATTATGTTTATTAAACTAAAAATTTAGGTTTAAAAATTACGCCATCCTTTACCTTGTCCAAACTCTTCCTCACTGTATTGACCTTTCACTTCTCCAATTTGTTGGCCAACACATAGAAAAGTTTTATGAATCGTTTGACTTAATGCATCAAAGAAATGTTGTCTTATAAAACACAAGGTCACAGAACTGTCGTTAATTAGATTTTTTCAAGGGCTTTACAGGTCGTCCAAATAAATTACTATTCCTCCTCCTATCCACACACCATGCAAAGTTGTACAATAATATATTGAAGAAGCTTTGGTAACTCCAAACATATGCAACTTGCAGATGTGGAGCCAACATTACGGCATCATTTACCTTCTAATCAACACTTTCTTATATAGTTTTTGGCTGGCCTTATTGATTTTTAGCTACTTCCTAAGACATATTTTGCATTTAAATTACCTAGTGAGTAGGTGACGTAAGTATAATTTCAGGTAGTTTCACTGTTTAGGTTTGTTTTCAGAGAGTCCGAGTTTAGTTCAATTGGGAGTAGAAGCCTCTTTCAGATAATTTGGGGTGGATAAGAATGGCAACAACTAATATTGCAGTAGGGAATTCTTCAGCTTTGAATTGTGGGTCTGCTGAAAAAAATGGTATTTGTTGCTTGGTCTATGTTTTTCATGTTTTAAGAGATTTTAGGCTTCTAACAGGAGGTCTCTATAAAATAGCCTTATAAAATAGATTTATTAAGAGACTTATAAAATGGTGCAGGGTCTAAGAATATGATGTTTGATGGTAAATTTGTAATAGTTTCAAATATATTTTTTTATGATGGAACTTAGCAGGTGGTACCCAACATGTCAATAAAAATTCTCACATAAATCTATCAGCAGAAGCTCCAGTTCCACAGTTATGAACTATGGAAGTTCAAAATTCTTTAAAATATTAGTGTCTTGAATTGACATCTGTGTTATGTTTATATATGTGTAAATGTGTATTTGTTCTTTAAAATATCAATGTCTTGAATTGGCATCTGTGTTATGTTTATATATGTGTAAATGTGTATCTGTTCATGTATGTGTATTTATATTCAGAATTATCAATGTAATATGATTGGAAAGTGGCATTGATGCATTAACTTAAAGAGAACAATGAAATGTTGTTTAAAACTCTATTGATGAGTCTCATACCTAAATATATTTTGAAATAGAACTATTTTAAGTCTAATATTTTTAATTCTAAAAGCCTACATTGTAGACTGTGTGTATCTGTATACAGAAATAGATTACATCTATATGTATTTCTATCAAACTATTTTATAAAAAAACAGAATACAACTGTATGTATTAATGTTTAAAAATCAGATTACATCTGTATTTATTTATTGATTGACAATTATGTATGTATCAATGATTACAATTTTGTATGTTGACAACACTATATGTATCGATGACAACAGTTTTGTAAGATTGCAGAAACTTTAATATTTATAATTTTTAAAATATATGATTTGATAATAGGAAGAAGATTAGTAGCTCTGTTTTTGCTCCTAACCTAAGCAAAAAGTTCTCAAGGTTTTCAACTGCGCATAGCCATGTACTAAGTTACTAAGCTAGGAAAGACACCTAAAGTCTAGCTCTGGCTCTTAATTAGCAAAGGGTAGAGAAATTGCAGATATATACAGAGTTAAGAGTATGACAAATATGTACTGTCATGATATAGATATTTCTAAAATAATAAGCATGGTTCCATGCAGCATGTTAGTCAAAAAAATTAAGAGAATAGGAAGGAGATTAGTAGCTCTATTTCAGTCAAGTTTCAAACCCTATAAGTAGATGCATAGTTGATTTGAAGTTATCACTCTTCCATTCAAACTTTTGTTGCACAATCATTTTCTAAATGACCTACAGTCACGTATTGCACAAATGTATGCAAGAAAATAGGCCAAAATATTCCCTAATTTCCTTTCCGCAACTCTTCAACATAATGGTGCAAAATAATACAACTCTTATCTACATACTTTAAGAGTTATATATATACCAACAGTCATGTCTACTATATCTTGTTTTCTTAATAACTAACATTATTCATTACATTTAAATAATATACTTTAATGTTAATATTTGATCTATAATACTAACTGTCACTTCTTAAACACTGTGATTTGTGAGGATTTTTTAGTAAATGATAAAAAATTCTCTTTCTTGTCAACATTTAAAAATCCTTATTGATGATTAACACTGATAATTTCTTCTTTCAAGGATAATATCTCAAATCATTCTTCCTCTTTTCTGACATTATATCTTATATTATTATTTAGCAGTGATGGATAAATTTTTGCAGTTAAGGAAGTTTCTCTTCTAGACCAAGGCATCAATGCAAAATAATCCATTTCTCAACTTCAGTAGGTAAGACACAACCATGTTCCTTGGGATCAGTCAAACAAACCAAAGTTAGTATTCAATTATTCTATTTTTTTTTTAAAAATTGTGTATTCAATTGTTCTAATTCACTCTACAGAGAACTCTCATTTTTTATGCTTTAAACTTTCATGAATACAAGACAATTTAGTGAATATCAAGATTCATGTTATGGAAAAAGATACAAATTTTCCTACCATATGTTGTTACAATCTTACCATACAAAACTAGTGTCCACAAAAATAGATAATGTTATGGTATTGAAGATCTCACATTTTGTAGGGGACTTGCAAGAGGTTGCTCTTCTAAGTCAATTTGAACATGAAATTATTGTGCAGTAACTTGGTATGCTAAGGTAAATATTATGCAACTCTTTAAAACCTTTCCAATATTTTTTCATTATGAAGTCTACTCATATTTTTGGATATCTATTATTTCTCTTAAGACATGAAATTTTGTAAATCTGACTTCTAACCATTGGTTTTCTTTTGAATTTTATAAATAATTTAAATTTGTGCAATCTGTGGTTTTCCTCACTAAAGAAGTTCCAATGTTTAGGGCCTAATTCTTCAGTTGCAAAACCTTCATTGGATTGAATTAATCTTCTATTTATTCTTAAAAACCTTTGCCAGATGTACAACCAGACTCTGCAACCTTCACCAACATCCTCCTTTCCTGTGCCAAAATGGGAGCTTTTTAACGGGGAATGGACATCCATTGAAGCATAAAGGAAAGGAAAGTTTGATCAGATGTTGTAGCTGCAACTACCTTGGTAGACATGTATGCAAAATGTGGAAGCATAGACAAGGCATGTGAATTGTTTGGCAAAATGCCTCAAAAAAATGTGATCTCATTGAATGCCATGATTGCAAGGTATACACAAAAGGGATTTGTTGAAAAGGCTTCAGAAAATTTCAACAAAATGCAATTGGTAGGCGTACAGGCAGCCTCTACAACCTTTTCCAGCATCCTCCTTGCCTGTGCCAACAACCTGTTGTGGATGTGTGGATCTATTTTCTTGTTGCTTGCAAATTACATATGAATACAGGCTTAGGAGTATTTATAGCAATGCTAGTTTTTAATGGGATCTTAAAAAAAAGTGACTTGTGTTATTTCAAGCATCTATGCAGTAGCGACAGGTGGTGTGAGCAAATGGTAATGAGATTGATGAAAGATAAGGAATTAAAAATCTCTCCGGATGTATTGAAGGTCATGCGCTTCTTTTGTATAAATTAAAAAGTTTACTCTTTTATGCAAATTAAATTCTACAATTCTCTATTTCTGATTTTCCAGAGAGGATTCTGAACAGTTGCATTATTTTCAAAATTAGCACATTCCTTAAAAATTGTTACATTTATTTTTGATATCTTCCTCTGTTACAGCCTTGGAAAAGGGAAGGCACAATTTATTTTTTCATACTATTCATTGGAATATGTTGATAAGATTGATTTTTTTGGTGATGTTTCCAATTTTTCCAGGCTTGCAACTTAGGCTCTAGATTTTGATCTATTATGCATTATATGACAATTTTCGACAAATGCTCTCCCAATATTAAGCATTTTATTTTTTGACTTCTAAAGTTGTTTAAATTCTCTTTTCAATTGAACTTTATCCTAAATGTTTTCAGAAAGCAAGTCTTTTTACAATAATAGACTCCCATCTATTCATACATACATTTAACACAAAATACAACTTTAATGTCTTCGGCGTACCCATTGCACCACAAGATGCGATTGCTAGTAATACATTTTTAATAAAGACAAAAACAAACACATTTAAAGAAAATAAAAATAAATAAATATATATTTAAAAAACAATAAAGAATATTTAATAATGTAATAATAACAATAATATAATATAATACTATACTAATAGTGGCTTTAGGAAAATTCATCAAAGGAAAATTCACCTCCAAGTACAATTCACCGCGAGCAATTCACCATGGTGGAAAATTATGCATTAATATTTTTTAATATATATTTCAAAAACTTTGATTTTATTAAAAATTATGTCCTGAATTTTCCGCGGCGATAATTGCTGGCCGTGAATTGCTAGGGGTGAATTTTCTTTCGTGAATTAATAGTAATATAATGTAAAACTATAATAATAGTAATATAATAAAATTATAATAATATAACATTATAATATAATAGTAATAGTAAAATCCTCAAAAATATCATTTGAAAGTCTTCAAAATCTCACTTATCATATAAAAGTCACATACATATTGATTTGTCAACTAGATGGGAACATTCTATTTTCATTCACAATATTTTTTTCCAATTTGACTGAAACTTTCCTTTTTCAATTGCATTTCTTTATATTTTAAATTTGCATGCAAATATTTCAAAATCAAGTAATACCTCATTTCTTTAAAGACAAAATCTAGATTTATTTAAGTGCAAAAAGTATAGATTTGTTTGAGTTTAATTCAATCCATTATTTAACACTAATTATTAATTGCTTAATCCATATACACCCTTGCACAAACATACACTCTTTAACATATTAACATACATATAATTTTATATCGATATCCTTGAACCTTCCTTAAATATAAACACTAATAATTATTTAAAAATAAATTAATATTCTACTTAATATTCGAAAATAGACAAAACAACCGCAGTTGAAGAAAGGACAGCAACCAATAGTCTTCTGAAAGCAAAGCCACAGATGCATTATAAACACGGTATTAGTTGTTATCTCTTCAGGTGAAATTGGAAGTAAACATGTTTTAATAATTGTATGGCTACAATTTTCAACCTATATAATTAACGAGGAGAAGGGAAGTTACGAGATATGGGCCATTAAAACGATTGGTAATATTAAAATATGTTATTTTCTAAAAATATTAGAAAGAATATAAAAGTACACATTTAATCGCTAAGTTAAAATAGATGTGGACCATTATAATGAGATGTAGGTCATAACAATGACCAGATATTCTAGAATATATACCTATGGTGGTCGGTAGGTTTTTATTTTATTTTTTAAAATTTTAAGATAGATTATTTGTTTGAAATGTGAAACATATTGTTAAATTAAAAAATAGTGTTTATTAATAAAAAACATATCTTTTTTAAGTTATTGTGATTGATAGTTTTCTTTTTGTGATTCTCCTTTATTTAATGATTGATGTAATTTCAATACAAAAATACATTTAAATTAAAAAAATACTCTATTAATAAAAAAATATATCTTTTTAAAGTTATGGGGGTTGGTAGTTCTCTTTCTATGATTCTTCTTTATTTAATGATAGCTCACTAATTTGAAATGTCAATAAAAAGATAGGCATAGTTAAAATAAAAAAAATGCTCTCTATTGATATATATATTTTTAACACTGATACCTAAAATATATATACCAATCATTACTCAATATACATAGAACATAGAGTACAACAATACTGAATAAATCCAAAATGTTATATATACTTCAAATCAAATTAGTTCATCTTATTTTTTCCTACATAACAATAATATTTCCAACTTTGTAGATGTTGGAGATAAGAGGATGCTTTATTTTTGTATCAAAACTCTAAACCATGCATATCATAATTGAATAGTCCCAATTTTTTCGAGTCATGCTGCAAATGGAAGGATGTCTTCTTTTTCTATCAAGACTCTAAATCATGCATACGATAATTGAATAGTCCCAATTTTTTAGAGTCATGCTACAAAATAAGATGATGTTTTTAATATTTTTGATAAAGGAAAAAAATGGGTTTTACAGGGACCTGAAACCACAAAGTTTACAAGCATGATAAAAATAAACCATCAAAGAACCCAAAGAAAGGAAGGCTGCAAAATAGGAAAAAGCAAAAAAGGAGAACAACCACCACTTAAGAGCCAGCAAAAATCCAACAAGAAGCACAACCAAAGCTAATTGAAGGACTTTAAATTCTCAACAACCTCAACTTCAAGGTTGCACATATCCTGGGTCACCTTCTTTAGGTCTTGGATCTCTAGAGGCAAAGAATCCTCTTTTCTCTTCAGGTTGGCTCTTGTCCTCTTTGAGGGGCTAGAATCCTCCTTCTTGCTTTTATTCTTGTCAACTTACAAATCCACAATCAACGACCCCTACTAGGTATTTTCCATCTTCTCCACCACATCGCTTAGGATAGTAGCATTATGTTTCACAAATTTGTGATTATGCTCCAAGATAGTTTTCATAGTTTCCCTGATTTTTCCAATTTCCCTTTCCAGATGCTTAATCTTGTTCTCGTTTTCCTTCTTCATCTTGTTTGTGAGCTCAACAGTTCTTTGAAAGCATTTGGCCATTTCCATATTCTCTTCTACAGTCCATAAAACCTCGACAAAATTTTGGGAAGCTACTTTAGCTCCCATCACATCTAGCTTGCTAGTGACAACCCTATTTTTTAAATTGAGGTTCTTTATCTCATGAAAAACCCACTTCAAGATCTGGAAGTAGTCAACAACTCCACTTCTGGCAATAGCCAGTATGTCATCAGGAAATTCACAGTCTAACTTGAAGTAGTGGTCATTAGGATTGAGGTCACTAGGGAAATTGGGTTTGTTCTCTCTATCAGTGGCAGGATAAGAGGTATAAGAGTCCTCGGTGGCTTTGGGAGAAAAAAAGTTGTCATCCAGAGACTCCCTAGAAAAAGAAACCAACTTATTCACAAGGGGCTCCTTCTTCTTGAATTTCTCCTCCTAAGAGGTACCAATGGGGGTATTCGTCGAATAATTTTTTTGTTCAAGGGCTTTCCCTAAAGAGTTTTCTTATTTTTATTTTTGGGGGAGGGAGGGTCTTCCTCTTCCCACTCAGTGTCTGAATCATCTTTTCCCTTAGACATACTAGAATCAATATCATATCCTTCGAAGGCCGAAGCCGATAAAGGGTTAGATAAGACCAACATATTTCTAAAATGCTCATGAATAAGCCGAATAAGGCCATAATGTAGGACCACATTCTTCTTAGGGATTTTTCTATGTTCCTCAATACTATTATTCAAGGAGAAGAACAAGTAGTGAGGAAAGGAGACCCTTACCTTATGTAAAAAACGATTGAGGAGGGAAAAATGGCAGCCATAGACTCTAGTAAATCTGTCGTCCAACATAATGTACTCCGTAAGAATTCTGAGCAGCTCCCTCCAAATATTCTTGATCATCCTAGCATCAAAATAATTGTTAGAGATTTTGACCAACCCCTTCCTTCCCTCACCAGTTTTGGGAAAACTGATAACAACTTCATCCGAAAACTTTCTGTAACGAAAGAACTTCACCCCCTCTGTCGAGAGACTCGTGATTTCCCCAATAAGAATCTCGTCCACCTTAACCTTCCTCCCTAAGAGAAGGTTAATGTTGTAAATGGGAGGTTGCTTTCTTTTTCTTAAGACTCTAAACCATACATACCATAATTGAATGCTCACAAATATTTTAGACTCTTTGCTTTTAAAAGAAATATTCAAGTAACTTTAAATATGGAAAATTGATAATCAGTGTGTGGGTCTTAAAAATTGAATATTATTGCAGCAATTGAATGGTCATGAATGGTTTGAATTTATTTACTTTTTTATAATCAATGTGTGGGTCTTGAAAATTGAATATTCTTGCAGCAGTTGAATGGTCATGAATGGGTTGAATTTATTTACTTTTGCAGGGTTTTGATTTGATTAATTATTATAAATGTAATTTAAATAAAATATTGTTGATAAGAAAATATTGTTTTGTGAAATATAAAGAGAGTGAAAGTATGATATTTTTATTTTTTTAAATATAAACAATGACATATTTTTATATAAAGAAGGGAAAATTGTCAAATAATTTTGATTTTAGATGATATAGGGATGAGTAACATCTATTTAGTCTAATGTATTCACCTATAAAATAAAGAAATGTAAAATATTGATTAAAATGATCCTCTTAGATTAATTTAACGATGCCTAGGTTTAATTTTGAGGGATTTGGAATTGATTCAAAAATATAAACTTTGAAATTTCAAATTCTAACTTTCATATTAATTTTCACTAAGTTATTGTGAACTAATTTGTTACATGTTTGTGTGAATTACTGTTATGTCTTGGTATTATGAATATTTATTTGTGCAATTAATGATTATTAGGAAACTAAGAAGATTATGAAGAGTAATCATTCTAAGAATTTTTTAAAGTGGAGCTTAAAAGGAATCAATATTTACATCAAAGTCATATAAGAAATTGTTGTACTTCATTTTAGGGTGAACCCACATAAGTGGTGAACACTTTTGTGGAGGAAGGGAAAAGTCATTTTTTCCCTCTACACAAAGTGAAGGGGTTCGGCTGAACCAAATTGTTTGATCGAACCTTTAACATGGTTTGGTCGAACCATAGGGTTCGACCAAACCCTATGTTCACTCGAACCCCATTGACATGTGAGCATAAATATTAAAATAAAGGGGTTCGAGTGAACTAGGGTTCAGTCGAACCCCCTTAATAGGGATTTTAAAAAAAAAAACCTGTCATTTTCTCGGACCCCCTAAATTTCCCTCATTATTTTAAAGGGGTTTGAGCGAACTAGGTTTGACTGAACCCCTTTAAGAGGTTCGGCCGAACATATGTTTGGCTGAACACCCTTCTTCCCCTATCTCATCAAAAAAATGATTTTTTTGGTAAAAAATTGTCGTTCGAAGCTCAATTTGAAAATGAAAATGCAGAATCCTTCAGAAACCCAACTAGACAATGATATTCCTCAGAATGAGCTATCCGTCGAATATAATTTTAATATGATTTGGTTTTATTATGTATTTTATTTTTTAGTTTTATTAAACATAGGTTTTCATTGAAAATCAAAATCTCTGGTCTGCATATGTGGAAAAATAGCAGATTATCAAAATAATTTTTAAAAAAATATGTTGAGGCTGGGTATTGATGTCCTTGATCCATTAAAAAATAAAAATTGAATTTTGATTCATACAGAAAAAGTTATGTTGTATACAGTCCACATATGTCTAAGTTGCAATTGGTTTGACTTTGAAACTTGATTAAGGAAAAAATATTCAATAAAAAACTATGAGACCAAATGCAAGTGCTAGATATTGTAGTTACAAATCTAAATTCAAAAAAATCAGAATTTTATCCTTCATACAAAAAAATTTATGTTGTATACGGTGAGCGTCACTTTTTTAAAATGTTGTTTTTTGAAAAAACCAGTTTTTGTGGGAGATGAAAAAAAAAGTGTAATATGATTCCAAAAATTTTGAAAAAAATATTTTTAAAAATCTGCAGACAAAATTTGATGAGACTCTAGTTTGCATCATTTTCAAATTCCTCATGGTTTAGCCGCTATAAGAGCCCGAAAGTGAAGATTTAGTTAAAAATAATAATCGCAATAATAGTAATCGTAGTTAAAAATAATACTATCAAATTGTAAATGTATACTATAAACTATAAATCTATGCATTAGAGGATAGATCCATGCTACTTAGGATTAACCTTGAGTCACTTGTTGATTATTTTTCCAACTGTCCTTAGTTATAATAAATAATAAAATACCTCTGTCATGCCCCCATCATCTAACATACCACAATCACAACCTACACAAAATTAAAATAGACACTACCAAAGGGAGACTTCAAAAGGGCTTGATGAAGGTAACTAAAGGGATAATTAAATGTAGTGATAACACTTATTAATAAGTAGTAATCCCACCAAGAATTAAATAATTAATAATTAATAAAGTTTGAGGTAGGCATTAGGAATAAAAGAAATTAATTATGTTGGACAAAAATATATAAACTTGAACCACCAAAAAGATGATATACTAAAATGGAAAGAGGATTCCCTAAATAGGCCCCTAGGGTTTTTAACCTAGGAGCTAGGTTGGAAGAATGACTCTCTTTCACCTAATGATATACTTTTTGGGTGAGTTCATTCAAAGAGGGTTTGTGATGTGTGTGGAATGTGTCTAAGTGCTAGAAATGAATAAAAGAAACTAACTTGTAGTACAAAACTAAGGAAATGCAGCTATGTTTGAAAACACATAATGATATGCAAGTATGTATAAGATAACCTAAGAAATATACATTAAACTAAAATAGAAAGTTGAAGATGAAGATGAAAGGGGTGTGCACTTGGAAACTTGCAAAAGCTGGAAATGCTGCCGATGTTGAAATTTAAGCCAGTTGGGACATTTATGCCATTCTAGGTGACCTAGTCCTTTTTTTCAAAAACTGCTTTGGAGTTCATTTCGGCCAAAAGGGTATCCAGATTTACCAAAATCTCTAAAAAAAAGGTTCAAAGGGACTAGGTCACCATTATTGGCAACTTAGTACTCTTCTAAATTTTTGAAGATCAGAAATTGGAAGTGGAAGCCCTAGGTCTATGTTTTCTGCTCCTCCAGGTGTCCAATCCCAAAAGTGAAGAATCTGGTTTGCAAGGGTTATCCAAGCTCCAACTAGTGTTTCTCCCACCTTGAAGAGCTTTGACAAGTTTTTGAAGGTTTTTCCACCTTGGTTCTTTGCCAAATCTGCATACAACAATTGCAAATCACACAAAGAGGGAAAACTTGTTGATTGTTAGGGATTAAGGGTTTTCCTTGGTCAAACCCCTTTTGAGTAATCAAACCAAATTGATGAAGTGAAGTAATGAAGCATGAAACTAAGGAGTGATGGAGTTTACATTACCTTGATGATAGATCTTGAGTTGCAACAATGAAGGATTCAACCCTTGGATGCTTCTTGAGAGACATGTCTTGGTGACTTAGAATACTCAAAACCCTAGATTGCTTGAGAAGAGTGGTGAAGAGGAGAAGGTAGAAGAAAAATGAAGCTTAGAAGGTGCAAAATGAGGGTAAAAGCCCTTATTTATAAAATTTATGCCCTAATTTTCTTGAAATAATGCCATACAAGTCGACCTTAGGGTTTTAGAGACAAAATCCTTAAAGCATTTTAAGTTAAATTTGAATTTTACGCCACATGGGAATAGGTCGCCCAAGGTGGCGACCTAGTCCACCTGGGAATTTTTGATTGGTTGTCAAGGATTAAAGTGTGATTATTATTGCTTGTCAAGATTATCTCACAAAACACACTAAAGTAAGGCATGCATGTTATTAAGGGGTCATTATACCATAAGACAAGGTTAATTTAGTGATGAAAAGCCTAGGAAAGTGTGAAAATGTATTGCAACACATTACAAGACTTTGGCACAAGGCTTGGAAAGAGGTAAAAAAGGTCCAAATGAGTGAAAAGTGTCAAAGGCTACAATTTTTGGTGACATATTTAGCCCTGACTTTAGTGAGAGGATGAACTTGCTTCAAACTCACACTGAAGTAGCCCAATGGAGATGGTGAAGAATGATGAAGAAGGAGTTGGTCAAGCCCCCAAGATTAGAGACTCTAAGCCAAAAAGACATCAATGCCAAAGCCAAATTCAAGGGTGAATGAATTTTAGTAAGACAAGATACATGATCATGTAATGATGAGGATAAGTATGAAGAGAAGAAGGAAAGATGAAAAGTGTTGGATCAAGATTCAACCATTTGTCTAGTTAGTTGTGGATTAGATCTAGGTTGTTTGTCCAAAAAGAAGATGTGTACTTAGTCTAGGGCCACAGAACATCAGGTCATTCGTGGGGTCAGTTGTCCCAAAAGGTGGCTATGGGGAAAGTCATGTCGTTGGTTGGGCTTCCCACTCAAACCATACCAAAGTTATACCTCATGATAACTTTGATAAGGCACCACAAAAGAAAGTGATGGTGTTCAAAGGGATTTTGCTTAGTTCGTGCAATGTCTCATCTTAAGAAACATCATGTGTAATGTGTCCAACAGAGGAAAAGTGAAAATGGACTCATCTTGTATCCAAGAGAGGAAAATTGCAAATGGACTCATCTTGTATCCAAGAGAGGAAAAATGCAGATGTCTCATCGTGGGCAAAATTGTACATAATTTTTCCAAGAGAGGGGATCACAAGGAAAAGAAAATCACACATTGAAATGTGAGTGGTGATGTATGCCCTCACTTTAAAGGAATTTCTACACATCGTACTATGAGCAATTTCTTTAAAGTAGAAGAGTAAGAGGACATGAGAGCTTGTTTAGAAAGCGCTATGCCGAGTCATATGTTTCTAAGAAGCTGTGTGATGAGGAGGGGTGTATTTCACATGCGATTCAACTTAAGACATGACATCCACATCCAAAGCTTGCTCTTATATGTTCATGAAAGGTTAACGATAATTTAGAAGAGACAACGACAAGTGACATATGAGGGAAGAGGCTAAATAACCCCTTGCCCCCACTTAGTGTAGGACAAGAGTGAGCCAAAAGGATTGGCAGAATGTAAGGTAGAGTGAAAATTGGTATCAATTAGAGGAATTAGGTGCCCCCACATAAACGAGACCACAAAGCTCCTTAAGATGTTTAATTTTTCTACTCAAGGCTTTACACTCATTGGTGTGATTACCATGAATTCGATGGTAGGCACAAAAGGAATGTTTGTTGGAAAATTTCTTGCGAGTTCTTGGAGGAAGGGAGATCAAGTGATCTTGGAGGAGTCTTAACAAGATACCCTCTTGATCGAGGGTAGAAGGTGTTACTTTGGTTTGAAACAAAGATGTGTCTTGCTTAGTATAGGATTTCATACTTATGCAAGGCTCTATAGATTGTGAGATTTTGTATACTCCCTTAGAGGAGTGTGTAAAATCCAAATCATTAGTGTGTTGCGAGATGACATGGGCCTTAAGCAAAGAGTCCTTTGTTGGTTTCAAAGGATCGTGTTAGAAGGGTGATGGTTTGAGGTAGTATTAATGTGAGAGGAAGGTTTGATGATTTTGATGAAGGGACAAAATCCAAGACCATGATTGGATGTTTGCATGTTAGGCTTGATAGGAATGTGGATACCTTGTTCACGAGCACCAAAACCTTTTCCACTATAGCCAAGTTGTTTCATAAGCTCATAACCTTTTCTATAGAGATTTTTCAACACTGTTGGATTGGGTGAGGGTCGTTGTTGGATTCATTCATTAAGGTAGTCGAGGTGGATGCTTTCAAAGGATCTGTCGATTCTTGTGTTGAAAATACTATTTTTCCCTTTGTAGAGTCTTTGTTTATGATCTTAGATTCTCCTAGTAAAGGAGGTGTGAAGTTTAAGGAACCCCAATCATCATCTAGGGATGTTTGTTGTATGGGTTCCACTTGGGTGGTTGGTGTAGAAGTGGTGAAGGGTTTGGATTTGTTTTGCTCAAGTTGTAAGACACTATAAGGCTCAGGATAAACATCAAGTGTGTACACTTTGTTGTTGTAGATGTACTTCATCTTTTGATGAAGAGTGGAAGTCACACCATTCATAGCATGAATCCATGACCTTCCTAAGAGAATATTGTATGAAAGTTCATGAGGCATAACATGGATTTTAGTTTCTAATATGGTTATTCTAACTGTTAGAGGTATAGTGATCACATCGAGCGGTTGCTTAGTGACATTGTCAAATCCTTGGATAGATAGAGAGAATCAGGTTTGATGTAAGATCTATCAATGCCAAACCTATCCAAAAGGCTCACACTACACACATTAAGGGAAGAGTTGGTATCTACAAGAGTTCTCTTGATCCCTTTTGTTTTTTATTGAGAGATTATTACGAAAGCTTCATTTTATTTTTGTACATCCAAAGGAGGGAGCTCACTTCAAATGGTGAAAAACAATATCAACATTGATTCCATGAATAATAGCTGCTATGTCATGTGGTTGTGCATTGGAAGGGACAAGACCTTGTTGTAAGGTTGCTTGCATCATGTTGTGGTAGTGAGGGGAGGCTTGAATGAGACCCCATAATGATATTTTTGTGGGAGTATTCCATAGTTGTTCAACAAGGTCATACTCCCTAATATGTGAATCTAGGTGAGGGGGAGCAGGTCAGATGGGAGGGGATGAAGGTAAAGGAGTTGAGGGTGGTTGTTGGGATCATAGATTGTTTTGAGTGTAATGTGTATGCACAATGGTATTATAACTTGATTGCTGCAACACATTATGCTTAGGTGGGTGGAGAGTGAATTCAGGTTTAGGTTTGCTTGAAGGGGGATAACGAATGAGTTGAGGTTTAATAATATTAAAATCCCCTTGGGAAGGAGATTCCATGTTATCCTTGGCTTGCATCATGATATCCTCCCTAGGAGGAGATATTTTAGGATAAATACAAGCCTCATGTTCATGGCATTCAAGGATTGGTTCGTCTAAAATAAATTCATCACTAGTAGGGGAATGGTCAATTATGGGATGATTGGTTTTGGGATGATTAGGAGAATGATATATTTGATTGTCAAAGGTCTCATTCTCTTGTTCCATACCATCTACCCTAGTATGAGAGCTTGGAAGAGGTTCATCACATGCTTCATCACAAGGGGGGGGCATCAAGAGAAGGACCACTATGATTGTCAAATAAATTATCCCAAAGGGTGTGAGCATTAGGGAAGGGAGGGTCAAGAGTCTCATGACTTGTAGGAGAGATATTTTCTAACATGAACCTATCCCCTCTACATTAAGGAGTGACATTAGAAGAAGGAACAATTTGATGGTTATGGTTAGGGAGACTAGGTGAGGTGATTTCAAGAAAGGTTTGTTGTTTAATGTTTGGCATGAGGGGATGAGGAGAGGGACAATAAAGATCCTCAATGCTTGAATATTTTGTCACAAAAATACCTTCATCACTAATAGGAGAGGTATAGGGAGAAGCACAAGAATGATTGTTATGATTGTCAACACTAACATCCTCATCAAGGGGTAATGCAATGTTAAGAATTGTGTCAATGGTTTGGTTATTAACATGTCCTTTAATGAATTAATTATTGTAATCTACATTGAACTCATAAGAAGGAATGTTGTATTTATACAATCCATTTGAAACCAAATCAAAGCCACATATTTTGAAATGAAACATTGTATGAAGAGAAAGCAAAGAGAATACAATGCAATGATGTAAGCTAAAATGTTGAAATGCAATTCTCAGATGGGAAACAAGGTAAGGGTATGTGTAGGATCATGATGGGCCAAAAAGTGGCAATATGTAAGTGATATGATGGCCCATGTGGCTGACGAATTTTTTGTTCACCCAAAATTGATGAAACGAAAAGGGTTTTTAAAGGAGATTATCAGCTTTCCACCATATAAATTATGCTTTATTTTGAATTTAATAAATAATTATTATTCATTTTCTATTTGAATTACGAGTAAAGTCCTGATTGATAGGCTGATTGAAAAAAATCTATAGATTTCAAACAATATCACCTTTTTTCAATCTGAAACATGCGTCACATTCTATGATTTGCATACTATAGGATTAAAAAAAATTAAAATGAATTTCATGAATTTTTAACCAAGTTAAGGTGGTTAGACGTACAATTTTTTATATTTTTTAAAATTTGTAATAAAAATTTCGTAATTAATTATTTACTTGGAAAAAAATTACAAAAAAATATGCATCACATCGGGACATGAGTCCTTTACTTATATCTGAAATATTATAAAAAAATATTATCATTTTATTGTGGTTAGAGTAGTTAGACAGACACCTGCTTCTTATTTTTTCCTTGAAATTTAAGTACTACTGCATTGAAATTTTAAATTTTTACCAAATAGATTTATTTATTTTCTAAATAAACTTCGTAGTTTAGAAAATACATTCAATTTTCTACAAATTCTATTCTTACATATTTTTGAAATAATATAGATAACTTATTCAAATTTTTACACCAAGTTGCCTAACTCTGGTTTTTCTGAATTTTATTGCCACTTAAGGGCCCATTTTTTCCATGATGATCCTAGGCATACCCGTAAGTTTCTAATTACACTATGTAACAATCTGAAAAATAAATGTAATAAATACAAAATTAAAACTAAGCAATGCATGAAATGAGTTAATTTAAGCTACTTCTAATAAAATACATGTAACATAAACACAAACTATTGATATAGGTTAGTAATGGCACAAAGCAGAAGCTTAAAAACTGGGTTTTTAGCTCTCTAAAGGGCAATTTCAGAAGCCTGAAGGGACTAGGTTGCCCAGGGTGGCTACTTAGTCGTCTTGGTGATTTTTTTGAGATTTTGTAGAAAATCGTGATGGATGGAGGCAGTTTTTGTGTTGTACAATGCAAATCTAATAGGAAAATGTAGAATTTCAGAAAGATTTAATGTTTTAAAATGCAAAAATGCAACCTATATGCACTTTTACTAATGCAAAAATTTGAAACCCTAGAATGCAACTTCACTAATGCAACATGCAATGCAAGATAATTTTAGGAAAATGAAGGAATCCATACTAGAAAGGAAGGGTATTCAAAGTTTGGGTTCACCAAAATGAACCACCAAAAAGATGATATGCTAAAAGGGAAAGAGGATTCCTCAAATTGCCCCCTAGGGTTTTTTACCTAGGAGCTAGGTTGGATGAATGACTCTCTTTCACCTAATGATATAATTTTTGGGTGAGTTCATTCGAAGAGGATTTGTGATGTGTTTAGAATGTGTCTAAGTGTTGGAAATGAATAAAAGAAACTAACTTGTAGTACAAAACTAAGGAAATGCAACTATGTTTGAAAACACATAATGATATGCAAGTATGTACAAGATAACCTAAGAAATATACATTAAACTAAAATAGAAAGTTGAAGATGAAAGGGGTGTGCACCTAGAAACTTGCAGAAGCTAGAAATGCTATTGATGCTGAAATTTAAGCCTGTTGGGACATTTACACCATTCTGGGCGACCTAGTCCTTTTTTTGGAAAACTGCACTGGAGTCTGTTTCGGCCAAAAGGGTATCTAGATCTACCAAAATATTTGAAAAATAGGTTAAGAGGGAATATGTCACCATTGTTGGCAATTTAGTCCTCTTCTGAATTTATGAAGATCAAAAATTGGAAGTGGAAGCCCTAGGTCTATTTTTTCTGGTCCTCCATGTGTCGAATTTTGAAAGTGAAGAATCCGGTCTACAAGTGTTCTCCAAGATCCAACTAGGGTTTATCCCACCTTGAAGATCTTTGACAAGTTTTTGAAGGTTTTTCCACCTTGGTTCTTTGCCAAATCTACATACAAGACCTACAAATCACACAAAGAGGGAAAACTTGTTGATTGTTAGGGATTAGGGGTTTGCCTTGGTCAAACCCCTTTTGAGTAATCAAACCAAAATGAAATGAATTAATGAAGCATGAAACTAAGGAGTGATGGAGTTTACCTTGCCTTGATGATAGATCTTGAGTTGCAACAATGAAGGATTCAACCCTTGTATGCTTCTTAAGAGAGATGTCTTGGTGACTCAGACTACTCAAAACCCTAGCTTGCTTGAGAAGAGTGGTGAAGAGGAGAAGGTAGAAGAAAAATGAAGCTTAGAAGGTGAAAAATAAGGGGAAAACTCCTTATTTATAGAAGTCATGCCCTAATTTTCCTGAAATAACACCATACAGGCCAACCTTAGGGTTTTAGAGACAAAATCCCAAAAGAATTTTAAGTTAAATTTGAATTTTATGCCACATGAGACTAGGTTGCCCAAGGTGGCGACCTAGTCCACTTGGTCATTTATGATTAGTTGTCGAGGATTAAAGTGTGATTATTATTGCTTGTCGAGATTGCCTCATGAATCAACTAAAGTAAGGCATGTATGTGTATTAAGGGGTCATTATGCCATAAGAAAGGGTTAATTTAGTGATGATAATAGGAAAGTGTGAAAATGTATTGCAAAACCTTACAACACTTTGGAAAAAGGCTTGGAAAGAGGTAAAAAGAGGTTGAAAAAGGTCCAAAATCCATAGGCAAGGGTCCAAGTAAGTGAAAAGTGTCAAAGGCTACACTTTTTGGTGACACAAATATTTGGAAAGGAGATGCCTATTCCAAACGATGCATCATTTCATGAAGACATTAGGATATGTAAGGGAGGTCAAATCATCTACAAAAGGCATTGAAGGAGATCCAAAAATAAAAAATATCTACATTCAGAAAGGCAACAACCATTGAATTTAATAAGTGATTGGTATGCATCATGATGGAGTATAATAATTTTTTATATAACCTATTATGTATCTTTAACCTAGTTACTAATGGGAATTACTAATCTATTTAAGGATCTTATAATTATTAATTTAATCTATGTGTTTCCCTAGAGGAAATTAGGCATGAATTAGCAAGGAAACATGATTCAGAGAGGCAGTAGACTAGTTCCATAATGTGAGTAGGCCACCCTATGTTGGAGGGTAATGGGAGTTCCTGCCACTTGTGGGCCACGGGGTGTTATACCACACTTTTGGGATTAATTGTGATGTACAGTCTTTGGGAACCCTACCATGCTTTCCTCTCCAATATTTATTATGGTTAGTTATTGGAAATGAAACTATAAATTAGATCCACTTAAAATATATTATTTATCTTGATTTCTCATTTACTCTTAAGTTTAATAACTTTTATATGATTTAATTTTAGAATGCTATTTGAAAAAAAATTTACATTATTGGAATTGTTAATCTTGGGAAAAATTAGGCACACCCCAATTAGGGGACAATAAAATTGGTATTAGAGCTTTAATCCTATCAACATGAGGGATGAAAGATAGTTGATGCCACTTAGCCAATGAGATCAAAGGTCTTTGGAAAGAGAGAAGAAAACTTGCAACAATTAATAACCCTACTCCAAGCAACATAATGGGTGAATATTTGGGAGATGAGTTGACGACCTTCATGGAGAAAAATGAGAAAACAACCCAATTACTCTTAAAAACCCTTAAAAACATGAACAACACAATAAGCAATCTTAACCAAAATAATGAGAGGGATGCCATTTCTAATCATTCTAAAAATATCAATAAAAGTCCACTAGGGTCAACACCTAGGGTAAATAGACCTTCCTTTCTACTTAGGGAGAGACCACCCAGAGAAGAAGAAGAAATCAATACACCAAACCAATATTAAAATGACTTGGTTGTAGCTTATTCAAGACTAGACCCTGAAGTTAAGAGAAGAATCTCATATAGGGAATATTGTGAAGCTGGAACAAGAAGTAACCCTAGAAATGAGAGGGGTCAACCGAATAAAAATTTACATGATAAAGTAGGAAAGATAACCATCTCTAAATTTGATGGATCGAGGAAGATCACCGCCCTCTCATGGGTCCAAAAATTGGATACATATATATTTCTTAATCCAATGATAGAAGAAGATGCCATTGTATAGGAGTGAATTTTCACCCCTAACACAAATTCTCCTTTTACACATCCTCACCTTAGAAAACCAAATCCGAAGGCGAGATTCCATATCAGCAAGTTGCCTTCCTTCCACTTGGCATCTGTTTGGTGTGTCAGTGGGAGAGTATGTTTTGGTGATGCATATGTGACAATCAAACGTCCACATGGCGTGCTTATTTCCTTGAAAGATTCATGCGTCTAAAGTTGGTACAGGTGCTACACTTTCGATTGGGGGTGATTTGTAACATCCCTCTTTGATCAACTGACCTTAAAAATGGCAGATTCTTCCCTCTTCTCCTTCAAATTCATCCCTTCTCAATTCAAATAATCTCTTTTTTCAATCTCTAAGCATCCAATCCATTCTTTTTCCACATTCTCAAGCATTTTCCAACACTTCAACACTCCATTGCAACAACAACACTCCATCAACTATGAAAAGAAAGTGTGAAGCAAGCCATTGTAATGTGGGCTTGAGGTCTTGCTACACCTCCCTTCATCACAATCGAGGCTATGGTGACTATTCAAGCCTTCATTCTCCCCCATTGGATAGTGAGCTCTTGGTGGAGGTGGAAACATTTCACTACTCTCCTTTGTGATGTGGTAGAGTAGCTCTTTACTATCTTGTTGTGCTATATGCATTCCTTAATTCTTTATTTATTTATCATACATTTCTCTCTTGTTGCTATCTAGTTGTTCGTGGAGGTGGAAACACCAAAACAAGGGTCTGACTAAGGTAGACCCCTATACAACCCCAACAATTTTCCCTTGTTTCTTGTGTGTAGGTGGATGTGCTTTCAAAGATAGCTAGTGGACTAGCACCTTGGTGAGATTATCTTCATTAATCTAGCTCTCATATATTTACTTTCCCATCATCACTTGTGTTTGTCATATTTCATAGTTTTGTTTTGTTCATTTGGGAGTAATTAGCTAGGCCATTAGCTCATTTTCTAGTAGTTCATATTTCCTTTTCTATCCTCTGGTTGTATAAATGCCAGTGCACCTGTGAGATGCTAGTGCACTGTGCTATTGGCCGAGAACCATGCTTTAATCCTCGAATAGAGAGTTGTTTGAGGTGCAATATTGAACATGAAAACAAGCTCGCCTAGCCCCACCTTAGGTTTCAGGTCTGAAGAGTGGTAGAAGGACCTTATAGTCCTCATTGGTCTCATCCCTTTTTTTGTAGCATCTATTTAGAATGAGGTAAGTTAGGGAAGCCTACTGCTCTCGACTCTTCGTGAATTGGGGCCTTTATGTGGTTGGTCCCCCTCTCTTATATTTTTAGTTGAACCCGATGTGAACCATTTTGGTTTCATTTTGTGATACTAAAAGTTCCTTTCCTCATAATCTAGGTGTGTTGTAGGTGTGAGTGTTGTGAGACCTTCACCTTGCAACCCAACCTATGACCCCTAGTGGGCATAGTTGGAAGGTTTTGTAAGTGTTGCACAACAAAATCTTGATTGGGTCACTATCCTATCCTATAACCTTTGAGGACTCTATGAAAGTATCATTTAGTGTGTGTGATGGCCTCTTTTCTGAATTAACCTATCCCCTCTCATAGCCTATGAGTAGTGGCACAAGTATAACCTTCACCTCAAAGGACCTACTAATGGACTTCAATAGAGAACCATATCCTCTTTATATCCCTGCGTGGATCATTGGGAACATTGTAGCAAGTGTTCTTATTGACCCAACATCTTAGGTAAATATCATAACCGCGGAGATTATGTTAATTAACTTCCCACATAAGGATGGGTACGATGCACCTGTGAGCACCATCCGTATGCACAATGAGCTTTTCGTACCTCCCTTGGGTAGTATCGTGTTGTCTATCCTTGTTAGACGTAAGTTTGTGAACCTACTATTTGACATAATCTCAGGGTCCAAACTCTTTAGGTTGAAGCTAGATATCCCTTGGTTAGTAGCTATGAAGGTAGTTCCATCAGTCGTGCACAAATTATTGAAGTTAATTCATGGGGGGTTGGTGCATGTGATTCATGATATTGGTTATAAACCACCGGTCACACATGATAGCTACTCAGATTAATTTTTTTCTGCACCTATTGGTCCTCTTCTACTTAGGAAAGACCTATTGTACTAGACATATCAAAAGTACAAGAAAGGGCACCTAACACTGAAAGTGAGGTACCCTCCATCGCCTTATGTTGTTTCGCATAGGGCTTGCCTAAGAGGTGACAGTGATTCCACCAAGGCCCGTAGGAGGGAAGAAGAAAAGACCTCTCAATCTCTCTCCTCTTCCTCTTCCTCTTTTCATCCTAACACTCCTTCTCAACTTGCTATGGTACCATCAAATTCTATTTTTCACTTGCGAGAGAATCCTATGGTGCTCGCTTGGTGAAGGCCTAAGCATCCTGCATTCAAACTTCATGTTCAATATATGGAGCCTAGGATCATTCGATATGACAGAAGGAAAGGTCTGCGAGGAGAATCATCTATGTCTTAGCCTTCATGACCTCCCACTACTTCTGCTCCCAAGGTAGTAAATGCGAAGAGGCCCACTACCGAGGAATTAGAGCCAATTCCCCCTACTGTTTCTCAACTTGACCATCGCTCCCATCTAGGAGTTAGTCCTTTCGCTAGAGACAACTATGGTAGACACTCCTATGGTAGAGCAGGAGCATTCAGTCCCTTCGCAACTTCTGACATCTAGCTTGAAGAGTTGTTAAAAATACCTTGCACATGAGTGTAAGTGATGGCGAAAGTATCTCATAGCTAAGCAATTTGCCTTATAGAGAAAGGATGAGGAGATGACCACCCCTATTTTAGGACCTCCTATTGCATCCTCCTCTCTCCTCCTCTCTGCTTCCTTTCAACTAAGCTCTGTATCGCTTCTAGCTCCTACTATGAGTACACACGAACCCAAAAGGGTGTAGGTGTTCATCGCTCCTTCAACTAAGCCACCTTTGCTGATGTCCCTTTTAGTTGTCCCTTCTATTCTAAAACCATTAGATATGTCGAATACTTCAATGGTATTTGTTGCGGTTTTCTCCTCCTCTTCCTTTGCACCTCTTGCCTCATCTGTGGGGAGTTCACATTCCTCGATGGAATCAAAGGTAGAGAATGGCCCTTCTAGTAATGGAGGGCATAAGAGGATCCCACCTTCTCTAAAAGGTGGTCCTGTAGGCTTGTTCCATACTAGTGATGGAGGCAGCTCTAGCTTCCCCTAAGTTCGTCACCACTCCCGAATCACTTGGTGAGCCTAGTGGTGAATCTTGGGAACAACCCTCTCCATCTGTTGAGGTACAACATGGCACTCTAGTAAAGTGCTTGTTTAACTCCCTCAATGAAGTTCCATCCTTATCAGTGATCTTCACAAAATTGTTAACCCTAGCTCCATAAGAGCTTAGTGGAGGAGACCTTGCGGGGGCTTCTTCCTTAGCCCTTGTTGCGGGAGGGTTGGAAGCTCCTCCCCTCAATATTCCATCACTGCAAGATCGTCCTCCTTCCCCTTATGATGATCTAGATTAGGAAGGAAATGAACTCTTGGTTGATGAGTGTTAGGGGAAGGCCCCGTCTTTATCTTTAGAATAGATGTGTGTGTTGTGATGTTTTCTCCCCGTGATCATGCTATGCATTTCTAGATGACCCTTGTCATCCTTTTTGGTGCTTTGGTGTAGGAGTAAATTTTTGTGTAGTAAAACTTCTTCTATTTGTATCATCATTCTTGCATGTTTGTGTTTGATTTATAGAAAATTGGGGACAATGCAAAGCATTGGGGGAATTTAGGCTTCCCTTCCATGTTGACCCAATTTTTTATTTTTACTTTGTTTTCTCATGCATTCTTCACATGGTTTAATATAGTAGGGGGTTGATGACAGTTCATTTATATACTACTACTATACTTATATATATCTATGAGTATCCTTGATCCTGAAATATCAGATCACCACTGTGCCCTTTGTTTGTGATGTCTCATTCACTCTTTCACTCTTTTCTTATCCCTCTCTCTTCTTTGCTTGAGTTTTCCCTCTCATGCACGACAACGCCTTTCGATAATAGTTTGATTTCAGAAAATGCATTCGTTGGCAACAAATATTTTCTTCAAAATCTTTGCAAACCTTTTTGAAAATCACATTCTCGACTTGGACCCCTAACAAAATGTGTTTCCTTCATCATGGGTTTGTAAAGAAAGAACTTGAGAACTTTCCTTCAAGGTGGAAGTAGCCTTTACCTTCCCCTCGCAAGGGGGAACTTTCTTCCTTTCTAATTCCTTGATGAAGTGCACATCTTTCAAAAGGATTCCTTGATGATGAATTGATTTGAGAAAGAACATCTTTCTTACACTTTCAAAAACACGTCCCTTGAGTGGACACCCTCTTCGCATCAGGTTCCCGAGGGAGCCCTTTGAAAGCTTTACAATTTTTTGATAGTCTACGTGATTTTTTGCTTGACTGCATGCATGGTTGCTTTATGTTTGAACATCCTTTATCTATGGGTAAATATGTCACTTTGCAAGTGTACCTGTAAATCCACCTTCCAGTTTGACTCTATAGATTCTCCATCCTTTGTATTTCCTCCATGCAAGTTTGTAGATTTGCAAGGTTCTCTTTCCTTTGGGTTTCCTCCATGTGAGAGATCTTGGGGGACATCTCCATGTAGGTATCCGGGCCTATAATGCACTTTCATCCAAGTTTCATCCATGTGAGAGATCTTAGGGGAAACCTTCTTGTAGGTCTGCAGGCCTGTAATGAACTTGCATCTAGGTTTCCTTCATGTGAGATATCTTGGGGGATACCTTCTTGCAGGTTTGCAGGTCTATAAGATGCTTACTTCATGGGGCTTCCTTCATGTGCGAGATCTTGGGGGCTACCTCCTTGCAGGTTTGTAGGCCTATGAGATGCTTACTTCTTTAGGTTTCCTTCATGTGAGAGATCTTGAGGGACACCTTCTTGTAGGTCTACTAGCCTGTAAGACAGTTTCATCCCATGAAATTTGTCCATCATTGTTCTGAGGGCCTTCAGTGCACCTTGTGAAACTTCATACTTTTGTTGGGCTATGGAGTCCTTTGTTTTGTCCTGTGCTTTTGAGCTCGCTAGATCGCGGTCCGCTTCCTTGACGGTTCAGGTATACATTTCTAACCCTACTCAATTTTTGATCTACTTTACCAAAGCACTCATCAGTACTTGTGCTCACTAAAGTGGGGGAAAAATGTATAGGAGAAAATGTGCACCCATTCATGCAAATTCCCCTTTTACACATCCTCACCCTAGAAAACCAAATCTGAAGGAAAAATTCCACATCAGGAAGTTGCCTTCCTTCCACTTGGAATGTATATGGCATGTCACTGGGATAATATTTGTCGGGGATGCATGCAAAAAACACAAGCATCTGCTCGATGTGCTTACATCCCTAACAAATTCTCGTGTCTCAAGTTGGTAGAGGGGTTACACTTTTTATTGGAGTTGAATTGTAATGTACCTCTTCAACCAAATGGCCTTGAAAATGGAAGATTCTTCCCTCTTCTCTTTCAAATCATTCCTTCTTCATTTAACTGATCTCTTTTTGCAATCTCTAAGCATCTATTCCATCTTTTTTGCACATTCTCAATAATTTTTCAACACTTCAACACTCCATCAACTCCACAAAGAAAGTGTGAAGAAATCCATTGCAATGTGGGCTTGAGGTCTTGCAATACCTCCCTTCATCATAGTCAATGTTGTGGTGACTGTTCCAGCCTTCTTTCTCCCCCATTAGCTAGTGAGCTCTTTGTGGAGGTGGTAATATTTTGCTTGTCTCGTTTGTGATTTGGTAGAGTATCTCTTTACTATTTTGTGGTGTTATTTTCATTCCTTCATTATTTATTTCTTTATCACATATTTCTCTCTCATTGCTATTTGGCTGTCCTTGGCGATGGAAACACCAAAATGAGGGTTTTACTAAGGTAGACCCCTATACAACCCCAACAATTTTCCCTTATTTATTGTGTGCATGTGGACGTACTTTCAAAGCTAGCTAGTGAACTCACACCTTGGTGAGATTATCTTTTTTTACTCTAGCTGTCATATATTTACTTTACCATCTCTTCTTGTGTTTATCATATTTCATAGTTTTGTTTTGTTCATTTAGGAGTAATTAGCTAGATCATTAGCTCATTTTCTAGCGGTTCATATTGCCTTTTGTATCCTCTAGCCATACAAACACCAACACACCTATAAGATGCCAACACACTGTGTTGTCATCCAAAAATCGTTCTTTCATCATTAGATAGAGAGCTATTTGAGGTGCAATATTACACCCAAAAGATAGCTTGCCTAGCCCCAACTTAGATTTCAAGTTTGAAGAGTGGTAGAAGGGCCTTATAGTCCTCATCATTCTTGTCCCTTGTTTCATAGAATCCCTTTAGAGTGAGGTAAGTTAGGGGAGCCTACCACTCTCGACTCAAAATGACCTGGTGCCTTGACGTGGTTGGTCGCACTCTCTTACATTTTTGGTAAAATTGATGTGAACCATTTTGGTTCCATTTTATGATATTGAAAGTTCCTTTCCTCATATTATAGGAGTGTTGTAGGTGTGAGTGTTGTGAGGCCTTCTCCTTACAACCTAATATTTGACCCTTAGTAGGCATAGTTGGAAAGTTCTGTAAGTGTTGCACAATGAAAGCTTGATTGGGTCAATTTCCGATCTTAAAATATTTGTGAACTCTATGAAAGTATCATTCAGTGTGCATGATGGCCTCTTTTCTACATCAACCTATCCCCCCTGTGTAGTCTATGAGTAGTGGGACAAGTATAACCTTCACCTCGTAGGACCTACCAATGGGCTTCAATAGAGAACCACCTCCTCTTTATATCCCTACATGGATCAATGGGAACATTGTAGTCAGTGTTCTTATTGACCCGATGTCTCAGGTGAATATCATAACTGAGGAGATATGTTAATTGAATTCCTACACAAGGATGGGTACAATGCACCTGTGAGCACCATCTGTATGCACAACGAGATTTCTGTATAGATCCCCTGGGTAGTATCGTGTTGTTAGTCCTTGTCAGACCTAAGTTGGTGAACTTGATACTTGATATAATTCTAGGGTTTGAACACTTCAGAGTGAAGATGGGTAACCCCTGGTTAGTAGCTATGAATGTAGTTCCCTTGGTCATGTACAAATGATTGAAGTTCATTCATGGGGGATCGGTGCATGGGATTCATGACACTAGTTATAAACCACTAGTCGCATGTGATAGCTACTTAGATTACTTTTGGCTTGCACCTATTTTTCCTATTCCACCTAGTAAAGACCTCTTGTACTAAACATATCTGAAGTACAAGAAAGGGTGCCTAGCACTAAAAGTGAGGTACCCTTCATTACCTTATGTTGTTTCACATAGGTCTTGCCTAAAAGTTGACAGTGATGCCGCCAAGGCCCATAGGAGGGAAGAAGAAAATCCCTCTCAAGGTCCTTCCTCTTCCTCTTTCATTATTCAGCTTGATGCTCCTTCTCACCCTGTTGTGCTGACATCAAATTCTGTTTTGCACTTGTGAGAGAATCATATGGTTCCCGCTTGGTGAAGGCCTAAGCATCCCACATTCAAACTTTCGATTCTACCCATGGAGCCTAAGCCCATTTGATATGGCAGAAGGAAAGGTCCTCAAGGAGAATAATCTATGTCTCGGCCTCTACGGCCTCCCACTGCTTCTGCTCCCATGGTAGTAAATGAGAAGAGGCTTGCTGTCGAGGCAGTAGAGCCAATTCCTCCCACTGTTTCTCAACCTACTCCTCCTACTCCAATCCATGAGTTTGTCCCTCCATTGAAACAACTATGGTAGATACTCCTATGGCTGAGTAGGATCCTTTAGTCCCTTATACTTTCTGGCCTCTAGCTCGAAGAGTCGCAAAAACTGCCTTGTACATGAGAACAAGCACCGAAAAAAGGCTCTCATAGTTGAATAGGCCACCTTGCAGAGAAAGGATGAGGAGATGATTGCCCCTATTTCAAGACCATGTACTACATCCTCCTCTATCCCCCCCTTTGCTTTCATTCAATCAAAATCTGTATCACTTGCGGCTCCTATTATGAGTGCACCCAACCCCAAAAGGGTGTAGGTGTTCATTGCTCCTTTAGCCTAGCCACCTTTTCTGATGTCCCTTCTGAACATCCCTCCTTTTATGAAACCTATAGATATGTTGAATACTTCAGTGGTATCTATTGTGGTTTTATCCTCCTCCTCTTCCTTCATGCCTCTTGCCTCATCTGTGGGGAGTTCACATCACCTAATGGAATCAAAGGTAGAGAATGGCCCTTTTAACAATGGAGGGCATAAGAGGAGCCCACCTTCTATGAAGGATAATCTTGTGCAGGATTGTTTCATTCTAGTGAGGGAGCCAGCTTCGGGTTCCCTTGAGTTCATCACCACTCTTGAATCACTTAGTGAGCCTAGCGGTGAATCTTGGGCACAAAGCTCTCCATCCAATGATGCACAACATGACACTCCAGTAAAGTGCATGTTTAATTTCTTGGATGAAGTTCTAGCCTTGTCAACAATCTTCGTAAAATCGTTGATTTTTGGAAAATTGGGGATGATGCAAAGCACTGGGGGCATTTAGGCTTCCCTTCCATGTTGACCCAATTTTATATTTTTACTTTATCTTCTCATGCATTATTCACATGGTTTGATATAGTAGGGGTTGATGAGATTTCATTTATATACTACTACTATAGCTATATATATATATATATATATGAGAAACAATGACCCTGAAATATCAGATCACCCCTATGCCCTTTGCTTGTGATGTATCATTCTCTCTTTCACTCTTTTCTTATCCTTCTCTCTTATTCAGTTGAGTTGTCCCTCTCATGCATGACAACACCTTTCTATAACAATTTGATTTTCAGAAAATTGCATTCGTTACCAACAAATCTTTTCTTGGGAATATTTGCAAGCCTTTTCGAAAATCACATTCTTGAATTGGACCCCTAACAGAACATGTTTCCTTCATCATGGGTTCGTAAAAAAAGAACTTGAGAACTTTCCTTCGAGGTGGAAGCAACCTTTACCTTGCCCTCACAAGGGGGCACTTTCTTCTTTTTGAATTCCTTGATGAAGTGAACATCTTTTGAAAGGATTCCTTGATGATGAATCAATTTGAGAAAGAACATCTTTCTTTTACTTTCAAACAACATGTCCCTTGAGTGGACCCCCTCTTCATGTCGAGTTTCCAAGAGATCCCTTGGAAATCTTTGTAATTTTTTGAAAGTCTTCGTGACTATTCGCTTGACTGCCTATGTGGCTATTTTATTTTCAAACATGCTTTATCTATGGGTAAACATCTCACTTTGCAAGTGCACCTATAAAGTCACTTTCCGGTTCGACTCTACGAAGTCTCCTCCCTTTGGGTTTCCTTGATGTGAGAGATATTGGAGGATGCCACCTTGCAGGTTTTCAGATCTATAAGGTGGTCTTTCCTTTGGGTTTCCTCCATGCGAGAGATCTTTGGGGAAACCTCCTTGTAGGTCTATGAGCCTATAAGGTGCTTTCATCTGGGTTTCCTCCATGCAGGAGATCTTGGGGGACACCTCCTTGTATGTCCATGATCTTGTAAGGAACTTTCATCTAGGTTTCCTTCATGTGAGAGATCTTGGGGGATACCTTCTTGTAGGTCTGTGGGTTTGTAAGACACTTAATTCACAGGGCTTCCTTCATGTGAGAGATCTTGGAGGCTGCCTCCTTGTAGGTTTGCGAGCCTATGAGATGTTTACTTCTTTAGGTTTCCTTCATGTGAGAGCTCTTGAGGGACACCTTCTTGTAGGTCTATGGGCCTATAAGACACTTTCGTCCTGCGGGATTTGTCCATCATGGTCTGAGGGCCTTCAGTGTACCTTGTGCAACTTCCTAGTTTTGTGGGGCTATGGAGTCCTTTGTTCTGTCCTATGCTTTTGAGCTCGCCAGATCGTAGTTCACTTCCTCAATGGTTTAGATATACATTTCTAACCCTACTCATGCAAATTTCCCTTTTACACATCCTCACCCTAGAAAACCAAATCCAAATGTGAAGTTCCACATCAAAAAGTTTCCTTCCCTCCACTTGCCATCTGTATGGCGTGTCAGTGGGAGAATATTTTTTGAGGATGCACACATGGTGCATATACATTTGCGCAACATGATTACTTCCCTCATGAATTCCGATGTCTAAATTTGATAGAGGCATTACACTTTCGATTGGGGTTGATTTGTAAAGTCCCTCTTTGACTAACCGACCTCGAAAATGGCAAACTCTTCCCTCTTCTCCTTCAAATTCATCCCTTCTTCATTCAACTAATCTCTTTTTGCAATCTCTAAGCATCCAGTCCATCCTTTTTCCAATTTCTCAAGAATTTTCTAGCACTTCAACACTCCATTGCAGCAACAACACTCCATCAACTCCACAAAGTATGAAGCAAGCCATTGCAATGTGGGATTGAGTTGTTGCGATACCTCCCTTTATCAAAGTCAAGGCTATGGTGACTGTTCAAGCCTTCTTTCTCCCCCATTGGCTAGTGAGCTCTTAGTGGAGGTGGTAATGTTTCACTCCTCTCCTTTGTGATTTGGTAGAGTAGCTCTTTACTGTTTTGTAGTTTTATTTTCATTCCTTCTTTGTTTATCACATATTTATCTCTCATTGCTATCTGGCTATTCGTGGAAGTGGAAACACCAAAACATGGGTCTAACTGAGGCAAACCCCTATACAACACTGATTTTTTTCCTTTCTTTCTTTTGTGTAGGTGGATGTGCTTTCGGAGATAGCTAGCGAACTTGTGCCTTGGTGAGATTATCATCGTCACTCTAGCTCTCATATATTTACTTTACCATCTCTGCTTGTGTTTTTCATATTTCATAGTTCTGTTTTTTTCATTTAGGAGTAATTAGCTAGATCATTAGCTCATTTTCTAGCGGTTCATATTGCATTTTCTATCCTCTGTACTTACGAATCCCAACATGCCATATTTTCATCCCAGAACCAGGATTTCATCCTCAGATAGAGGGCTATATAAGGTGCAATATTGAACCCAAAAACTAGCTCATTGAACCGCAACTTAGATTTCAGGTCTGAAGAGTTGTAGAAGGACCTTATAGTCCTCATCATTATCGTCCCTTGTTTCATAGAATCCCTTTAGAGTGAGGTAAGTTAGGGAAGCCTATCGCTCTCAGCTCTCCATGACTTAGGGCCTTGATGTAGTTGGTCACCCTCTCTTACATTTTTGGTGAACCCAATGTGAACCATTTTTGTTCCATTTTGTGATACTAGAAGTTCCTTTCCTCGTATTCTAGGAGTGTTGTAGGTGTGAGTGTTATGAGGCCTTTTTCTTGCAACCCAACTTGTGAGCCCTAGTAGGCATAGTTGGAAGGTTTCCTAAGTGTTGCACAACGAAACCTTGATTGGGTCATTGTCCTATCCTATAACCTTTGGGGACTATGTGAAAGTATCATTTAGTGTGCATGATGGCCTCTTGTCTGCATCAACCTATCCCCTTTGTGCAACCTTTGAGTAGTGGCACAAGTATAACCTTCACTTTGTAGGACCTATTGATGGGATTCAATAGAGAACCATCTCCTCTTTATATCCCTGCATGGATAAATGGGAGTGTTGTAGTGGGTCTTCTTATTGACTCGACGTCTCAGCTGAATATCATAACCAAGGAGATAATGTTAATTAACTTCCTGCACAAGGATGGGTACAATGCACCTATGAGCACCATCTGTACGCACAACGAGATTTCCATACCTCCCTTGGGTAGTATCGTGTTATCAATCCTTGTTGGACCTAAGTTTGTGAGCCTAATTTTTGACATAATCCCAGGGTCTGAACTCTTCAAAGTGAAGTTGGGTATCCCCTGGTTAGTAGCTATGAATGTAGTTCCCTCAATCATGTACAAATGCCTGAAGTTCATTCATGGGGGGTTGGTGCATGTGATTCATGACACTGGTTATAAACCACTAGTCACACGTGATAGCTAATCCTTAGATTACTTTTGGTTGACACCTATTGGTCATCTTTCACCTAGTAAAGAGCTCTTGTATTAGACATCTCAGAAGTACAAGAAAGGGAGCCTAACACTGAAAGTGAGGTACCCTCCATCATCTTATGCTATTTCACATAGGGCTTGCCTAAAAGCTGACTATGATTCCACCAAGGCTTGTAGGAGGGGAGAAGAAAAGCCCTCTCAAGGTCCATCCTCTTCCTCTTTTGTTGTTCATCCTAACGTTCCTTCTCACCCTGCTATGGTGCCATTAGATTCTATTTTTCACTTGTGAGAGAATCCTATGATGCCTGCTTGGTGAAGGCATAAGAATCTTGCATTTGAACTTCTTGTTCTACACATGGAGCCTAGGCCCATTCGATATGGCAGAAGGAAAGGTCCTTGAGGAGAATAATCTATGTCCCAGCTTCTGCTGGCTCCCATCGCTTCTACTCCCAAGGCAGTATATGAGAAGAGGCCTACTCTCAAGGCACTAGAGTCGATTCCCCCCACTATTTCTCAACCTTATCCTCTTTCTCCCATCCCTGTACTAGAAACAGTTATGGTAGACACTCATATGGCTGAGCAAGAGCCTTCGATCCCTTCATAGCTTCTAGACTATAGCTCATAGAGTCACAAAAACTGCCTTGCACATGAGCGCAAGCACTGGTGAAAGGCTCTCATAGCTGAACATGCCACCTTGTAGAGAAAGGATGAGGTGATGACCGCCCCTATTTTAGGACCTCCTACTGCATCCTCCTCTCTCCTCCCCTCTACTTCCATTTGAAATGGAATTTGTATTGCTTGCGGCTCCTACTTTGAGTGCACCCAACACCAAAAGGGTTCGTGAGTTCATTGCTCCTTTACTTGAGCCACCCTAATTGATGTCCCTTCCAGATGGCCCTCCTTTTTCAAAACCTATAGATATGTTGAATACTTCAATGGTATCTACTATAGTTTTCTCCTCCTCCTCTTTCTCCATGCCTCTTGCCTCATCTGTGGGGAGTTCACATCCCTTGATGGAATCGAAGGTAGAGAATGGCCCTTCTAGAAATGGAGAGTGTAAGAGGAGCCCAACTTCTCTAAAAGGTGGTCTTGGTTGGCTTGTTCTGTCCTAGTGATAGAGCCAAATCTGGCTTCCCTTGAGTTCATCACCACTCCTGAATCACTCAGTGAGCCTAGCAATGAATCTTGGGCACAACCCTCCCCATCCGTTGAGGTACAACATGGCACTCCAATAAAGTGCATGTTTAACTCCTTGAATGAAGTTTTAGCCTTGTCGGCGATCTTCACAAAATCGTTGACCCTAGCTCCACAAGAGTTTAGCGGAGGAGACCTTATGGTGGCTTCTTCTTTAGCCCTTGTTATGGGAGGGTCGGAAGCTCCTCCCCTTAATATTCTACCACTGTAGGCTCATCCTCCTTCCCCTTATGATGATCTAGAGTAGAAAGTAGATGACCTCTTGTTCGATGAGTATTAGGGGGAGGCTCCTTCTTTATCTTTAGAATATATGTGTGTGTGTTGTGATGTGTTCTCCCCATGATTGTACTATGTGTTCTTGGATGACCCTTGTCACCCTTGTTGGTGCTTGGGTACATGAGTGACTTTTAGTATTTTAAACCTTCTTCTATTTGTATCATCATTCTTCCATGTTTGTGTTTAATTTTTGGTAAATTAGGGATGATGCAAAGCGCTAGGGGAATTTAGGCTTCCCTTCCATGTTGACCCAATATTTTATTTTTACTTTGTCTTCTTGTGCATTCTTCACATGGTCTGATATAGTAGGGGGTTGATGAAAGTTTATTTATATACTAGTACTATACTTATATATATCTATGAGTAGCTCTGACCCCAAAATATTAAATCACCCCTATACCCTTTGTTTGTGATCTCTCATTCTCTCTTTCAATCTTTTCTTATCCTTCTCTTTTCTTCACTTGAGTTGTCCCTCTCAGGCATGACAATGCCTTTCTATAATAGTTTGATTTTTAGAAAATACATTCATTGCCAACGAATATTTTCTTTTGAATCTTTGCAAACCTTTTTGAAAATTGCATTCTCAACTTGGACCCCTAATAGAATGTGTTTCCTTCATCATGGGTTTGTAAAGAAATAACTTGACAACTTTCCTCTGAGGTGGAAGCAACCTTTACCTTCCCCTTGGAAGGGGGCACTTTCTTCCTTTTGAATTCCTTGATGAAGTGAACATCTTTTGAAAGGATTCCTTGATGATGAATTGATTTGAGAAAGAACATTTTTCTTACACTTTCAAAAGCATGTCCCTTGAGTAGACCCCCTCTTCATGTCGGGTTCCCAAGGGACCCCTTTGAAAGCTTTATAATTTGTTGATAGTCTGTGTGACTATCCGGTTAACTATCTGCCTAGCTGCTTTATGTTTAGACATACTTTAGTGGGTAAACATGTCACTTTGTAGGTTCACCCATAATGTTGCTTTCTAGTTTGACTCTGTAGAGTGTCCTTCCTCTCGGTTTCCTCCATGTGAGAGATATTGGGGGGCGCCTCCTTGCAGGTTTGTGGATATGTAAGGTTCTCTTTCCTTTGGGTTCTCTCCATGCAAGAGCTCTTGGGGGACACCTCCTTGCAGGTCCGTATGCCTGTAAAGCGCTTTCATCTAGGTTTCCTTCATGTGAGAGATCTTCGGGGATACCTTCTTGTAGGTTTGTAGGTCTGTAAGATGCTTACTTCAAAAGGCTTCCTTCATGTGAGGGATCTTGGGGGTTGCCTTCTTGCAGGTCTGCAAGCCTATGAGACGCTTACTTCTTTAGGTTTCCTTCAAGTGAGAGATCTTGAGGGACACCTTCTTGTAGGTCTATGGGCTTGTAAGATGATTTCATCCTCCAAGATTTGTCTATCATTTTTCTTAGGGCCTTCAGCGTACCTTGTGCAATTTCATAGTTCTGTGGGGCTATGGAGTCCTTTGTTCTATCCTGCACTTTTGAGCTCACTTCATCATGGTATGCTTCCTCAATGGTTCAAGTATACATTTCTAACCCTACTCACTCCTCGATCTACTTTACCAAATCACTCATCAATACTTGTTCTTGCTAAAGCGGGGGAAAAATGTATAGGAGTGAATTTGCACCCCTCACACAAATTCCCATTTTACACATCCTCACCTTAGAAAATCAAATCCGAAGGTGAAATTCCGCATCAACAAGATGCCTTCCTTCCACTTGGAATCTATTGGGGATGTGCGCACAATGTGCAAACTTGCATGTGGTGTGCTTACATCCCTAATAGATTCCTACGTCTGAAGTTAGTAGAGGTGTTACACTTTTCATTTGGGTTGATTTTTAACATCCCTCTTTGACCAACCGACCCCAAAAATGGAAAATTCTCCCCTCTTCTCCTTCAAATTCATCCCTTCTTCATTCAACTGATCTCTTTTTGCAATCTCTAAGCATCCAGTCCATCCTTTTTCCACATTCTCAAGCATTTTCCAACACATCAACTCTCCATTACAACAACAAAACTCAGTCAACTCCATAAAGGAAGTGTGAAACAAGCCATTGTAGTGTGGGCTTGAGGTCTTGTGAGACCTCCCTTCATCACAATCGAGGCTGTGGTGACTATTTAATCCTTCTTTGTCCCCCATTGGCTATTGATCTCTTGGTGGAGGTGGTACGTTTCACTCCTCTCCTTTGTGATTTGGTAGAGTAGCTCTTTACTATTCTGTAGTGTTATTTGCATTCCTTCTTTCTTGATTTGTTTATCACATATTTGTCTCTCACTTCTATTTGTCTATCTATGGAGGTGGAAACACCAATATGGGGGTCTGACTGAGGCTGACCCCTATACAACCTCAACAATTTTCCCTTCTTTCTTGTGTGTAGGCAGACGCGCTTTCAGAGCTAGCTAGCAAATTGGTGCCTTGGTGAGATTATCATTGTTACTCTAGCTCTCATATATTTACTTTACCATCTCTGCTTGTTTTTTTCATATTTCATAGTTCTATTTTATTCATTTAGGTGTAATTAGCTAGGCCGTCAACTTGTTTTTTGGCAGTTCATATTTCCTTTTCTGTCCTCTAGCTGTACGAACACCAATGCACTTATGAGACGCTAGTGCGTTGTGTTGTCATCCCAAAACCATGATTTTTTCCTCAGAAAAAGAGCTGTCTAAGGTGCAATATTGAACCCAAAAACTAGCTCACTTAGCCCCAACTTATATTTTGAGTTTAAAGAGTGGTAGAGGGACCTTACAGTCCTCATCCTTCTTGTTCATTTTTTGTATCATCCCTTTTGAGTGAGGTAAGTTAGGGCAGCCTACTGCTCTCAACTCTCTATGACCTAGGGCCTTGATGTGGTTGGTCCCCCTCTCTTACAACCATCAAATTAACCATCCTAAATTTGGAAGGGATTGCACATGACTGGTGGTACCATGGCTTGATTACTCAAGGCCACCAAAACATAACAACTTATGATGACTTCATCACAAAACTCATTGAAATATTTAACCAAAAGAACTATAAGAGATATTTTAAAGAGTTAACTCAACTAAGACAAAAAGCAACTGCTGAATCTTGACTATGTGGCATAATTCCAAAGAATTTCAGTCATGATCCCCATAATTATTAAAAAAAGACACACTTACCTATTTATAGAGGGACTATCAGAAGCTATTCATGGCATAGTAAATTCCCTTGATCCCAATGGTTAGTATTGGAGGTATCAAGCATCTATGGAAATCGATATTTCTCTTGTATTAGGTTAGTTGTGTCACTACCCACTAACTCAAGGGCTACACTTACTAGTTACTAATAATCTTAGGTTAATAATGTTTAGCTTGAATCATAATCAATAATTGAATCACCATTGCAAATTTTTTATGTTCCTTATTGAGATCAGCCAGTGAAAGGTCCTCAAATATTTGGAATTATAAAATAAGATATTTGAAATTAAATTGCAAACTATGAGGATACAATTGTTGCTTTGATGGTGTGGCAAGGAGGGGCCATCTCCATCATGAAGCTCGTCATTTTATAGATATGTTGAAATATGAACAATACCCCTAATTTTGATGTTGGGCTGGTCATTCAACTATGTATATAAATCCTTATTGGCTAACATTAGATATGAGTCTAATTTCCTTTGTTTGAGTTAAAATCTAGCTAAGAATGCTTGATTATTCTTTTAAAAAATTGTTGAGGGATATTCTTATACATGACCCAATTCAATGGTCAAAAATAAATTTTAATGAATAACAATAGGATAATGATTATTTTTTAACAAATATAAGGTATACAATTAGTATTCACTATTGAAAAGTATGATATTTAGTAGAATTGTGCATCTATTACCTTTTAAAAAATTATCCACGCTTTCTAGAAAAAGAGAGGACAACAAATAGAACAAAATCTAAGGTGGGGTATGGTAAATCTCTTCCCAAGGCTCAACATCAATTATACAACAATTCTCTATGCAAATGTTCCTAAGTCAAGTATATTGAAAACCATAGAAAGCATTGTATTAACACTTTAGGAATTTTAAACAAAATAATTTGTAACAATATAAGAATCTTGATACACTAATCAAAATTACATTTTACACTTCATTAACTTCTTGATAAAATCACAAAGCCTATTTCTTCAAGCATGCATCAAATGATATCTTATAATCTTCATCCACCATTACTAAATGTCTCAAACCAATATGTTTCAACCAATCTTTTAAAACAAGTATACACCCTCAATTCATTTATACACGAGTTTCATGATTAATGCAAGACTAGAACTTACATTTTAGGACTACAAATGTCTTCCACAAGGAGATTCAAACAATTTATATATTTGTATAAAATTGGTACATCACATTTACTTTCAGTGTGTCAAGAAAGAACATAATTTTTTATCCTTGTAAGAAAGACAACCAAAAGTGTGAATAATCCATTTTTATCATTACAATCCACATCAAAGTCCAAATACATGTCATTGAACTAGAGCATTTCATTTGCACATTGATTAAGATTTGGAGGCAGGACAAGATCATCATCTGAAGCTTTCCCTTTGTGACGAATCCCATGAAGATTGATGAATAAATGAAATTTAGAGCATGCCAAACTAAAAAAGTATACCATCGCCCATGCTCTATGGTGGACACAACATCATAACAAAACATAGGGCATGATAGCATCCTAAACAAGATAAGATTTAATAGCAATTGGAATCAACATAAGCAAAGTGGGCTTTTGATTGGGGTCTTTTCTCTACCTTAAGCTAAGAGGGTACATTGCTTCTATATCTAGTTGCGAGAATCAAAATATCAAACTCCTCCTCTTTCCCATCTAGGAATTTGGATCCATGACATGTGAAGCTTTCTATTATTGGAAATACTTATAAAAACAAAGATTCATAAACTCATTATATTCCATTTCACTATTTATTATGCCAAAACTATAAAACTCACATAATGGAGAGAGAAATGGACATTTTGTGTACCTTGATTTGTGCTTGGTTTTCAAGTTTAACATTTTTTTTTGCTCTATGCACAGTGTCCAATGATTTAGCCATGGATTGTAGTTGCCTGAATAAAAGAACGAGTGAGATGAATTTGTTAAATAAAAAGGAGACAAATAAGACTTGAGTAGATGAATTTTTTAGACAAGATGGAGACAAATACTTTGAGAGTATGTCAACAAATTTTAGAATAACATGCAAACCTGGTTTTACCTTAAAAAAATATTTTTCATATAAAATTTAAATTTCATCCTTTTACATAATGCTCGTATTGAATTTTACGAAATAAAAGAATGCCATGCTTGGAAGCCCCTTGACACAATTATATATGCAACCCTAAATCCCACATACTCCATCACATGGGAAGCACAATATTAGTTCTATTTTTGGATGACCATGAAAAGATGAGTTACAAATAAGAATTCAACCCCTTAATTTGGTGGCATTGACAATATGTCCCTTAGAAATTGTGAATTTTTTTTTGTTAATGACGCAGGTATCCTCATGACCCAACCCACCATCCAAAGGGGCGAGCTGAGGCAAGACTAGTCCCTTGCGGGGGGACCCAACAACCCGCAAGCTAGTCCCAACCGGATAAACCCAAGAGCAAAGTCGAACCCAAAACCAATCAGGAGCAAACCCATGACCCAAACCAACTCTACTACCCATGCAGACTTAAAAATTGTGATTATTATCATGAGAGAGTTTCCTATGATAAAGGTCCAACTCTATATAAGTGTGTCCTAAGAAAAATTAACCTTCAAAATTAGATGTTCTGGTATGAATGAAAATTCAAATGAAATTGTTTGTTATAAAGTATAAAAAAGATAATTGTATTTTTATATAAGTAAAATTGATTTTTCCGTAGATAACTAATTTAATATTTCAAGAGTTTATCAAATCTAAACATGATTAACTTTTCCCCCGTCTAGAAACTCCTAACGGTTTGTATCACAAGTTCAAATCTCTTCATTCTAAAGATTTCATTTTTTCTGATAACAGTCTTTGGCATTACATCTGTGCCAACTGCAAGAAGAACGGCGTCTGTGTTTTCTCAGAGAAGCATCCCATCTAAGTAATTTCTTTTACTTATCTGTTTTTCAAAAGACGGTTGCTTTCTTTTGGTTTTCACGAAAGCGATATTAATGGCGTTCAATATTTCAGGTTCAATAACAACAGAATGTCTCAAGAATTATCCGATGAATCCAGCAAATACTTTAAAAGGTTTGCTCAATGCATCCATTTTTTTGTATTATTTAATGTTCTGATATTCCTTTCAATATTTATTACAATATACTCACAGCAAGAATAGAACCCTGGTGAACCTGTCACAAGCCATGCGCCTTCCCTAATACATTTATTGCTGTTGTAAATATGTGACAATAAATTATTTTCTTGAAAATTGCTTTCCCTTCTTAATTTTAGTTTCTCTTTGAGTGTTTCGAACCTAGGTTCAGTTTCTCTTTGAGCGTTTCGAACCTGGGTCTATGAAAATTGCTTTCCCTTTTTAATTTTAGTTTCTCTTTGAGTGTTTCGAACCTAGGTCTATTGGCTGATAAGTTAGGTTTAATAATATATGAATAGGGTTGTGAGGTTGATGGCAAGGGCATTCTATGATGAGGCTCCTGCCCTGGAGAGGAAGCTAAAGCCTGGCCAGAGCGATAACAAAGGACTTGGAGTGCTGATCCTTGATCGCCTGACAAGGTAAGTAGGGTTTGCTCTAATTACTTTCTTCTTCTGAATTTTTTCTTCCTTCTTCTAAATGGGTGCGCAGATCTTCAGTTATACACATTACTACTGGAATTTTTATTGCTAATATTTTTTAATGAATATATCTTATTTTATTTTGCATTAATTAAAAGAAAATAATATTAGATTTTTTATTGTTAGTTTTGATTTATAAGATACTAAGAATTTATATGTTGGTTTTTCAATATTATTTGAGGTATTTGTTTTTTTTAGGATTTGACATTGATATATTTGTATATTAGTTCTAGTGACATTATCAATGTGCTACCGCAACCAAACTCAATCAATAGGCAAACATAACTTTAAACTCTGTGAATATATCAAACATTTGATCCTTCTTTAGTAGAAAATATATTAAAGTTCAACTTTTCCTAATGACAATGAAACTATATAATTATCATTATTATTTTTTATTAGGCATTTTTCATTGTAGAATCTTTTTTGACATCCTTGATTTGCAATTTGAAATATAGGAAAAAATTATTATAATTTTTTATTAGATATTTTTCATTGTCAAATTCTATTTGACATTTTTGATTTGGAATTTGAAATAGAGAAAAAACATTTAAAAAAATAAATAAAAAAATGTAGAATCCACTTTATATTTATACACACAATTTTTTAAATTTAACATGTATAGGTCTTTTAACTAAGATAGTATTATTTCTCAATAAAAATTGCTGTTTAATACTATCATTATTTAATGATTCAAATTATTTTTCATTTTGAGATGTGTAGAATAATGTGTTAGAATTGACGACCCAATCATCTTGATAAGAACTATATGTTTTAAGAGTAATGAAAAGAGCGTTATTTTTTACATGTTTTCATTTTGATATCCCAAATTTTCTTATAACATTCATTTTCTTTGTGATTTGACTTATCATGATAATTGTATTTTTTTTTAATCTTGTCCCTACAATCATGATGATCCTTGGATGAGTTGTACATGGTGTCATTTTTCTAGTTCCTCTCTCTTCACTTATATAAATAATATCAAAAATTATTTTAACATTGGTTCTACTTTATCAAATAGGTTTAAGGGTTGTTATTGAAGTCTCCCTTTCCTTAGATAAATATTTTTCTTCTTGTGCTAACGCAAGACATGCATTTGCATTTTATCTTTTTAAATTTCTTATTAGTGCCTATGCCTCTTATAAAGGGTTGATAGAAACTTTGAATATAATTAATTTTGGAAAGAAGTATATTTCATATGGAACCTAAGTGTTTAAATGTGTCTTTAGTACAATTTCAGTAGAAGCATTAAGGTGTGTTTCAATTGTGAGCAACATGTTGATTTAACAATTTATGAAAAATAGTATGCAAAAATCTTGGGACAAATAGAATAATAGGTTGGGTTCATTTTAGATGACATTCTTCATTTACATTAAACATGTGTTTCTTAAAAAAAAAATAGCACCATTTTCCTCCAAACCAAATGGGAGGATTTCACTCAATTTTTGTTCTAATGAAACTCTTCCATTTGGTTTAGAAGAAAAATAGTGCTACATAAATTTTTTAAGGGACACACATATAATGTATATGAATAATTCCATCTAAAATGAACTTAATATATTATATCCTATGTCCTGATATTGGTGCATATTATTTTAATACAAAAAATTCTAAATGTAGCAATTAAAAAAGGTTATATATATATATATATATCCATTACATCTCTAGTCAACATAAGTTCATTTAAAAAAATAAGTATATCAATTTGAGATGTGGAAAAATAGTAAATATTAAAAAAATAATAAAAATAAGAAGCCACTACATTGTATTGATGTATTTATTGAAACAAAATTTTAATCTGGGTATGTAAGAAACAAGTCGATACAATTCATTTCTAAAGAAATATCCTATTATGTTCATACACATTGGGGTTTTCTAAATAAACAACTTGTATGACCCAATATTTATCACTTTAGTAATAGGGGTAAAGTAAACAAATGAATTAATATGATATGGGTAGGTATTAAGGGTTGGGAAGGATGTGTAGAAGGAAGTGGTACATGTATATAAGTTTCACTCCAAATCCTTTGAAGATCACTTTGCAAAGCAATCTAAATAATTTTATTTCACTATACTGATCTTTGCAAGTCATTAATATATCTTTTTTGTACATAATTGTTTGCATTGCATTAAATACATATAATGGGTATCTTCTTAAGCCATATTATAATCTTGTTAAGAAAGGAAACAATCTTCAAACCAAATTCATGTAGTTTTAATAAAATCATACCCATGTTTAAAAAAACAATTTATTAGGAAGCTTTTGGTAATGCCACAACCATACCTAGAAGGATCAGTATCTATCTTTAAAATCCTTTCATTATAATTTGGACTAAAATGTATATTATTATTGATATATATATTAAAGGGAATTGACTAGTAGGGTTGGTGTGGCAAGGGTTTAAAGGTTTAGATGTATAAATTATTTTAAATAAAATATTTTTGTAGAATGACATATTTTTCATATCTCATTTATATTTTATGTATGTATTATCTTTATGGTGATGAAATAGTGGGAGGGTGGTGTAAGGGCACCTAGGCAATTTTGTCAAAATGATGCAAATAGGTGTCTTAGGTTGAGTTTGATGTGTTAATCACATGTTTTGATGTAATAAGGTCTAGTTGAGACTATTTTTGATATGTTCAATCATATAGGGTCATTTAGTTGAGTTTTGTCAATTTTGTTAAAATGTTGCAAAAGTTGCTTGTGCAACTTTGCAATTATGGCATATTTAGGAAGTTGAACGGTCACCTTTTGAAAATTGGTTGGATTCCATTGGTTTTTAGTTGGAAAATGTTTAAAAATGCCTCACAAAATTTGAGGCAACTTTTGGAAGTGACCTTGGTGGACAAGCAATACAATAAGCTCTATTTTTTTTGTTAATTTGCAATGTTTTTTCTATGTTTCTGAGTCTTGTACAAGTTCGTACTATTGATTCATGCTATGAAATTTATGTGAGAAGTTAAGGCAATGAACCTACTATGATTTGGTTTTGATTGTGTTGAATTTCATCAAGATTTAAGGTAGCTAGAGGTGATTTTCTGTAAACTACCTATAAACCCTAGGATTAAGGGTTTGAAGCCAAAAATAATGGTTTACAATCCATTCCACCATTGAAATTTGACCAAACTTGGTGGAATGGAACGGTTTAGAGTGTTCTTAGAGATCTTGAAGTTGTTAGAGCAAGAGATGGAGTTAGGGGCGAATTTGAGCTTGCCCTAGCCTAACATCCACATGTGTTAGGCTTAGGAATGTTAGGTAGATTAGAGGTTTTGCAACACAACAAATTGGTGATGAGTTTTGGTGATAAAAACTACATGAAGGGACCCTATATGATGTGTTTAAACTTATGGAGTGAATATTTTGAGTTTGGTGTTTGAATTTCTTAGACTTGTTTTGGAAAAGTGGCCTAATAAAGCTTTGGAGCAACGTAGAAGATCTGAATTGAAGGAATTGTTCCAAAATAACCCTAGTCCTTGTTTTGATATGTTGAAAAGAGGCCTAATGGGTATCTAGAATGGTGCTTGGTAAGTTGGTTTGAAGCCTTCTCTAAAATAAATGCCCAACTCTCATAGTTTGATGTGTTACAAAGAGAAAAGAGAGGTTGCGTGAGAAACCATCATAGTTAGGGTTTTGAAACTTGAAGAATGGTTCAATTGTGATTGTATTCACATACTCCACCCTGATCTGCATCAAGTGGTATTAGAGCATAGGTTCTAATTGAGAAGTGGAAAGGTGGTTGAAAGTTGAATAAGCAGGATGTCGCCAAAGAGCAATCCAACAACCAGAGAAGTTAGAGAATTAAAGGAGAAACATGCTAGGGAGGTGAGACTATTTAAGGAGTCTCATGAAGCTTCCTTTGCTAGAATAGCAGCCCTAGAGAAAAACCAAGGAAGAGATATGGTCGGTGGTGACCAAAGTGACAAAGAAGATGAGGGTGAGAGTGAGAACCCTCAAGGAGGAGTCCAAGATGAAGAGGAAATTGACCGCGAAGAAGCAAGAATGGTTAGGATTTCGACGGTTGTCAAGGGGGATACTCCTAAGGTGAAAGTGGAAGTACCCATGTATGGTGGGAAGATGGACAGTGAAGAAGTGTTGGGTTGGATAGATGCTCTTGACAATTTCTTAGAACTTTAGGAGGCAAAATATGCTAAGAAGGTGAAATTTGCAAAAATCAAGTTGAAGGGCCCTACCCTAACATGGTGGAACTATGTGCAAGAGGAGAGAGAAAATAAGGGCAAATAAAATATAAGCTCATGGGACAAAATGGTACCTAAGTTGAAAGAACAATTTCTACTTGTAGATTATGAAATTCAAACATTTAGGAAGTTGTAGAGTCTAAAAAAAAAAGAGTTGGATGTCATGGCATATAGTGAGGAGTTCCACAAGTTAAGAATTAGAGTAGGAAATGTAGAGAATGAAAGAGAAAAGGTAGCAAGGTACCTAAATGGCCTAAGGTACAACATCCAAGATGAGATCAACCTCACAACACCCAAGATAGTTGAAGAATGTTTTAAATTGGTTGTTAAGGCAGAGAAAATGATAAAAAAGAGACAAGAGCAACAAGGAAGAGGAAGAGGAAAGAATTTCAGAGGTAGAGGCAACTTTGGTGGAAGGGGATAGTCACATTTAAGCAACAAGGAGAGTCAAGCAACCAACAAGAGAAAAGTGGTGAATCGAGAGGCAATTTCAGAGGTAGAAGACCTAATGGTAGAGGTAGATTTGGTGGACAAGGGAGATGGTCAAATACCTTCTTAGGCAGGTGCTATCAGTGTAACCAATTTGGTCATCCAACATGGAAGTGCTTGGACAAGCAAGCCTGAAGCTCAGATGGAGGTGAAAGGAGATCTCAAGTGGTACAAGAAGAAGACATTGAAAGTGTCAATTCACCATCTCTACATGTTGCTCCAGAGATAGGTGAGTGTTTGATGATGAGAATGACACTTATTAAGGTGCCAATAGTCAAAGAGCCTCCACAAAGAAATTCATTATGTAGGACCACCTACAAATCACAAGGAAAGGTATGCAAAGTAGTTGTTGATTCAAGTTCTACTGATAATTTGGTTTCTTTAGAAATGTTTGAAAAGTTAAAGATGAAGAGGATCCCACACCCCATGCCTTATAAAGTTTCTTGGATAAATAAAGGGAAACAAGTCTTGGTCAATGAACAAACATAGGTAGAGTTTAATATTGGGGGTATAAAGATAATATCCTTTATGACATCATCCCCATGGATGTTTGTCACTTGTTTCTAGGAAGACCTTGATAGTATGACGGAAATGAAAAATATGATGGGGAGAAAAACACCTATGTGATAGAAAAAGATGGAGTCTCAATCACATTGACACCACTACAAGATGATGGCTTAGACAAACAAGTTGGGTCTAATGTTATGGTAGTTGGGGAGAAGAATTCTTGAATACATTGAAGGAAGAAGGTGGCCAGAGACTTACTTTAGTGATTAGACCCAAATCTATTTTAGTAGCATCCAAGGTTGATGCTATACCTAGTGAGGTTCAAAATTTGTTGAACAAATACGAGGATATTGTTACTGATGAGTTACCTAACTATTTTCCACCCATGAGAGATGTAAGCCATCACATAGATCTTATACCTAGTGCAAATTTACCAAATAAGGTTGCATACAAGATGAATCCTAAACAGAATGAGGAAATAAGAAGGCAAATCCAAGAATTGTTAGATAAAGGCCTAATAAGGGAAAGTTTGAGTCCATGTGCTATCCCTACTATTTTAGCACCTAAAAATTATGGGGATTGGAGAATGTGTACAGAATCAAGGGAAATTAACAAAATCACCATTAGATATAGGTTTCTAATACCAAGAATGGAGGACTTGATGGACTGCTTGGGAGTTGCATGTTATTTTTCAAAGATTGAATTACAAAGTGGTTATCATCAGATTAGGATAAGAGAGGGAGATGAATGGAAAACTGCTTTTAAAACCAATGAGGATCTATATGAATGGATGGTAATACCATTTGGATTATCAAATGATCCAAGCACTTTTATGCAGTTAATGAATGAAGTTTTGAAGCCTTTCATTGTGAAATTTGTTGTTGTGTATTTAGATGACATACTTGTGTTTAGTAAGACTAAAGAAGAGCACTTGCAGCATCTTGATATGGTTTTGCAGAAGTTGAATGAAGAGAATTTGATGATAAACCTCAAAAAGTGTGAATTCATGAAAGAGGAGCTATTATATCTTGGTTTTGTGATCTCCAAGAGTTCATTGAAGATGGGTCCCACCAAAGTAGAGGCAATTCTCAGTTGGCCAACTCCAAAATTAGTAGGGGAGGTAAGAATATTTCATGGACAAGTTACTAGTTTCTATAGGAAATTTATTAAGAATTTCAGTTATATCTGCTCACTAATTATTGACACCATTAAGGGAGATAAAAGGAAAATATTTCAGTGAATTGATGAGGCAGAAAGAGGCTTCTAGTATTTGAAAAATATAGTGGCACAAAATCCCATCCTTGCTTTACCTGATTTCAATAAATTTTTCACTATAGAGTGTGATGCAAGTGGCTTTGCAATTGGTGCAGTCTTAAGCCAAGAAGGGAGACCAGTAGATTTCTTTAGTGAAAATCCTAATGAAGAAAAAATGAAGTACTCATCCTATGATTTGAAGCTATATGCAATGGTGCATTCCCTTAAGAAGTGGAGACACTACCTTTTTCCCAAGGAGTTCATTATTTTTATTGACAACCATGCTTTGAGTTTCTTGAACAGTTAGGACAAGTTGATTCATAGACATGTGAAATGGGTAGAGTATTTGCAAAGCTATACCTTCACCATCAAACAAAAAAAAGGACAATCCAACAAGGTAGCATATGATTTAAGCTGAAGGTGAATGTTGGTGCATGAAATCCAACTCCAAAGTGTGGGAATAGATGCCTTGAAGGGTATGCATGTAGAAGATGAAGAATTCAAAGAGGTATATGTTGTTTGTGATTATTTTAAAGATGCTTTTCATGATGAATATTTTGATTTTATGTTGCAAGATGGATTGTTGTTTAAAGGTGCTCAATTATGTATTCCAAAGTGCTCCATGAGAACTAATTTGATAAAGGAGAAACATTGTGGCATTTTAGAAGGACATTTTGGGGTTGATAAGACATTGGGATAGGTAAGGAGGTTTTATTTTTGGCCAAAGATGCAAGCAGATGTCATAAAGTTTGTGGAAAATTATGTAATCTTCCAAAGAGCCAAGGGTTCTACTTCCAATGCAGGTCTTTTTCAACCCTTACCAATACCTAATAGACCATGTGGGAGAGTCTAAGTATGGATTTTGTGTTAGGTTTTCCAAATGCTCAGAGGGGTTATGATAGTCTATTTGTTGTTGTTGATAGATTTAGTAAAATGGCTCACTTTATTCCATGCAAGTGCACAAATGATGCTTCTCATATTAGAGGGTTGTTTTTGAAAGAAATAATTTAAAGAATTCATGGTCTCCCATTAACAATTGTATCAGAAAAATATTCAAATTTCATAGGTCACTTTTGGAGGACCCTTTGGAGGAAGCTTGGAACAAATTTGACCTTTAGTACCGCCTATCATCCACAAACGGATGGGCAGACTGAAGTTGTTAATAGATCACTTAAAAATATTTCGAGATGCCTCACAAAAGAGCATGGACAAAAATGGGACTTGGTTCTTCCAAAAGTTGAATATGCCTACAATGATTCAGTGAATAGAAGCGTTGGAAAAAGCCCATTTGAAGTGGTGTATGGTCTGAAACCTAGAGGTGTATTTGGGCTTAGGGACTTGAAGGGAATGGAGAAGAGAAGTGTGGAGGGAGAATAATTTTTAGAGGCCATGAAGGAGATACACCAACAAGTTAGAGACAATCTGCAGAAAAGTGTTGAAAAGTATAAGAAACATGCTGATTTGAAAAGAAGGGATGTTCAATTCAAGGTGGGAGACTTGGTCCTTGCAGATTTTAATAAGGAAAGGTGTCCAAAGGGAAATTACACCAAGTTTTTGATGAATAAAATTGGGCCATGTAGAGTGGTCCATAAGTTTGGGTCTAATGCTTATGAGATAGAACTCCCTCCTAGAGTGGCTATCTCTCCAATCTTTAATGTTGCTGACCTATACCCTTTCAAGGGATTTGTGGATGTAGGTACAGATGCTGATGCATATGTTCCTAATGAAGAGTGGGTCAAATATCTACCACCTACTTAGCCATTTAAGCTTGAAACCATTTTGGACACTAAGGAGGTGAAGAGAACAAGGCACAAAGTCTATAATGAATATCTTGTGAAGTGGCAAGGCCTACCCCCTGAAGATGCAACATGGATGAAATAAGAGGATATGAAAAAGTATGGAACTACTTTCCAAGAGATGATATCATATTGAACATGAGATTCTTTTCTCTCTGGATGTATGGTACAGGGGCACCTAAGCAATTTTATCAAAATGATGTAAATAGGTGTTTTAGGTTGAGTTTGATGTGTTAATCACATGTATTGATGTAATAAGGTCTATTTGAGACCATTTTTGATATGTTCAGTCATATAGGGTCATTTAGTTGAGTTTTATCAATTTTGTTAAAATGTTGCAAAAGTTGCTTGTGCAACTTTGTAATTTTGGCATATTTAGGAAGTTGAACGGTCATATTTTGAAATTTGGTTGGAGTCCAATGGTTTTCAGTTGGAACATGTTTAAAAAGGCCTCACAAACTTTGAGGAAGCTTCTGGAAGTGATCTTGGTGAACAAGCATTACAATTTAAGCATTGTTTTTTGTTAATTTGTAGTGTTTTTCCTATGTTTCTGAGTCCTGTACAGCTCCGTACTGTTGATTCATGCTATGAAATTCATGTGAGTGGTTGAGGAAATGAATATACTGTGATTTTTTTTAATTTTGTTTAATTTAATCAATATTTAAGGTAGTTAGAGGTGTTTTTATATAAATTTCCTGTAAACCCTAAGATTAAGGGTTTGAAGCTAAAAATAATGGTTTGTAGTCCATTCCACTGTTGAAATTTGACCAAACTTAGTGGAATGGAGGGGTTTAGAGTGTTCTTAGATATTTTGAAGTTTTTAGAGTAGGAGATGGAGTTAGGGGCGAATTTGAGCTTGCCCTAGCCTAACATCCTCATGTGTTAGGCTTAGGCATGTTAGGTAGATTAGAGGTTTTGCAAGAAAAAAAATTGGTGATGAGTTTTGGTGATTAAAACTACATGAAGGGACCCTATATGATGTGTTTAAACTTATGGAGTGAATATTTGGAGTTTGGTGTTTGAATTTCTTAGACTTGCTTTGGAAAAGTGGCCTAATTTGGTCTTGGAGCAGCGTAGCAGACTTGAATTGAAGGAATTGTTCCAAAATAACCTTAGTCCTTGTTTGGATATTTTGAAAAGAGGCCGAATGAGTATCTGGAATGGTGCTTGTTAAGTGGTTTTGTAGCCTTATCAAAAAGATATGCCCAATTTGCATAGTTTGATGTGCTACAAGGAGAAAAGAGAGGTTGTGTGAGAAACCATCATAGTTAGGGTTTTTTAAATTGAAGAGTGGTTCAATTGTGATTGTATTCACACACTCCACCTTAATCTGCATTAGAGGGGGATCCTAAATATATTCAATTTCTAAGTTAGATTTGGTAAATGAAAAAAAGAGATTAAAGATGGTTAAATATAGATATTAGTGGCACAAGGATGTAGAAAAAGGTTAAGGGTGAGTTGAGAAGATTAGAATGGCTTATAAGATGAACATGACTAAGTAAATGAGGTTGAAATAAATAATTTAGGAAATGGATGAGAGATACTATATAAGGATTGAGGTGGTGTTAGAAGAATCATTACAGTGCACCAAGAGGGAAAATACCAAAAATCCAAAAATATATAAGTAAAGGGATCACCAAATAAACATACATTTTTAGGAATAGTCAACTCAAATAGTAGACTACTTTTAGAATATATCACCTACAAAAAATCTTCAATTAAGGACCTCATTTATATAATTTGGTGTGGTCATATTTCAACAATGTGACATCTTTATGTTTTTGGTTCCACCTACTATATATTGATTCCTAAGGAGTAAAAGAATAAGTTAGACCATAATAGATAAAATGCATCCTCTAGGGATATTTAGAATCCAAAAAAGCTTATATATATTATATGATGAGAAAATATGAAATTTATCATTACAAGAGAGACTATTTTATATGAAACCACAAAGGTAACAACTACTTTAACGAGGGCTTGACAATGGGTGAACGCTCAGGCAAGAAGTGCTACGACGAGGGTTTTAATTCATCTGGAAAAATTTATGATGGTGAGTCTGATTTTGAAGAGGACAATGTGATTTTTTGGCTCTCAACGGTTGTTTCCTCTATACATCCTTCTTTGTTGTCATTGGGAGGAGCAACTGCTTCTCCTTTGGGATTTTGTGTGTGCTTTCAAGGGTCCTCTTCTGATTGCAGAAGCTATTAGGGGTCAATTTATTTTTATTTGTTTTGTGTGGTTGATGGCTCATTGGGTAGCCATGTTGGTGCTGTGCCCCCTTGTGCTATCGAGGATGCTCTTTTTCCCTTGGTATTATGCCAGGAATTCTATATTTCCCTTTTCTCCCTATGTTGTGGTAGTTCTCTTTCATGGGAAGACTTTGTCTCGGGGTTCTGGTGGTGTTTAGAGGGAGTGGCTATTTCTCCTTCCATGTTGAGCTTGTGCATCCCTTGTTTGGGGCTCTCTTTGATAAGCAATGGTTTTTCTTTGGAGCTATTTTCTTGGTTCCTGTTGGTGCATTTGGTGGGAGGGCTTGTTCTTGCTTTGACATAGGTTTTTTTGGTCTCTCTTTCCCCTTCTGGTGCTAAAGCGGTTGGAGGTGTTGAAGTGGTTGGAGGGGTCTCTTTGGTTTTGGTTCTCCTTGGATTCGATGTGGGGGCTTTCTTGCCTCTCTTCTTGGTGTCTTTAGGATCTTTGAGAACCTATGTTGAAGGCGGGAATGAGATTTTCCTTGATTCTCTGTTGCTCCCCCATATGTTTGGAGAGGGTGGTTTTTCCCATGTTTGTCCATTTTTGGGGGAAGTTTTGATTGGTGGTTTGGGATACAGAGGGTTTGGGTTGTTTCCTTCTTCCTAGATTTGTTAGTATTGCATTTTTGGGAACCCCTTTTGGGTTCTTTTGGCGGGGATGGTTTGTGTTCTATGGAAGAAGTGGTTTATCTTTTGTTTTATGGCTCATTTTTTTCTAGTGTTATTGGATATGTTCCTTCTTACCTCTATTCTTGTCATTCCAAAGGATGTTGTATTTACCCTTTTTTTGGAGATTCTTCTTCCTTCTCGATCTCTTAGTCGAGGTCTACAATGGAGGTGGAGACTTCTCCTATTGAGGTGGAGCTATCTATTGTTGTTTTGGTTGGAAGTTCTCCTTTCTACTTCGTGCTCCTATTGAGGTGGAGCTTGGGAAGGCAGGAGGGTGAGGTTTTTGGTGGTAATGGTTTTTATTGCATCCTCTCCAATAGATTGGAGCTCTCTCATATTGAGGTTGAGATAGAGTTGGTGTTTCAAGATATTTGGTGTTATAAGATGGTGAAGGGGTGCTATAGGAATGTTGTTGTTTTACAGTATACAGTTTGTGGGTTGTTTGCAAGTCGGTTAAGGGCTGTTGTTGGAATGCTGATGCTTTGTAGTATTTTTTTGAGTTATTTAGGGTGTTTGTTGCTTGGATGAATTAGGATGTTAAGGGCTCAAGGTCCATGTTAAAACCTGGTTGTAAAGGGTGTAAGGTACCTTCAAAACCTTTGGGTTTTAGGCCCCTATAAACTTGGTTGTTAAAGGGTTCTTGGTCCCTTCAAAACTTTTGTGCAGCCTTTGGTGCTATGGTTGTTGGGTTGTTGTTGTTTTGTGGTGTATCTTTGATGTAGCATGATTCTCTTGGATTGGGTTTTGGGTCCCTTCAAAACCGGATTGTAATGGGTTTTGGGTCCCATCAAAGCCTTCTTTTTCCCATAAAAAATAACTAACATTCATCAATAACTGACTCAACTTGAAATTTTTACAAAAGAATGATGTTTTCAAGAATAATGATTTAGATATTTAGAAAATCAAATGGGACAAAAATTTTAGAATTGTATAGATGTATCTAGTCTCCAATCATTGAATTAAAACATCACTATAAATAATACATTAGAATCTTATCAGAAGATGAAAAATATCTTTAAGAGAAATAGCTTGAAGACGAAGATTTAGATTGATAAAACAAGGCATCAAAAAATGATATTTTCAAGATTAATGATTTAGATATTTAGAAAATCAAATGGGAAATGAAGTTTAGAATTTTATAGATGTATCTAGTCTCCAATCATTGAATTAAAAAATCACTATAAAGAAGACATTGGAACCTTATCAAAAGATAAAAAATATCTTTGAGAGAAATAGCTAGAAGATGAAGATTTAGATTGATAAAACAAGGCATCAAAAATTGATATTTTCAAGAATAATAATTTAGATATTTAGAAAATCAAATGGGACATAAAGTTTAGAATTTTATAGATGTATCTAGTCTCCAATCATTGAATTAAAACCTCGTTATAGAGAAGACACTGAAACCTTTTCAAAAGATGATTTTTTTTTTCAAAGAAATAACTAGAAGATGGAAACTTAGATCGATAAAATGATGCATCATTGATGAAAATATAGCATGAAAATAGATTCCAAAACATGCCACATAAGCATTAAAATATGTTAGAGGTAATTAAATTGGGGAAACATGTAATAGATTTGCATATAATTCTATAAAACAAGAAGAAATGTGTTTGGAATAAATTAAATATAAACTAGAAAACCTATATTTTGAAGGGTATTTAGAAGAAGAAATCAATATTGAAAGGAAAATTTCAGTCATATAGAACTATTTCCACATAACCCTATTAGAGAAAATCATGCAACCAAGTATTCATAATCCACAATGTAAAACAATAGACAAACATACTATCAAGATGACACATGATGTACCTTGATAAAAACCTCATAAGGAATTTTTTTCTCCAAAAGCATCCATACTCAATGAATTATCTCATGAAAAAAGATAACAATACATATGCAAAGTATTCATGAATACCCCTAAGTCATCAATCTATCTACATGCACTCCATGTGAATAAGAAAATGAGAATAGTTTAACCAAGCACCCCAATCCATGATTTGTCTCCTCACATATTCAATCTACAAGAGATGTTGAAAATATCCAACTCGCAAACCTTGATAATTACTCATGATTTCTTTTATAGAAATAAGCTTGCATAAAAACACTAAGTGGTATTACATAAACCTAGAAGTGACTAATATTATAAGCTTACCAAGCCATTTTCACCCTCGTTCATTTTTGGTACTAAGATTTCCCATTATTAAATATCTCCTCAATGTGTAAACCCACATTAATGTTTTTGCCCAATGTTACATTTGAAACATATAAATTAGCCCCAATATTGTCTAATATATTGGATGCATGCATTCATAGATCCCCTAGGTGCACAAAAAATAATATTAAATTTATATTATAATATTATGCAAGGTGAAAAATATAAATTTTTCTAATATTCTATCACTTGTTGTATATATTGCATAAGAGGCAAAAAGTAAACTCAAACATGAAGAAAAAAATCCCTATAGCCAACATGTATCAATTCAAAATCGAAGTTCTCTATGTGATTCATAAAGATACTTAAAATAATTAATAAAGGTGACCACCATTTCAAACATGAATCCTCTCATCCTCGATCATGTCAAGATAAAAAATATAACATCCCACCCACAAAGATATCAAATTAACTATCAAATAGAAGCACTTGAAATATTACATAAAATTGACATCCAAACACAAAACTAAATCTAATATTAACAATTATTCATAAATAGCTTTCAATAAATAATCACCATAGATAGAATAACAACAAAAAATAGTTGCTAAAATATCAAACTAATCATACCTTAAAATTAAGTTATAAAAATCATAATATGTAAACCTTGTGCTATCAACATATCCAACCCCATTAACAACCAAAATTCCACTATGCTATAAATCTCATTGCATGGATAATTTTAAATATGGAAAGATCAACGAATCCAAAGATCCACAAATACTGCTCACATAGAAGGTGTAACCAATACCAACAACATCATAAAATATAAAGGAACATCTAAATAGATGTACAAACCTAAAAAAAACACCATTACAATAAAAATCTCACCACTATTATCTATAGCTCTCCCAAGTTCTCCATAGTCAATAGAATAAAGAGATCACATAGACCCCATTTTTTACTAAAATAGTAAAGCACAATAACAACACCTGACCACAAGCATAGTGATCACAATATATCTACACAAGACTCAATTCTGATGTTATGTGAACATGAAGATACAAGAAGAAACACACAACTAAAGATATATCCTATAAATTAAAAATACAGCATGTTCTTCCACAAACAAAAATAAATTTCTCAAGATTTGATAAGTTTGATCACCTTTACAAAAATACAAAGAGATATATTATCAAAATATAACCAACCAATATGTAAGCCTCTCAAACCAAATAAACATCAAACCAAATTATCTATTCCAAAAACCATCCTCTACACTCCTCAAATAATATTCAAAATCATTCCCATGAGAAGAATAAGGAAAAAAAAATGAATTTACAAAACAAGGTGGGAAATACCTATTAGATAATTTTCCACCATGAGGATAAAGAATGGAGAATGAAAATCTACCTCTAGGATAATCATTCCATCATGACTTAGTCCAAGAATAATCTACTCAATAGTCCATGTTGAACTCACATCCTTGACCAAGGTGTAAGCTCCTCGGTCTTCTTGTTGAAACCTCATTAGATAGTAACCATATCAACACACGATCTATAAGAGCATGAGATATCCTAGTCTCACCCAAAACTAAAATATTTGTACAAATAATCATCTTGTACTAACAAAAATCCAATTCAATACTATAATAAACTAACTATGTAAATGAGCTATCAATGAGATCATGATAACAATCTATTAAAGGAATTTAATCCATGACCCTAAATAACTCAACACAAGGGTCTCCCAAAGGGGAAATTCAAACCATGATCTCCAAACTAAGAAGATACAACAATGCCTACAATTATGAATCAATATAATACCAGGAATAATGCATCTACATAAAAAAACCATGTCGTGCAAAAGTACCAAGTTCACAAAGAACATACATGATACCTTAATCGCCAAATGTACCTATATCAAGATCCCATTGAGTCTCAAATTTCTACACCATATAGTTAACAAATTTAGGTCTCACATCATAACTATATTAGGTAACACCATATATTTTCCTTATAATAACAATCAAACAAAATAAGTGACCAAATTAATCCACCAAATTTAATATACATCAACATTGAAATATCTATGGGTATAGGAAACCCAAATTTTAATTATATACACAACCTCTAAGTATATAAAACCTACAACAGTTTGCCAAAATAATCAAAAAAATACTTTTTACCTACTTGTATATGGGGATGATCTATTACTAACAAGAAGTAATGAAATATACAGTACAAAAGCTAAAGTAGAACTAATGAAATATTTTGAAATGATAGGTAAGGGTCATCTTCATTACTATTCATATATTGAAATGATTCAAATGTTCAAGTATATTGTTATTAGAAAGAAATTATGTATTAGTTAAACTATAAGAGAAATTAGATTCATAGACTATAATCCACTCAACATGCCTATGGAAAAACTATAATTTATTGACATAAAATGATATTATAAAGTTTGAAGATGCAAAAAAGTGTAGGTAGCTCAATGAAAGTTGATTAATGTAATCACAACTAGAGTAAAATTTGTTTTCTTGTAGGTTTCATCTCTAGATTCATGCAAAAAATAAGATAAAGTCACTATGTATCTGATATAAGGATCATTTGATATTTGAATGAAATTTTAAATTTTGGGCTCAAATAATTCAATGTAACATATTTCAAATTGATCAAATATTTATATTTAGAATATGTAGGAACATTTTGCGATGAGAAATATAATTTAGGTTTCTTGATGAATTCAATATCAGTAGTCATCACTTGGACATCAATGAAATAATTAGTGAAAACACATTCTTCAATAAAATAAAAATTTAGTAGATGTAAAATTATGTCTTAGAATATTTCTTGAGGATTTACAAGAAAAATAGGTTTAATCAACACCATTCAAGATTGATAACACCTATACAATATAAATAGAATAAAATCTAATATATTATCACTAGACAAAACACATCCATGTGACCAAATTCTATTTGATTTAGTATTATATGAAAGATTTCAATGCCAAATTGTTATATTGTCCAACTATAGATTAACTAGTGGATATACCCACAAAAAGCACATGAAGGGGAGAAATTTGAAAAAGTTAAAGGTATGCTTGGCCTACCTAGGTTAAATGTGAGTAGTATTAGGTAAATATTTTGTAAATAATCTGTTATTTTTTCTAGAATTTGAATAGTAATCATATATATGAACTAAACAATAATTTAGATATGAACTAAATATCCACAGTTATTGTGATATTTTAATACTACATTTCATTTCAATAATACAATTTTTGGTTTCCATCTATATTTTATTTGTATTTTAGTAGTCCCATTTCCTAGTTTGAGTCTTATTCCTCATTGTTAAGAGGTCTATTGAGTAAGGAAAGCTCCTAGATTCGTATGATATATTTCATCTTGCTCTTGTTTCAAATGTATAAAAACGGTTTTTTCATGTTCTAAATACTCTTGAAAAGATCAATTTCTCCTTTGTCATTTTCTTGAAATAAATATGTAAAAGAACTCTCGAGGACTTGTTTGGGAAGTTTACATAAGAGTATGCTTATGTTCTAAGTTTTGAGAAGTTGTATTTATATGTTTTATGAATTTTTTTACTTTATTGAGAGTTAGCCTCCTAGTTAGAAACTTCTATATATGTCAGCATTACATAGACATTACAGAAATAAAATATTGTATATTCCTATTCTTAACTTATGGAGAGAGGTTATTTTAATGTAATCATTGGGTTGGGTTTTTGGATTTGGGGATAAGTATTAGTAGTGTTTTAAAAGTTTATATCCTATAGATATTATTCTATTCTTCAAGTTGAAAGGAAATTCTTGTTATATCTATTTTTCAAGTTGAAAGTAAATTCTTGTTATAAAATCCTTGAGTGGATGTGGTATATGGTTTTTAAAATACTATAGAGAATAGTTTTACTTTTACCAGTAACTAAACTCATTTAGTACACACCTACTTACCAATTGTTATAATTTAATATTATTTCAATGTGTCATAATCCATCCATGTTTATCTCGTCTTTTATCAAACTTTATCTTGCTATTTAATTTAAATTAATGATATAATCTTCTTAGTTAGGGAGTTAGTGTTTTGAGAAACACCATATGGTTGGGAGGTATCTTTCTCGCATCTTCTTAAGATAGTTAGTGGAGCTTATATTCACCTTGGCATCCTAGATCTTCCATGTGATGGGATTTTCTTATTTTGAAAATTGAAAGGATTTAGTTCTTATGGTTCTAATATTGAAGCATTATATAATTTTATGTAGAGAGAAAGGTGTAAATTGTATTGAGTTCTCAATGAGAATATATTTATAATAGTTTATATTATTTTTAATTCTTATTAAATTTTGAAAATGAATTTTTATGAATAATTTAATTATTTAAATTTTAATTATATGTCTTTAGATTGATAGTTTGTAAGACAACAACATTCTAATATATTTTAGGGGAATTTGTAATGAAAATGGAACTATAACATATTCTAATACATTTTAGCTTAAAAGGTAGTTTTTTTTGGGAAAATGAATGAATTTTCCTTTCAAATAATTTTAATCATGTTTGTTTATTTGTATGATTCTTCTTAATTTTTATAACTTAATAAAATTTTAAATTTGTGAAATCATATACTTTAATTATATAATATTCTTAAATAAATTTAAATACATATTAATAAAACAAAATTGAAACCTTCATGTTTTCTATCTTATTTTGGGTGAATCACAATGAAATCCTATTAGTGCCACAAAATGGTGATCACTTTTTCTTTTTTTTTAACATATCTTGTGAGAACCATGTTTAAGACTTTATTTTACCAATAAATATTTTGTTCATAATAGAGTCTAGATTGTGATAATGATTTTTATAGATTATACTAATTTGGTTGTATCTAATGCATTGAATATTTTTAGTTCTACTCTTTAATATTTTTTTTTTCAAATATTCTTATGATTCTCATCTAATTATTCTAAATATGTTAAATGTAAATAATATGTTTTAATTTTCTTAATATATTTTTTATTTTTTATTTATATAAGTTTATAAATGAATAATATATGGTAAGAGGTATAGTTTACAATGCTAAATTGATTCATGTGTCATTATCAATCAAAATGAAATGATATCTCTCTTTGCCTCTCCATATATATCATATTTTTGAAAGATATGAAAGATTTTTTTTTTCAAAAATAGAATGAAGTAAATAGATTACTTATTAATGCAATTTCATGCTTTTTCTTGCTAGACATGTGATTTGGGAAATAAGACCTATATTTTTAGCTCTCCTTTTATCTCTTTTTTTCTCATATAGTCTATTGGAGGAGTAAAAATATATAATAAATTCCCTTTTTCCAATGTCATATACATTAATGTTATGCATTTCTCCTTAAAGGAATTTTTATGTTTCTCTTCTTGTATTTTTTCTTACATGCCACTTTCTTGCATGTTGAATATACTTGTGTATGTTCACATGTTGCATCATTATTTTATATTGTTGATTTAAGATAGCATCAGTCAGATATAAATGATGATTGCATTTATGCATCATCATCATTTATATTTAATCAATCTACTCTTAAATATAAAATACCTTCAAATAAGTTATTCAAATTGAGATGATCAAAATTTGCATTTGAATAAAAATCAAAATCTGCATTTAATGAAATCAGAATTTGTATTATATATATACTACTACCCACACATTAGTTTATGTGTGTTGACCGAAATATTTTGGTTTGTTTGGAGCCTGCGTGCCCAAGGGACACATCCCATGAGTGGACGTGTCTCCACTTTGTGGAGATACGTCCTCTCATGAGATGCGCCTCTTGTAGAGGCGTGTCTCCCTTTGTATATATGGTGGTTCTTTTGTTGATATGCAAACATTGAAATCAATAAATGCTCTGCAATAAGTACATTCATGAAAAGAGAAATAAATCTGAAATAGAATTTTGAATAGAATTTTATGCTAAGAATTTCCTTAGTTTTAGGCTCCTAGTTTGATTGAGATTTGATTACATTTACATGGTATCAAAGCCAAGTTGAGTGAATCCAAATCAAATCTAGATATCAAATTGCTTAAGAAAATTCATATTTTTTTAAAATCGAATTCACATCACATTCTTCATAATGTCAAGTGTGATCAGATTTGAAGATCGTCTTGTGAGAGAAAACAACTTCACATCATGGAAATTTAGAATCATGATGATTCTTAAAAAGAATAAATTAGACTCACAAGTGAGAGAAAAGAAAAAGGAACCAGAGGCTGATCTTGAGAAAACTCAATGGATTGAAAATAATGAAAAGGCCATGAAAATCTTAGTAGATGTAGTTAGGGATCATATAGTGCCCATCCTAGCAAAACATGAAACTGCATATCAAATGTTCAAATCTCTTGAGAGCACCTATAAGACCAACAACACCAGTAGGACTCTTCCATTAAAGAGGCAAATCAACACTGTCCAAATAAACAAAGGAGAAAATATTAATGCATACTTCATGAGGATCATTGAACTAAGGGATCAATTATCTACAATTGGATATCAGATTGATAGCAAAGAGTTAACTCTAATTGCACTAGGAGGCCTACCAAACTCATGGGAATCATTTGTTCAAGGAATAAGTGCGAGATCTAAACTCCCCAAGTTTGATAGGCTAAGAACAGACTGCCTTCAAGAGGAAACAAGACTCTCAACAAAAGAAAATAAACAAAAGAACATAGATGAAGAAATTCATGTGCTCAACACAACATCTAATAAAAGGAATAATAAAAACTCCTACAAGAGAGGATCTTTTAAAGGAACGAGAAATTCCAATGGAAAGGGATCTTCTAAAAAGAAAGACATCTCTCACATACAATGTTTTAGATGTGATCAATATGGCCACTATGCAATGAAGTGCCCTGATAGATCAAAACAAAAAGCATCTTTTGCTAAAGTAGGAAAGTCAAATTGAGATCATGAATCTAAGAAATTTGTGTTCTATTCATCCTTATCTAGTCAAGTATCTAACAACACCCACAACTGGGTAATTGATAGTGGTTCCTCTAGACATATCACAGGGTTCAGAGAACACCTAGACACTATGACTCAAAAGACTGATGAAGAAGTAACCATTGGGGATGATTATGCACACCCTGTAAAAGGGGTTGGAACTTGCTCCATCAAATTGAAATCTGGTCTTTCTCTTCAACTCACTAGAGTCTTATTTGTACCTAGAATAAAGAGGAATCTAATATCCATCTCCACCCTTGAAGAAAATGGATATAGAGTTACCTTTATGGATGGGAAAGTTCTAGCATGGCCTAAGAACTCAACTATCAAGAAAGCCCAAACCATAGGTTTAAGACAAGGGTATCTTTACAAACTATGCACTGAGGTTAAGCAAGCCCTTACCCTTGACACTTTTGATTCAAATGAGATTTGGCATAGAAGATTAGGACACCTTCATTTCCATGCCCTACGTTCTATGAAAAAACTTGTAACAGGCTTACCTAAGTTAAAACCATCTCATGAAGGAACTTGTAAAGGTTGTGCCCTAGGAAAGAATACAAAGGGATCCTTTCACAATAGCTTGAGTAAAACCCAAAATGTATTAGAACTGGTTGACTCTGATTTATGTGGACCCATGTCTGTACCTTCCAAGGCAAGATTTCTATACTATGTCATAGTTATAGATGAATTCTCTACGAAAATATGGACCTATTTCCTTAAGTGTAAAGAATCAATAGAAATCCTCAAAAGGTTCAAAGCATTCAAAGCCCTTACTGAAAACTTCTCTGGGAAGAAAATAAAAATATTAAGGATAGACAATGGGAAAGAATACACCTCTGAATTTTTTATGGAATTCTTCGTGAGTGCTGGAATTAAGAGGGAGTTCACAGTTGCCTACAACCCTCAACAAAATGGGGTTGCTGAAAGGAAAAATAGAACCATTGTAGAAGCTGCTAAAGCTATGTTGCTTGACCAAAACATTCAAACTTATTTTTGGGTAGAAGCCTCTAGAACTACTGTATACATTGAAAATAGATGTCCTCATTCTCATCTAGATAAAAACTCTTGAAGAAGCTTTTACCGACATAAAATCTGATATTAGTCATTTTAGGATTTTTGGTTGCCCTGTCTATAGCCATGTGCCCAAAGAGAAGAGTTTCAAATTAGAACCTTTTGAAAAGAAAGGGGTATTTGTGGGATATAGTGAAACCTCCAAAGCATACAGGATATTCATACCCGAGAAGAAACAAATTGAATTTAGCAGAGATGTCATCTTTGAAGAAGACATTGCATTCAAAAGGGCAAGAAGCTCTAGTGAGATAGAAACCTATTCCCCTAGAGTACTTGAAATGGAACCTTCTCCTAAGATTCAGAGGGAGTATCCTGAGGAAATGCCAAATGAACTTCAATCTACTTCAGATGAGAATACAAATGACAATGGCAGAAAGAGGCTACTTTGGGCTTGAAAGATGATCAAAGAAGCCAAGAATCATGCAACACCCAAAGGAACGTTTAGGGAAAGTAAAAGACCCAAACGATTCTCTAGCTATGTTGCTATAATGAACAACATCATAAATTTAGAACCTGTCAGTGTTACAGAAGCCTTCCAACATCAAGCATGGAAGGATGCAATGACGGAGGAATATCAGTCCATTCTAAATAATGATGTAAGGGATATAGTGCCTAGACCAAAAGAGAAATATGTTGTCTCTTCCAAATGGCTCTTCAAAATCAAGCATGCTGCTGATGGCAGTATAGAAAAACATAAGGCATGTTTTGTGGCAAGAGGTTTTTTTCAAAAGGAAGGCATTGATTATGAAGAAAAATTTGCACCTGTTGCTCGTTACACATCTATGAGAGCAGTGTTAGCCATTGCTGCAACTAAAGGCTGGAAGATCCATCAAATGGATTTGAAAACTGCCTTCCTAAATGGAACCATTGAAGAGGAAGTCTATCTGGAATAGACTGAAGGTTTTGTGATACATAAACTTGACTCACATGTGTGTAGACTAAAGAAAGCCCTCTATGGATTTAAACAGGCTCCTAGAGTCTGGTATGAAAGAATTGACAGCTATCTCTTGGGACTGGGATTTTCCAAGAATGATGCAGACTCTAATCTCTACTTCAAGGTAATCAAAGGTGATATGTTAATAATTATTTTATATGTTGATGACCTACTGATAACATGATAAGATCACCTCATTGCTCAAGGAAAGAAGGATCTAACTTCCGAATTTGACATGAAAGACTTGGGCATTCTACACTACTTCCTAGGTTTGGAAGTATGGCAGAAATAAGAGGGCATTATACTAAACCAAGGAAAGTATACTATTGATATTCTGAAGAGATTTAGAATGTTGGACTATAGACCCATGTCTACACCTATAGAAACCAACCTTCAAAACCTAAAAGAAGTAGCAACAGAATCCAAGTGTGTAGATCCAACCCTATATAGACAAATGATTGGATCCTTGATGTATCTGGTTAACACTAGACCCAATATTTGCTATGCAGTGAATCCTCTCAGCCTCTTCATGTGTGAGTCAAAGGAAATTCACCTTATGGCTGTGAAACATATTTTGAGATATCTTCAAGGCACTATTGGATATGGTCTTCTTTACAAAAAGGACCAACTAGATCTACATGGATACTCTAATTTAGATTGGGCTGGAAGTGTAACCGATCAGAAAATCACATCAGGATGTTGCTTCAGTTTAGGATTAGCTATGATCTCTTGGATTTGCAGAAAACTGTCTTCAATAGCACAGAGCTCAACAGAAGTTGAATACATTGCAGCCCCTATGGGGGAAAGAGAAGCAGTTTGGCTTCATAAATTGCTTGTGGGACTCTTTGGTGAGCCCTTGAATCCTACAATTATTCATTGTGATAATCAGAGTTGCATCAAACTCTCTGTAACTCCTATATTCCATGATATATCTAAGAACATTGAGATCCCCTATCATTATGTAAGAGACATGGTAGAAAGGAAAGTGATTCAGTTGGAGTATGTTAGTACAAATGATCAAACAACAGACATTCTCACCAAACCTCTCTCCCGAATGAAGGTAGAGCACTTCAGGAAGAAACTTGGTATGGTTGAAATTTATTTTGATATTATGTTTGAAATTCAAATTGTTTATAAGTTGTACTAATATATAAATATGTTTAATGTGTAAACTCTTTTGTCATGTGTGTGACTCCATGACCTTAAGGGCCTACTCCCCCTGTGTACATTATTGAAAGGTGACGATCTTTCTAATAACGAACACCTGTATGTGACATTGTAAAGTGACGACTCTACAATGATGAATTGAACTATCATGATAGATATCATGTGACTTGATATCTGTGGACATGTCATGATAGCATCTCTTGGACCCTTTTTGATGGATATCATTGGACTTGATGTCATTTGAAGATCATTGTGATCCTTAAGAGATAATCATGGTGGATAATTATATCTATGGATATGCCATGAACTATTATGGTAGACATCATGTGACTTGATGTCAGTGCACATACCATAATGAAGATGTGTTATGAAGAATGTCATGGGACTTAACAAATTTAAGAAAATATATCATATCTTCGATATCATGTGTGAAGGTGATATCAACACTTATTTGTTTTGTATCTTCCCTAGCTAAGAGGGAGTGTTGATTTAAGATAGCATCGGTCAGATATAAATGATGATTGCATTTATGCATCATCATCATTTATATTTAATCGATCTGCTCTTAAATATAAAATGCCTTCAAATAAGTTATTCAAATTGAGATGATGGAAATTTGCATTTGAATAAAAATGAAAATCTGCATTTAATAAAATCAGAATTCATATTATATATATACTACTGCCCACACATTAGTTTATGTGTGTTAATCAAAATATTTTGGTTTGTTTGGAGCCCGCGTGCCCAAGGGACACGTCCTCTCATGAGACACGTCTCTTGTAGAGGCGTGTCTCCCTTTGTATATATGGTGGTTTTTTTGTTGATCTGCAAACATTGAAATCAATAAATGTTCTACAATCAGCACATTCATGAAAAGTGAAATAAATCTGACTTAGAATTTTGAACATACTTTTATACTAAGAATTTCCTTAGTTTTAGGCTCCTAGTCTCATTGAGATTTGATTACATTTACATATATTATATTCACTATCATGAATTATTTTAGTTGTGTTTTAGCAATCCTTTTTTATAGTAATTTTTTGTAATCTCATTAGATAGATAATAAATTGATGTCGATAATTCTTATATAATTTTTTTGTTCACGTGAAAATTTATTAAGATATCTATTAATCATATTATAGTAAATCTCATATTCTCAGTATTCATGAGTGGATAAAGTTTTTGGAGCTTTCAATTGCACTATTGCTTAGCATTAAATTATTTGTTCTAGTTTATTTTAGATAGAATAGGAATATTTATTTTCTATTACCTCATCCAAGAGCTTTGTTTATTATGAAGAAACAAAAGTATTAATTATAAATGATAATCACAATGAGAAAAAAACATTGAAATGATGACATTTTCATTGGATTTGGCAGTGTACAATGGGTTAAAGAAGAGGACTTGGTTAACATGTTAAATGTACATCGTAAACAAGTTACAAGCCTTCTACACTTTTTTCATCGAGAGAAGCTCATCAATTTGGAATATCGTAAAGAGGTAATTTTACTTCATATAAATTTAATATAATTAAAATATATGGACCCTAAAATAACATTTATATATATCTCATGGAACATGTTATCTATAAAATTAAAATATATAGCTAAAGAATAAAAATCCTCAATTCTTTATGTATGTTTTGAATTTTAATTTTATATATATCTTTAAAAATTTAAAATATATAATAGTGAAAAGAAATCAAATATTTATAATTGATAGCAACTCACGAAAGATTATTTTCTTGAAAAATATACTTATTTTTTTAATTATGATAATTTATTTTTTATTTTGAATATTATGATTAACATATTTATTATGTTGAACAATAATTTTACTCTTATGATAATACATGTTCCCTTGTTTGAAAATTTTAAACCATATTAGTTATTCACTCCCCATAAAAGTGGCTAAATTTTTAGAAAAGGTAATATCCCATGTAATTAATGTTTTCCTTATTTTTTAAATCTATCACCATATAATGTCATTCTAGGGAGAACTTTTATATTAATAGCCCTTTTTTATATATAGTATGATTTTTATTTTTAATTACCTTATATTATACATGTTAAACAGTTTGATATTTTTTCTAATTACCTTATATGATACCCATGGTATATATCACTTTACTAGAGTGACTCACCCTCAATAAGGTTTGAACTCTCTTTCACTATAAGAATTGATCTTTATATAATTTTTTATTTTTTTTTAAGATATTCAATAGTATATATTTTGCAACTAAGGTGATTTAGTTTAACATATATCTCTAATCTTAATGAATAATATTCATAATGAAAATTTTAAGAGTAGATTGAAAATAATAAATTATTATGTAGGTCATATCTAGATAGATTGAAACAAGATGATTCAAATTATATGATAATAATAAACTTAATATTTCTATGAAATATGAAAAAAAAGAAAAATGGGGTTTTCGATTCACCAAAATGAATTGATGAACCAATGTACATATTCTTCCTAGTTTCACTTAATTGTGGGGATTATAATGTGTAAATGAATATCATAAATCAAACCTAACCAATATAGTAATCAAAATGCGGTTTTAAGAGGGTCAAATGTTGTGTACTTGTTGTAAAAAGTGCTTTTTCAAGCCTCATTAAGGACTCATTCGCCCAGTGGTGAATGGGTTCTGGCTAGGGTTCTGGAAAAATTCTTTATGGTATATGTTATTGAATGTTTGCACTCCCAGATCCTAGTCGGAGATTGATGTAAACCCTAAGATAAATTTTGTAGCTCAATTTTCATGATCTTGCAAGCAAGGTGACAACTTTGACAACTTTACAAATTTTGCAATTTTGCTTCCTAAATAATCTTCAACCTAAAAATTGCAATCACACATCAAAGGAGAATAAAAATGTTGTTTTGTTAGAGAATAGGGTTTTTCCTTGGTGAAACCCCGTTTTGGTAATTAAATCTTGAAATGACACAATGCATGAAAGGAATGATGAATGAAAAAAATGCAATGTCACAACTCACCACACGTTAGTTGAAACCTTAGAGTACAAATCAACAATATTTCTTGAAGTGGCCTCAATGGATATAGATCTTGATCATGAACTTGATTTAGAACAATTCTTGAATTATATCTTCAATTCTACATCAACACATTAGCTTAAAAATATGCATGATACACTATGCCTTTGACATGATGAAATTGATCAAGATTGCTGCAATAATCTTCTTCAAATATACCCTTGAATGCCTTAGAAATGCTCTTGAATGCTCTATCAATGCTCTTGTGAAAGTACTCTTTATTGCTTAAATTTTTCTTGAAAGTATTAGGATCAAACTATGTGAAATAACCTTATATTTATACATATCTTAACATAAATTCCTAAAATTCAAATAACACAAGCTGACATTAGATCTAAGATTTGAAATCATTAAAATACTACCAGAAACATATCCCAAAGGGGGTTCCTCAGTCTAAGTGAGGACCCATTTTCCATGTCATGAATAGTTCCTAGCTCACTTAGCAAGGACACACTTTGGGAAATATGAAATGTTATGTTAAAATAGGGTCCTAGGACCCAATGAGGACCCATTCACCAGGTGGTGAATGGGTCCTATGTCACTAACCTAGGAAACACACATTAAAATTAAGTGTTGTGTAATATCATTTATGAATGTTGGGATTTATCCCTTGGAATATGCAATTAATTAGGCTTGGATTTGAATTAAAGGGGCCAATTAAGCTCAAATTAACCTCAATTAATTAAGCTTAATATGAATGTGTAAAAATATTACAACATTAAATCAAGGAATAATTAGGTTAACTTTAATATTAATTATTGCCAAATTAAGTGTGAAAAAGGGACACTTTTTTCTACACTACATTTTTCCCCCACTATAGTGAGAGTATCACCCCAAGTCAAACTCACACTAAAGTAGATATTCAAGAAACTTATGTATGCAACAATGACAAATATACACAATCATACAACATCAAAGACCAAGAAGTTCTAAAGGGAGGCGGATCAAGCCTCAACTGTCCAATGCAATGTTGAACATGTCTCAATTATTTTCCAAGAACGTTCACAAGTTGAAATCGAGGTCCACTATGCAAATGAAACATGCGCTCACTTTGAGGTAGTGGAACCTTAGGCTATCTACTAGGTGAGTATCCCTTAGGAAGGTGGCTTAGTGAGAAATTCATGCCTATGTGTTGGCTCTCACTATACTTACCATACCAAAGCTATCCCTTTGATAACTTCGATAGGGTGCCACTCACATTCCCGCCTCATGCTTAGAAAGCTATGTTATGCTAAGAACCTATGCACATTGAAAGGATCCACATGAAAGCAAGGTGTGTTATGCTAGGTGGCCTTGAATCAAGGTTTGGAGCTTCACAAGGTTGGGAAGTTGTGTTATTCCAAACACATATGAAAATTTTGTATATAAGTTTTTGTTCAAAGGAATTTTTCTTTGTTTGTGTAAGCTCTTCTTCTTAGGGAACATCGTGCCTAATGTCTCCAAGAGAAGACAAGTCAAGAGTAAAAAACTCACAACTTAGGGAATGTAGTGTGTCACATCAAGACACTAAGAGGAAAGTTGCATGCTAAGAAATATCACACTCTTGGTGGACATCAAACCCAATGAAACCACCAAGAAAAGGATGCATCAAAAGAAAATAAAATCGCACCATGAAACATGCAAAAATATCAAAAGATATTATTGATGTATGCCCCCACTTTAAATAAGTTGCTAACACCATGTCTGTGAGAAATTCCTTTAAAGTAGCCAATATTTACTCCTAAGACATGAGAAGTTTACTCAAAAAGCCCTATGCCAAGTCATATGTTTTTGAAATAAAGCTACACCACAAAAAAGGAGAGAGGTTTCTCCCAAAAATACATAAGAGATCTATGGATTCGGGGTCATTATGTCTTTGCTATAATGTTCTCAAAGAGCTTGGAAATGTCATCATTCCCCAAATACTCATAAAACTGGAAGAACGATAGATAAAGATTGAAAATAAACAAAAGGCCTTTTGAGTCAACATGGAAGAGACCTAAATGTCTCGACACCTTGTGTCATCCCCAATAGGGAAAAACAATACAAAAAAGGTAAAAATGTTTATGGCATATAGAAGAATGTAGATACATATAGAGGAATGCACAAAAAGAGAGAGAAACATCAAATGAAACATTACAAGGGATCACATTACGCACATGCAATCACATAAAGAAAGATAATGCAAAAGACTAGTAAGGCACATGTGAATCAACCTATAGTAGATTGTCTGTATCCCAATCTTGATCGATATATACGAAAGGCAAACAACTAGCCAAATGGACAATCATCAAATGCCAAAACAAGGAGAAGGCTTTCCAACCCTTTGCCCCCACTAAGTGTAGGACAAGGATGAGCCGAGATAGGTGATGAGAATAAGTTATTTGTGATAAAGAGAATAATTTTCAATGAATGTATAACATTTAATAGTGAGAATGCTATGACCCTACAACTATTACACGACAAGGAGTGAAGGGCATGCTATGCAATCACTTGATAAAAATCATCATTATCAAAGTCAAAATCACTCAATATTATTTTTAATGCACGACATTCATCAATAAGACTCCCAAGAGTTCTATGATATGTGCAATAATTCATGTTTTTGCTAGGTATGCTGCTTTTACTAGGAGGTGGCAATTTAATCCAACCTTTTTTAAGGATTTTCTCCATCTTTCAGTCAATTTCTATTTGAGTATGTAAGAATGAATTTTTTTTGAGTTTGTAAGGTTTTTGTTTCTTTCTTGATTCATCAACTTGTTGATGTAGATGTTGGGGAGGAGGACCTAAGATGATCATATCATCCTTATGAGGCATTGGTTGTTCTTTAGGAAGGAGGACACTTATATCGGGAGGAAGATCTTGATATCCTATTCCTTTTTTTTGTTTAGTATGAATTTTCTCTAAAATTTTATGAATTTCATGCTCCTTAGTTATGTCACATCCTTGGTTGGTTAAAATCTTAATGCCTTGGGCATAAGTCTCTTCTAGATTGATGGGAGTGTTGGCCAGTTTTTTAACATAAGATGGATATGTATGATTAGAGGAGCTAGGTTCACTTATTGTTGGAAGTTTAGGCTTAGTTTGTGACTCAATTTCAGGATGTAAAAGACCAAAAATTTCAAGTTGTGTTGGTTGTTTTATTGAAGGATAAAAGAATGCATTATTCTCAAGATTGTTAAGGCAATCATTTATGAACTCATGCATGCTAGCATCATCTTCTCCAATGGTTTCAACTTCACGAGGACACTCATTAGGAGTTGGGTGAAAATGATAGGTTCAATTGCATTAGGATCACTGCCAAAAACACAACTTGAAACATCAACCAAGGAGAACAAAGAATTCCACACATTGCTAAAACACTTGTCCATTTTCAGGTTTTTAAACTTAAACAAGGCAATTTGTTGATTACACTATGTAACAATCTGAAAATGAAATCTTGTAAATGCAAATTTGAAATCACACAATGCATTAACTATACCAAATTAAGCTAGATAGAATGAAATTGATGAAACAAAAACTTAACAAAGGGAAATAAAAATTTGAAAGCAGTAAACAAAAGCACAAAACTAAAGATTTTTATTTATAGAAATGCAGATTAAGGCCTGATCAGGGACTCATTTTCCCTATAGTGAATGGGTCCTAGATTAGGGTTTTTGAAACTGATTTTTATAGATTTTCAAATGTTTTCCAATGGTTTCAGATTTAGCTTATAATAGTAAGTTTTAGCTTTAGTTTTTTGTAAATGCAATGCAGAATGCAAGTGCAAATTATGACAAAATGATGACCTAAAAGACCTAATTTAATATGCGATTTTTGTTTCAATTTTCAAATGCAAGTTAATTTGATGTATATGATATGCAAGATGACTGATTTTTTGTGTTCTTTCAAATTTAAAGAGTACAAAAAATGCAATCCTAAAACCCTAGCTACACTGCAAATTTGAATGCAAACTAGATAGCCTAAATGAGATCTAATTCAATGCAAATGAATGCAAGATATAAATATAAGATGAAAAGAACTCCAAAATCAGAAAAATACAATGCTCAAAATGTCAGCTCCACCAAAATGAAACATAAAAAAATGGGGTTTTTCATTCACCAAAATGAATTGATAAACCAATGTACCTATTATTCCTAGTTTCACTCAATTATGAGGGCTATAATGTTCAAATGAATATTAGAAATCAAACCTAACCAATATAGTAATCAAAAGGTAGGTTTTGAGAGGGTCAAAGTTGTGTACCTGTTGCAAAAAAGTGCTTTTTTAGGCCTCATTAAGGACTCCTTCACCCAGTGGTGAATGGTTCCTATCTAGGGTTTTGGAAAAATGATTTCTTTCTTCTTTTCTTCAATGTATGCACTCCCACATCCTAGTTGGAGACTGATGAAAACTTGGAAATAAACTATGTAGCTCAGTTTATGTGATCTTGCAAGAAAGGTGACAACTTTGACAACTTTGCAACTTTTTCAAATTTTCTTCCTAAATGATCTTCAACCTTAAACTTGCAATCACACATCAAGGGAGAAGAAAAATGTTGTTTTGTTAGAGAATAGGGTTTTTCCTTGGTCAAAACCCATTTTGGTAATTAAACCTTGAAATGAAACAATGCATGAAATGAATGATGAATGAACAAAATGCAATGAAACAACTCACCACACCTTAGTTGAAACCTTGGAGTACAAATCAACAAGCTTGCATGAAGTGGCCTCAATGAATATAGATCTTGATCATGAACTTGATTTATAACAAATCTTGAATTGGATCTTCGATGCTACATCAACACATTAGCTCAACAACATGCATGATGCATTATGCCTTTGACGTGATGAAATGGATCTTGATTGCTGAAATAATCTTATTCAAATCTACCCTTGAATTCCTTAGAAATTCTCTTGAATGCTCTATCAATAATCTTGTGAAAGTACTCTTGATTGCTTAAAGTTTTCTTGAAAGTCTTAGGATCAAACTATGTGAAATAACCTTATATTTATACATATCTTAACATAAATTCTCGAAATTCAAATAACACAAGCTCACTTAGCTAGGACACACTTTGGGAAATATGAAATGTTATGTTAAAATAGGTTCCTATGACCTAGTGAGGACCCATTCTCCAGGAGGCGAATGGGTCCTAGGTCATTAACCTAGGACACACACCTTCAAAAATTAAGTATTGTGTAATATCATTTATGAATGTTGGTCTTTATCTCTCAGAATCTACAATTAAGCTCAAATTAACCTCAGTTAATTAATAAAGCCCTAGATTAGTGTGAAAGTGTAAAGATACACTTTACAATACCCTAAACAAGACATCATTAAGTCCATTTTATTAAGGGTCCTAAACTTAATGTGAATGTGTAAAAAACATTACAAGACTAAATCAAGGCATAATTAGGTTTAATTTAATATTAATTATTCCTAAATTAAGTGTAAAAAAGGGATACTTTTTATAGACACTACAAAATATTTTAATTAATTAAAAAATATTAAAATTTATTAATTCCATATTAGTAATAGTTACAAGACAAGGGCCACCTATGAGACATTCCATTCTGTAAAATTTTTACCAACAAGAAAAGAGGCTAGAGGGTGAAAATTCCAAATTGTAGCTAGTTAATAGTTACCATCTCTAACAAAGAAAAATGATTAAATTTTTTATATGTTAAGTAGGTCCTCTTATCTTGAAATATTACCACTATATCTGATAAAAATATAACTTATAGAATTAATAATTCAAAGAGGTCATTTTGACATAATTTCAAACACTTAATAGAATATTCCTTGATTATAAGGGAAAACTAGACCATAACATGAGCCCATAATGAAGAAAGAATATGTTCATATCCTCATTCAAAATAGATCATATTCTTAACATGAGCCCATAATGAAGAAAGAATATGTTCATATCCTCATTCAAAATAGATCATATTCTTAGTGATAAGCACATACTTATACTAAGAAGAGGGGTGAATCGGTATAACAATATTATTTTTCTTTTAAAACTTATTTAATCACTTTAACAATATTCTTTTTCTTTTAAAACCAAGAAAGAAAGAAGAGGAAAACCTAAATAGACAAACATAAAGAGGGAGGATAAATAAAGAATGGGGGACCACACAAATTGGAGAATCACTTTTGGCAATAATGATAATTTTTCAAAAAAATCTTACCATTATGGGTTGTCTTTGACTTTTCATGGAGCACATCAGGTTGGTTAGGGTGTTATTTCAAGTGCCTTTGTTGTAGCATCCCACATATCGGCATCAACATTAGTGGATACATCCTTTTTTGGGGAAAAATCAGGATTTTTTTCTCAGTCAAAGGGTTCAAAGATGTTTTTTGGTCAAATCAGTGGTTTGCATCAGGGTTCTAAGCATCCCATTGGGAATCCTTGCCCTAGGAGAATGCTTAATTAGGAAAAGAATATCCCTTTTGATGTTTTTGGATCGGATACTAAATATGCTAAGTTTCTCGATCTTGGGTAAATGTTGTCTCTGCTCGACAAAATCCAACGTCCTTTCCTAACAGTATTCTGATAAGATCTGGAGTTCCGTTCAAACCAAACTTAAAAATGCGTTATTTTTCCAATACAGATCATAAGGGGTCTAAGTCTTTTTCTGAAATTTTTTCTTCCATGGTAGATATGCCTACATCGTACCCGAACAACATAGCCTAAAAGCATGATGCTTATTATCGAATTCTTCATTTGTAGATGAGGAATGCACATCAGAATAAGGTAAAATCCTTGCGTTCAATTGATCTGGCTAAATTTCTATCTACCGTTTCTCTTTCAAACAATTTTTCATTAATGAAAAATGTGCAACAAAAAGTAGGGAAAAAAACGGCAAGACTTGGATTCGAAAAAGATGCCCTATTCAAACTTCAAGAAAGAATATGGGTACGAGGGATTAGTTCAAATTTCTCTATCTAAAAAAATATTAGATGCACAAATACAAGATCTTAAAGATCATGCATTAATTTGTAAGTTCTGGAATTTCTTACCTTCTATCGAAATTTTAAAGGATTTAGTTTTTTTTGAATGGGATGGGGCTAATCGGGTTTTTTACATAGATCAGGGTATATAATTTTTCATTTTGTTTTTTCCATCAATCTGTAGAGAGATTTAATTCTAAAAGTTAAATCGTGGTTCTTTGATGGTTCTGGGTTGTTCACATAGGCATGGACTCCAAATTTTGAGCCGTTCTTTGCTGTCATGTAATTTGTGCCTTTCTAGATTCAATTGTCCACACTTTTGCTTGAGTATAGGGAACCAAGAATTGTGGAAACCATTGCTAATAATTTGGGGGGTTTTGTATGCCATGACATCGATTTTTTCACAAGTCTAGACAAGTCGATAAGGGTTTGTGTATTGTTAAATACCTCAAAGGCATTTCCTTCATCAATTAGAACATATTCCAAGTATGGATCTTGGATGAAGAAAATTTTAATTGAAAATCCACATAATTTTTGTACTTCTTTCCAGTTATTGGGTCATTCTGTTCATCAGTGTTAGCACCGGGTTAAGTACTTCCCACATAAATGCATTAATCGATGCACCTCATACCCCTTGGTGGATGGGACGTGCATTTATTATGTCACACTGAGTTAAGTGCTTCCCATATAAATGCATTAATTGATGCACCTCATACCCATTGGTGGATGGGACGTGCATTTATTATGTCTATTTATACCTATTTAATTTGATTTCATTGTTAAATGATAATTTTTAGTACTATTGATCATTTAGATGACCTATTTAATCTGATTTCATTGTTAAATGATAATTTCTAGTACTATTGATCATTTAGATGTAAATCATAAGACATTGCACAAATTAGCTAGTCATTCCATGGTTATATAGTTAATGAAAAATTGGTTGTGGAGTACTCCACATGTGAACTTGCATGTGTCAAAAAAAGGGTAATAAATCCATTAAAAATTATTAAACTACCTCTTTTTCTAGGAAAGATTTTAGAAATAAATTCCCTCTTGTTTGAAGTGTAGGAGGTAAAGGAAGCTTTCTCTATTTAAAAAAACAAGGCTATACCTTTGTTATCCCTTTTCAGATAACCATCTGGCATGCATGTTGAGCATGAACACTCTTATCCATCTAAAATGCTTGTGCTACCAAATGGACTTCACAGGATTTATAACATACCAACATCTAAAGGTTATAATGAAACACTCAATTGGTAGGTACTTAAAAGTAGTGAAGATGGTCCTAGGAGCTGACTTTATCAAGGCTAATATGAGATATAGAGTAAACATGGTTATTTCTACATGCTTTGTGGCTTCCCTTCTTGACCTTGGCGAGAAAAAGGAAATGGCCTCTAAGTTCTTAAAAATCCACAACCTCAAAGGGCTGGAAGAAACCCTAGCTTTAGTAAGGCATGGAGTTGGTGTCTTGAGGTTGTGGGATTTAAAACATGGGCGTGTGGTTGTTGGTGGGCTCAAATGGCTTCCTTTCCTTGGCAATTTTCACATAGTCACATTGGCACATCACAAAGCAACGGTGTGCATGGGGCTCATTTTCCTAAAGATATTTAACAACCTAGAGCCAATGTCTGATTTTTAGTGGATAATGGATTTTGATGCCTCCCCTAATGTTGTGTGAGAGTTTCACCCAATCTCCTATTCAAATCTGCTATTTCTATGTTTAATTTTTTTCTCTTTACTTTTTGTCTCGAGGCTTATGCTCTATTTTGACCCCTCTACGTCTTTACATGGATACATGAGACATTTTATCTAGTTTTTGGTTTTTGGTCCCTCAACAATACATATTCTATAAGCTTATATGGCACTCATGTATTTTCACTTTATATTAATATTAATAGTTTTAGATTTTTGTCTTTTATCTAAAAAAAATACATGATATTTTTTCTATGATTTTATTAAAAACATTTCTATTGAGATTATAGTATTATATGTTAAAATAATTTATTTGAGTCTTACAAGTTTAGCATGATTCAATATATGACCTTTACTGTTAATTTTTTTCACGTCAACATATATTTTCACATATTAAAATATTCTTAAAAAAGAAAGAATAATAAACCGACATAATTTTCAATGAACTAACCTTCAAAAATTTGAGAATAAAAATAGTTTCTACAATATCATTTCAAAATTTTCATTTCATATCCCTACTGCTACAAAAAATAATAGATGCTACAAAAATTAAAAAGTCACTCAATATCTACATTTGTATAGAAGAAAAAAATTAAAGCCTCTAGGTTCCAACATATAGAGCATTGATATATCCTAAAGTCACATCATATATAACTACTAAAAAACTCAAGGAATATGTACCATAAAATTGGAACCCGATGGGCTCACTGATATTTTAATGATGTCAAAATATACTTTATGGGTTTTTTCTTGACAATTCTAAACAAGCCCCTAGATCATAATTCAATTAGGGTAACTTATGAAATGATAGATTTTATTTTCAATCCTAAAGAATATCTTCTAAAATTGATACAATTTTGGGTACATCTCTCCCTTCTACCTAGTGAATGCTTGCATGAAGTTAATATTTAAAATACATAATAAACTATGGGAGAAAACATAATATCCTCAAGGATGATAATGAATCTTGAAGTCTTGAAATATGATGAAATTTACATCAATATAGTTCTTGAGAATCATGTTCCTAATATAATAATTATGAAATCAAGTGAACTTGAATGGAAAAAATGATTAAACTATGAAAAATGCACATTTTTTTAGAGTTTTCGTGAACATAATCATGTTGAATAGTGTTGGCAATAAGTGTTGTCATTGATGGCAACCCAACATGGGTTTTCATTGATGTCATACATGATGTTGAAGTATGTACATAACTCTAGAGATAGTTGTTGGTGTGTGTTGGTATGTCTAGTGTCATGCCCATGATTTTCGTTAGAAAAACCTATCTAATTTTATTTTAACCAATGCTATAATACATAAGTAAATAGCAATCATACATATATACATCTTATACATAGGTAATATGGAAAATTAAGTTCCCACTATGAGACAAGCACAAATTGAAAAAGATTATAGTATTGCAGGTTAAAAGTTTTAATTCCTAGCAACAATACAAAAAGTAACATTTCTTATAATGTTAATATTAATATTATGATTAAAATCAATGTTATTATTAGAGATGGCCTAGATAGTGTTTAACCACAATGAATAACTTAATTGTTAAAAGTGTAATTATTATTTCATGATTTTGCGTTAACAAAATGTTTGAATCATTGAGGATTCGGAGGAGGAGCAGTCAGACAGCAAGGGTTACAAGGAAGAAGATATGGTGGAGAGGCCCCAGCTTACTCCGGCGGATAGCAAGCTCCCTTTTGATGGCTCTGGCTCGCACTCTTCGCAGCCGCTGGTGGATGAGCCTGGTGAGGTTTAGGGTGCTATGGATGTTGGGGTGGATTTAGACAAGGTGGCGAAGAGATTGGACACTCTGGACAAAAGATTTTGAGGGTTGATTCACTTCACCATGAAATTGGGTCACTTTGTTACGAGTACTCTGTCTAATGCCATAAAAAAGGAACTGGAGGGGAACAATAGCCAGGAAAATAAAGAGTGGGTGGGAGACGAGGCGGTGGACCTCCTGATTAAAAAGTGGGATGATGCCAGTTAGTTGCTCCTGGTGCTAGTTTGTCGGTTGTTTGTCGGTTGTTGATGTACCGCCTTTGGGTTGTCTTTGTTTTTTCCTGTTTATGTTAGTTGTTTAAGACTTGTCCTTTTTTGGCCCTAGTGGCTCGTTGTGTAGGATACATCGCTCTGTAAATGTTGTTTAAATTTTCAAAACCAAAATGTTTGAAACAATGAGTTATTCTTTATCTGTTTATTTGAAGGAAATATATTGTTTTGGCTGCATCCTCTCAAATAACAGAGTAATAAAAGAAAACAGTATTTGTTTAGACCTCTTCGAAATCTGCCTACATGAAGAAATCAGTTGCATAAATGATTAAGGTTTAGACGATGTTTTAGTGGGAAGAATACAATGTGTTAAATAAAATATGTATAAGAGAGCATCGTAGATTTACCTTCCTAAGATCATATATCCCAAGGAAGAAAAATGAGATAGTTGTACTCAAAATGGGTACCGAACTTATTTGGAGCATAATGGAAAAATAATTGGTTTCCAACTTTAAGTTGTTTCATTTAAACGATGGCTGAAATGTTTAGTAATACATACTATCTATGCTCTTCTTTGTTAACATTTACTTAATGTAGCCATTGATCTCATTAAAGAATTCTATAAGGGGAATAATCATTAACTTAGGGGCCTCCAATGCATGTGAATGGAAATTATTACAAACTCAACAGGTAAAAATTATTCCCCCTTTTGAAGTCGTTGCACATTCCATGGGTATTTTACAGCCTTCTGGGCTAGTGCTGGGGAGCATTTGTAACTTTTGCAGAGTTGTTTACCTGCTGCTAGGCTGGCATTCTTCTTGAATGATGGATACCTTGCATCCATAACAATGCAAGACGAACAAACGAATTCCAGCCGCTCACTATTTTTTATTTGTTTTCTTTTTCCCAATAGTTGTTTGTCATTCCCCTTTCACTTTCCCTCACCACAGTTGGGATCTCTCCCTCCAAACTCTTCTTCGTTGGTATTAACCTCTTTCTTTTCCTATTTGGTGAGCTACAACCTGAAAATAAGGATTCAACAAGGTTTTAGAGTATGTTATGTAAAATAAAATAAAATTATGACCAAGAATCATAAAAATAGACTAAAATTTACCCTAATGACCTTCATCACGCCTTCTGCATTATTCTTCTAAACTACCTTGGTGGGATTTTTCTCACAAGTAAAGGAACCATTAAAATTTGGCACTAGCTTTTGCAAGGCAAGCAATCTATGGCAGGAGAAACTAGATATTCGCCAGTGGTCGGTTAGTGCAATTGTGTTCTTCCTTATCGCATAAGTAAATAATTACATAGAAGAAAACCAGATGAAAAGATATTCTTGTGGCTATTCCAACCCATGTACGAATGGTTGCAGATAATGTTGTAAAAAATCAAAAATGTCAGTTGAAACCTCACGCAATCTAGCTCCACACCTTGATCTCGAGGTAAGCAGATTTTGATTGAAGATAAATAAATAAAAATGAAACAACGGTAGTGTATTAACTGCTCCTTAAATCGTATCAACTCCCTACGGCTCCATATCACCCAATGTGTAATGAATAATTGGTGATTACTCAGGGTTGTATCTAACCTGGAGTTCGTATTTAAAGATTTGAAATTGAAGCTCACCAACTACCCTCTGTGCAATGTAATCAATATCGTCAGCAAGAATTCCTTTCACCTATTGCGTAAGGAGTCTTGGTTGTTGGCATGGTTTAATCCACTTGATAGTACACCTCCTGCGGTGAGGCCATTCATGATTTATTTCTCTATGAAAGTGCTGCAGCAGGTGATATCTACACGGCATATCATTGTACTAATAAATGAACAACAATAAAGGAAGTGTCAAATATTTAGCAAACTCTAAACTTAGTCTTGGAAGGAAGTCGAATCACCACCATTTCCAAAAGAGAATCCAATGGCTTCCAAACTGAAAGAGGACGATGAAATCGTGAAGAGCAATTTTAGTTACAATAATACCATATTTGCATCATTTATCTGGGCGTTCATTTCACCTTAAGGAATGAAACTAAAATGTGATAACTACTGTTCAAGTGAAGGCAATTTCTGAATCAAAGGTGCTATTACTATTTTGGGTGTAATAAACAAGAAAAAATATCATTTTTGTATGACGAGATACTTGGTTATAAATTAAATGTCAACGCTACTACTTGATAATTGGGTAAACAGTAGTATTATTATTTTTTAGTTAACAATTAATTAATGATTAATATTAACAATATTATTGCTATTGTGGTGAGAGAAGCAAATCAATTTAGCACTGCGATTGTTAGGGGTCTTGCTACTGTCGAATGCAAAAAGTTGAAGAGTTCCTTCTATTCCCAATTACATGGTTATTATAGAATAATAATCCAAAGTATTAAATTAAAAGGACGACATCGATATAAAATGGAAATATTTATATATTTAGGGAATACCAGTTTTGAACTGCTGAGAGCAAAGACGTTACAAAAAGGATATAATGGAATTACATCCAACATAAATCTAGGTATTAGGAAGCATATCGCCACCAAAATGGGGAATTCTTTGATATTGAGTTGACTGTCTTTTTGAGGAAGACATTTTCCACCCTTTCTTTGTTTCCATAAACTTTTAACTCTCATTATTATATTAAACTAATAGCCAACGTATGGTGCTTAAATTTTAGCAACTGCATCTATTCATGATCAATTATTTTAGTAGCCACAAAAAAGGGGTGAAAAAGAGTCTCTTATGAAGTTTCTTATAAAATATATAGTTTCCTTAATAGTCTCTTAATAAAGAAACTACTTTCCTTGGTGTGGGGAGAATATCTTTTAAAATGAAAATTAAATAAATTAGATCATTATTAACACTACTTTTAAAAGGAAAGGCATCTTTTGTCATTTTAAATGAGATCTTTATCTTTTCCTTTATTGAAAATAAATGGAATAGATAGATAATTAAATGTATTTATTTATATAAATATTTTTATATATAATAAAGATGAATAATTAAAAAAGAAGATATATATATATATAATATATAAATTAGATTTAAAAGTAATAATAATAAATAGAGATAATATTATGGAGGTTAATATTAATCAACATAGTAGTTCTAAATGTATAATAAATGAAGGCATTCATGTTATGAAAGTGTTCTTGTAATAATTCCATTAACATGTTATGATGATAATTAAAAGGTATGGCAAGCCAAAACGATTTGTCAATATTAGTGTTTAAATATTACTCTTACAAAATTATTTGTTGGAAATATTTAATTGAGAAAAAAAAAAGATAACTTTGTGGAAAAAAGTAATAGGGTTATTATTTTCTTTTGTAATGACATTTACTATATTAATGAAATAATAATTACACTTTTAAGAATTAAGTTATTCATTGTGGTTAAACACTATCTAGGCCATCTCTGATAATAATCATCTTGAATAGTGTTGGCAATAAGTGTTGTCATTGATGGCAACCCAACATGGGTTTTCATTGATGTCATACATGATGTTGAAGTATGTACATAACTCTGGAGATAGTTGTTGGTGTGTGTTGGTATGTCTAGATAGTTGTTGGTGTGTGTTTGTATGTGTTGAGGCAAGTCTAGAGTGGAATACAAAGAAGAATGGTGATCTAGGTGTGATGTAGAGGATATAAAGTTTTTGCACTTTGCACACATGTAATTTTGTCTTCACATGCCAACTCAGTTCCCACACATAGGCTTCAAAGACTTGAATGAAGAAAGGAGTGCCAAAGTATCTCAAAGGGACAAAGGGATTGCAAATGTAAAATGTAATTATGATTGTCAAATGAAAATATGACAAGTGTACATTGGCTTGAAGCTTGTTTTTCTCCCTTGTTCCTATAAAAGGGAATTCAAGGCCAATTGCAAGTGTGGTTGTTGAGTGATTTTGAGAAGCAAATTGTAACAAAGACTTAGATACAATTTTGTCTAAGTTTTTTTGAGGTTTTGGATTTTTGAGTCTTTAATTATTAGCATTGTATACCAATACTATTACTTCTGAATGCAAATGGCATATTTCCAGAGCCTTTGTTCTCCATTGTATATTTCATATGAATCATGAATTAAATAGATCAAATATCTTTCAATTCATCTTCATTGTATTCCCATTGAATGTTTGTTCATTGTTGATGCTCTTGTTCAGAGAACAATCTAATTTGCTTTAACATGAATGAAGATTTATGTGAATGCATGCAAGGATAATTGAGTAATATTAGCTTGGAATTTTGCGTTAGATGGTGTAATACATTTTTTAATAGCTCTATTAGCTTGGAATTTTGCGTTAGATGGTGTAATGCATTTTTTAATAGCTCTATTGTGATAGATTGAATGTTGTTGTATGATTACAATTGAATGGTTTAAGACTCCAAGCCCTGAGATATGGCACTAGTCCATAAGTTGTGTCTATGTTACAATTCTCTAGTCATTCACCAAAATTACATTAAAAAACAAATTTAGATCTTTAATTTTAGTTTGAATGTATTTTTGAATCACATTTCACCATATTTTCATGTTATAGGTTGATAAATGTTTTAAGATTCGCCAGATTTTTTAGGTTTTCATCTATTGAACAACAATTAGGAGAACATGTCTATTGTTACAATGTTCATAGGTATAATGGAACACAAGAGCTTGAGAAAATTGTTAGGGATCACCCTCTTAGGTTTTACAAATCCCAAAGTGTAGAGGGAAAGTCTTCAAGATTTTCACCTATCAAGTTGGCCAATCCCTCCTGAATATTGACTATTGAATCTGGAAAATTCATAGGTAATTGGTGAGATTAGCTTGGTTTATTTAAAACACCAACAAATTGGTGACTCCGTTGGGGACAACACTTGTATATGTGTCTCCAGTTCTAGATCTAACATAGTCAAATTCAATTATTTTCATTGTTCTTTGTTGTACAAAGAACAATTTCATCAAAATTTTTTATCATAGCTTATTATGCTTTATGTGAGTCAAGGATCTAAGTATCTTTGCTACCTTCTATTAGGTTATGTTCAAATTTTATCAATATTTACAAATCCTCTCAAGAATTTATCATAACATTTTCAATTCCCACTAAGTGGGTGGCGAATTTGAAAGTCTCTTATGCTAATGCATTTTGATTTCAAGAAAAGAGAGAGAGAGTTGTGAGAAGGATCTTAACTAATGAAAGCAACTAGAAGCAACAAGAAGAAGCACGCTGATCAGAAGTTGGAGGAATTGCCTCATGGATCAAAGTCTTCCTGAAAAGATAATAATGTAGAGACTTGTAACTCCATAAATATTTATGTTACAAGAACTTCCAATTCTAAGGATGCTCTGCAAATTTATGTATATGAATATGACATGCCTCCTAAGAATGAAAAAAATCCATTATAAAGGAGGCTACTACCACTAATCCTCTTGCTTCTCTTAGTAAGCCAGATTCTAATCCAAATGTCTCAAAAGAATCTGAGCCTTGGAAATTTTGGGATAGGAAATTGGCCACCAGAAGAGGGAATCCTAGGGCTTCTACCATTCATAAGGATTTTAACCCAAGAGGTAGATCTAGAAATGGAACTCCTAAAGCTTTCACACAAAGATAGGTGTTGAATTTGACCAACTACACTACTAAATGATTTGATTTAGAGGTCACTCTAGAAGATGCATAGGAAATAGTAAAGGATATGGCAACCCTTCATGAGGAAGCACTGAGGCTTGATAAGTTATAAAGAAAACAAGCTAAGGAAAGGGAAGAAAAGATATTACATTCCATGTATGAAAGGAACCAATTAAGGAGAAGAGTAGAGAAGATGAGGGAAATGGTTAATGAAGAACCCACTCCTACTATAACCTACCAACCTATCATTACCCTAGACATGCAACATCTTAAAGTGAATATCCTTTTTGGTACAATAATCACTACTACTTATACAAGTTCTATGGTTTAACCACCAAAGTTTTTGATCCTCCCAATAGTACTAAAATATCCTAGCTTATAGATCATAGGAAAAAACCCGTAGGTCATCCCAAAGTTGCAACTACTATTGAAAATACTATTTCCATATCCACTATTATTCATACAAGTATAGTACTTGAACCTGTAATTTTGGAATTGCAGTTAGCAAATGAAAAACTACAAAAGGAGTTGGATAATATGCAAATTCTAGCTGCAAATGCTGAAATTGGAGAGGAAAATTTCTTTCCTAAAGTCTTCAATTCCTGATCCCCAAGCATCTAGGTCCCAGAATCCACCTCATTCTATAACACAAACCACTAGTATGAACATCACTTCCACATCTTGTCATTGAATCCCTATTTCCCATCCACAAAGTAATCAATTTGGTGGGCACATTCCTAGTGGTAGTGGAAGTGGAGGTGGTGGTCAAGGTGGTGGGAGTGGTTCTAGAGGGGGAGGTGGAGGAAAGAACAACCACTCTAAAAATCAAAATACTAGTGGTAGTGGTGGTGGAGGAGGTCAAGGTGGTGGTGTAGGAGAATAAGGTGGTGGTTGTTCCCATTCTAGTCAAGGTGGTGGAAGAGATCCATTTACTAGGAGACCAATGTAATTGGATAGGTATAGACAGTTGTGTTTCCTTGGGGTACCTAGTTATCCTAACCCTCTCCTAGAAGATATAAGGAATGTATTGGTAAGAATTTTTGGCAAAAATGCAATTAGTGGGGAAGACCACTTAAGATCATTCAACAATATGATGGATGATTTTGAAGTGGAACATGAAGATGTAATGATGAAGCTATTTATGTAGTCATTAACTAAGGATGCTAGAGACTAGTACAAAAGCTTACCAGTGTAGATAATTGTCTCATGGGAAGAGTTCAAGAGGGTATTCAGGGAGTAGTATAGGGACAAAACTAATCCAAGGTTCATGTTAAGTGAATTTAATTAACAAAATCACCAAAGGCTCTAATGAAATGGTTTTTGACTTCAATACTAGATTCCACAAAGTAATGAATAGATTGCATGCTAATTTGAGGTTGAATGATCAATTATGATTTGTCAATTATTGTAATGCTTTTGACTCAAAACTAAGTTATCACCTAAGAGACAAGAACCCTCAAACCTTGAGGGATGCCTTCAATATTGCATTACACATTGAGAGCAATAGAAGAGGTTCAGGTAAAGTAGGCAGAAGGGATGATGTTAAAATTTTGAAGGACCCTAAATATGATAAGGGAGTGATAGAGAAGGCCTCTTTAGTTGAAGATAAACTAAATAACATTATTATTTCACTAAAGGATTTGAATTATTGACTTTCCAAACAAGAAAAGTGGTTATCAATGATAAACCCAAGTTTCAAAGAAATGAGAAGCCCCCAAGATTACAAGACTTCCCATACAACACAAATTGGAACAATGGAAAGAAAGTGCAAAATAACCAGAAAAGTGCACAAAATCAAGTCCCACCTGACCCATTGCAGAAAAATTCTACCAATTTTGTTGATGAGTTACCATGGTGTGTGGCTTGTCAATTGCCGCACTCACCTAGCCAATGTGAAATTGCATAGTCTTTGGAGGAAGAACAAGTCACAACTACTGATTATGATCCATCTCAAGATTGTAGTGAAGAGATAATTGTCCTCATGAGTAGATCTGAGTTTGCTGATGAGGAGTGTTCTTCAGAGGAGGAGTCTTATTAGATTGGCATGGATTACTAGAGACAAAGGGTGGGCACATATAAAAAATGTTTCCTTTCTGATGAAGATACTGCACAAAATTACAATGTTTGTACTTTGGAGACTAATGAGCCAGATATATCTCTCAAAAAGATATCTAATGAATAGATTGAACTAATGACAGCTATCTTAGTTGTACATGCAAGGAACACTTACAACTTCAGGAATAGGGTTGTTAATGCTGATCAAGGTCAAGGAGGTAGCATGTTTATTAAAAAAAAGAATGAAAACAACAAAGTGTCAAGGCCAGAGGGTAAGGTGGATGGAGAAAAAGTCAAGGACAATAAGGGAATTAAAATTTGGGCTAAGAAGGGTGATAAAACCAACACAGATAGTGAAGTAATTTCCCCATTTGTTAAGGTAAAAGATCATAAGTAGAGAATTGAGGAAGGAAAGGAAGACAAGACAAAGGTTGAACAAAGATGTGAGTAGTAGAAAAGAAAGGTTGATGAACAAGGTATGCCATTTCTTGATATTCCCAAGTATACAATTATAGGCATGTTTCAATTGTTGTCACAAGTTAAAGTCATAGTTCCTTTGTTCAAGATGATGAAGATTGATGAGCACAAGTAAAAGGTAGTCACCCTTATCAATGGCACAACTATAGTATATATAGAACAAGTGGTGTCTACTCCACCCAAAGTGAGTAGAAATGAAATAAAAGAGAAGTAGAGGGAGCAGTCAATGAAATCCCTCAGATCTACTTGGGAACTACAATTATGGCTTGGCCTAGCCAGGTAGATCCATTTTTTGTAACTTTGATCATTGATGGAAAGCTATTGAATAACTGCATGATAGACTCAGGAGCTTCATCAAACATAATGCTAGTAGAGATTATGAAGGAGATAGGATTACAAATAGATGGTGCTTATGGAAAGTGATATGATATGGATTCTAGATAAGTACCTATTATTTGAGTGATTAAAGAACTCCCTTAAAAACTTGCTACACTCCTAGACAAATAATTTACGATGAGAATTACAGTGGTGGACATTCCACTCAACTATGGGATGTAGTATGCAATGTGACATGTTGTATGCCACATTCCTAATTGATGGTAAATAAATAATGTTGGTCAGGGAGTATAGGGTCCCACACATGATAGGGTTTTCTTTAGAAGAAGACATAATTCATTTTGTTGATACTAGAATTGAGGATTTTAGAGTGGAAGAGTTACCATGAAGAAGGTGACAAACAAAATGCACTCCTAGATAGAGAGATCATGAAGTTATCTAGTGAAAATGACCTTTGAACTATGTAATTTGATAGAGCATGTTCGAAGGAGGGATCAGGTGCAAGGGTAATACTTTTTCCCCTAGCGGAGAAACTTAAATTCTCATTCAATTTGCTATTTGTATGTACAAATAATGTGGTTAAGTATGAATCATTGCTGCTAGGGATGAGGTTAGTTGAAAAACATGGGATAAATAAATTGAAAGTAATTGGTGATTTCAAACTAGTTATATCCTAGGTTAGAACAATGTTTGCATCAAGAAACAAAAGGCTAAAGCAATATAGCAATATCGTTTGGGATTCCATAGAACAATTTGATGCCTTTGGTATCGATTGGTTGGAGAGAGGAAACAATCAAGTGCTTGATTTATTGGCCAACATCACTCTTAGGCCAAATGACACCACTTTTGTTGGCATCTCCAAGGTGGAAGTGCAAAATAGACTATCAATCTCTAACAACATACAAAATTGGAAGTTATGTAATAATGATGATCATGACATATTAAATTTTTTGACATGTGTGGACTAGTATGAGAGTTGGGAGATTGAATTTGGAGAATTTATTGAGATTGTGGATGGAAAGGAGATAAATTTTGGTAATAAAGTCATTCAACTTAAGACTAATAATATCCCAAAGGGTCTTGTGGCCTTAGAAAAGGTTTTTGATGGATTTGACAAAATAAATTCCAAAAAATCATCCACACATCAAGAGGACTTAGAGGAGGTGAACCTAGGTACCGAAAGTTCTCCAAAGAAAGTGTATGTGGGCAAAAAGATGAAGCCCCAAATTAAAGAAATGCTGATTGCTTTACTTAGAAAATATAGGCATATTCTTGCTTGGTCAAATGATGACCTAAATGCCTATAGAGAGGAGTTGTTTCAGCATGAGATTCCTCTTAAATATTATGCAAATATTTTTAGGAAAAAACAAAGGCCTATTTTAATCCTACTATGGGACCTAAAATGTAAGAAGAATTGGAAAATCTAAGAGATGTAGGTATCATCAATCCTACCATACATTCATCTTGGGTATATGATCTTATGCCGGTGAGGAAAAAGAATGGTGACATTAGATTATGTGTTGATTTCAAAAACCTCAATGTGTCATCATTGAAAGACAACTATCCACTGCCAAAAATGAAAACCATGTTACGAAAGGTAACTGGTTGTGAGCTTTTGATGATGATGGATGGTTTTTCAAGATACAACCAAGTAAAAGGTAAGGAGTCTGAGTAGTATAAGACTGCATTTACAACTCCTTGGGGAACCTATGTATATCTAAGGATGTCATTTGTCCTAAGAAATGTCGGTGCTACCTTTTAGAGAGCTATGGATTTAGCTTTCTCTGATTTTATAGAAATTTTCCTAACAGTTTATCAAGATGATTTAAGTGCCTACTCCAAGAAAGAAGAGCATGGCATGCATTTGGAAAATATTCTCATCAAGGCTTTAGAAGAAGGGATATCACTCAACCTTAAGAAGTGTGCCTTTGGGATTACTGAAGGAAAATTGTTGGGACACATAGTGTCTAAAGGAGTGAGAATTGACCCTGAAAGAGTAGCTACAATAGAGAAAATCAAACAACCAAAGAATGTCAAGAGGATTCAGTCATTCTTTGGACAGATAATTTTTTTGAGGAGATTTGTCACTAATTTTGTAAAGATCACTCACCCCATATGAAAAATGCTCAAGAAAGGTGAGAAAGTGGTATGGAGTGAACATCCAAGTAAATATTTTCAAAGTATTAAACAAGCAATCAAGGAGGCTTCAATCCTAAGGAATCTTGACTTTTCCAAGCCACTAATTTTTTTCTCTTTTACATCCTTCCATACAATTGCTACAGTATTATTGTGGAAAAATGGTGAGGTATATGAGCAGACAATTGCCTTCTTTAGTTAATCATTACAAGCTATTGAGTTGAAATATGACATGATTGAGAATAAATCTTATGCTTTGGTGAAGGCAATTGATAATTTCAAAATTTATCTTGTTGGTACAATAATTGTTGCATATGTACCTTCAGTTGCTATTAAATAAATATTTACTCAACATGAAGTCACGGGTAGAAGGTATAGGTGGATCAACCAAATCCAAGAGTTTAATATCAGCATTGAGATTACGAGTCTTGTGAGAGGAAAATGGTTGGAAAAGTTAATGGCTGAGTCAAACCTAGAAGCCAACCAAATAAACAATGTTGATGTTGTGTACATGTATCCTATTTGTGACATGCAAACTTCTTGATGGTATAGGCATATTGTGCACTACTTGCAAAAAATATAGTGCCTTGATGGATTGAAAAACAATGAAAAGAGAACACTCAGGATCCAAGCTGTCAAGTATGTAATCATTGATAATGGATTATGGTGGAGAAACATGGATGGAGTATTGCTCAAATGTGTCAATGGGTAGTAGCATCAAGAAATTTTGTATGAGATGCATAATGGTGTGTGTGGTAATCACTACATGGCCAACACAACTTCTCATAAGACTCTAAGGGCAGGTTTCTGGTGGACCACACTATTTAAAGATGCACAAAAATTGGTAAGGGCATGTGATGCATGCCAAAAATTTGCTGGTAAGTTGATTTTTTCAGGCAACTTACCCCTTAGACCAGTTTTAGTGCAAGCACTATTTCAACAATGGGGTATTGAATTCATTGGTGAGATTGTAGAAAATTCAAGTTGTGGACACTGATGGATATTAGTAGCCATGTGATACTTCACAAAATGGATAGAGGCCATTCCCAAAAAGAGGGCCACAAGAAAAGTAGTCATTGATTTCTTCATGAATAACATTTTGACTAGATTTGGGGTTCCTGAGAGGTTAGTAATTGATAATGATATGCGTTTTAGGTCAAATTTTTTTGTGGACTACTACAATAAATATGGCATTTCACTTTCATACTCATCCCTTTATCACACACAAGGAAATGAACAAGATGAGTCTAGTAATAAGAGTTTACTAAAGATTATAAAAAGGGTGATTAAGAAGAACAAAAGAGCTTGGGATTTCAAGTTGAAGCAATCAATTTGGGATGATAGAGTGACCATCAAGAAAGATATAGGGTAGTCACCATATGAATTGGTTTATGGTCTTGAGACTAGAATTCCTACAAACAATATGGTGCAAATGTATAGATTCATACAAGAGTATGATGATGATATCCCAGATGATATGCAAATAAGGATAAATGCTATGATAGGACTTGATAAGACAAGAAGAGAATCTCAATAGAAAAACATGAAGAGGTAGCTGCAAGCAAAGAATCTATATGACAGGAGGTCCTCGGTTAGGAAATTTGAAGTTGGTTATAAGGTCTTGATGTGGAATGCAAGAGCTCAGGAGAAGGGAAAGCATGGTAAATTTTATGCCCTATGGTTAGGACCATATCTAATCAAAAAACACATGGTGAGGACTTATTTCTTGCAAAATTTGATTGGTGAACTTCTTGAACTGTCAGTACATGGATAATTCTTGAAGCCATACTTCTCCTAAGGTATGTTCTTTTCCATTTACATAGTACTTTTATGTAAATGTTTCGTGTATAGGTTTGGTTTGATTTCCTTGTCTGAGTAGTTCCTTGGTTTTTGGTTCTTTGTATTGGTCTACTCTACCTGAGATTCTGAGATCTCACTCTATTCATGGTGAATAGATTTCCCAAATTGGAGCCAGTGGTAAGACTTTGAAAATTTTGCTGGTTCTAGGCTTACATTTCAAATTTTTGGTCCTCCTAAGCATAGGGTTTTTCTTTTCATATTGCTAGGGTTCAGTCTTAGGGTTAGAACCCTCTTAATACCCTTACATGTGCAAAAGCCCTAATATTATTTTAATCTATCATTGGTCATACCTTCACTTTTCTGAGTCACTGAAGTTATAATTTATTGATTTTTGTCATTGACCCCATCTTCCTATTAAAGCATCTAGTCATGCACTCTTTTAAATATTTTCCTCTGTCTTAAATTCAAGCGTGTTAAAATATTTATGCTTTTTATCCATACTTTAGGTGGAGGGAAAATATTTCTTTAAAATTCCTAAGTCTAGCGTGCATCCCCCTAGGGGGTCCCTTTTTTTAAGTCATCACTTGGGGCATGTGCTGATAAAACTACTTAAAGCAGTGTCCTAGCCCCATAGATTAAATCTAGACTGTTCCCCACTACCCCAAATTGATATGCTGACATCATGACATATTTCAAGGGATAGTGGGCGCATACCACATGACCCATACCTTTGGTGGACCCCGACAGTCTATTAAGTGGGATTGATGGTGGGCTGAAGATCCCAGAGTTGTTATTAATCCTTATAATTGAATCCTAATCGGAAATCTTTCAAAGATATTGATGTTACAAGGGATAGTGAGTGGCTACGACGTGGTGGGATCTACTATGCTAAATGAACTATTAAAGAAGTAAATTTTTTTACGAAATATTTTTGGCAACTATAGAGGCATTAAAGATCGAGTTACTAAAAGGATTTTTAGTGCACATGGTAAAGGGAAGGAAAATTTTTTTAATCTCAGCCATCCATCTAATAAAGGTATTATGCACATAGATTTAAGCCTAAGGATTCAGTGGTGCATAGGTTGAAGTGTACAGGGTAAATTTTGATTGTTCCCCATTAGCTTACAACCGTCGATCAATATCCTGTAAATCTCATTGGGATAGCGAGTTGGCGACATGTGGACATTTCAAAGGCTTGTAAGATATGGTGGAGCCTATGCTGACAATGAAGAAAGGAAAACACATGGTAGTTTCCAATTGGTCAAATGTTGAGGTTAGCATAAGTCAAAAATTGCAAACTTTTGAGATTCCATCTGAGCCATCTATTGGTTCAGCTAACAGGAAGATCACCAATTGTAATTTAAAATTACAAACAAAGTTGATGAAGTCGTTTTGGTTCGTGCAAGCGAGCAATAATGGAGGAGGTGATGTACATTTTCCAAATTAAAGGATTATTTCACCATAAAAGAAAGAATGAAGGAATCATTCTGATTTATGAAGTGTTTTAAGGCATTTGGAGATTTGTAGCAGTGCTTCCTGAGCTTATCGCAACCAGAATTAGGGTTTTCAAGCATCAGACACTAATAAGTAAAGGTTACCTTTCTTGTGTTGAATTTCCATTAAAATTACGTGCAAGTCTCAATTTATTGTGTCAAATTACAATTAGGACATCTTTTAAGGTTTGGGCATTCACATAATTACAATCTACTTGTCTTAAAATTTCTTTATTTCCTTGCACTTCACTTAATCCCTAGTTGCACCTAGAAGAAACCCTAGCTCGTATTCTCTTTTATTACACAAAAACCAAAGGCCTGAACTTCTAGTTCTGAGTCTAAGAAAAGATGCATTTTCGAAGATATACTTGACCAATTGAAATGCTCCACTAATAACAAACATGATGGCCAAGTCATGTTTCAAGGGCCTGGATCATAGGATGGCATTGTCGACAAACAATATGCCATCAGAGATGGCATCCTACCAGTCATTGGATGGACCTTGTTTATAAATTGGTTTGGGAAGAGGTTTCTAAGTATTTCATTATGTAATGGATGGAACTTGGATATGGGTAAGTTGGTTGTCCCTAATGTGTATCTAGATGTGGACCTATTGAAAGCCATTGCAACCAACCATGACCCTGCTCTTAGGGTTGTGAGGAGACACTTAGGGATAAATATAGTGGATGTTACTAAGTCAAGACTTATTAAAGTTTTCAAGCTGAGCCCTTACCATTCTGAGATGGTACAAATTGATCAAAATAAGTTGAAAGTTGAGTATGAGAAGGTGAGGTTAACCTTCAAGGTTTTTGTATTAGCTATGAAGCAAATTTTGCCTTAGTCCTTTTTTTTAAATTTTTGTCTTTTATACTTTTTGGCTTCAGGATGATCCGCACATCAAAGAAAAGGTTGTTCTAAAAGGTGCACAATGCACCACGTTGTTGTTGTGCGGATTTTTCCTATTGACTTCCTTTCAGGAGCGAAGCGATGACACATGTCACCTCGGTGACAGTTTTCCCTAAAGGCTATCCTCATAACTCTAAATCTCTATGCCCGCTTGACATGTCATCTCATCATTTCAAATAACTTTTACTTTTAAATAAAGTGATCTTTTTGGAGTTTATCGAACCATGCTGGGTCTTCCCTATTTTTAGGCTAAAAGTTTTGAGTCGGCACCGTCAACTCATGAGATTGGTCAACCAGATTTTTCTAGGATCTGAGTATTTACGGAGGGTAATCTTTGTTAAAATATCTAAGAGACATAAATGATGCATTTTGGAATTGAGGAGCAAAGATTATCGTGACCTAATAAAATATACGATCGAATTGTGAGCTATCAGAGGTTGACATCTGGCAATTTTTACTTCTGGGATGTTGGTGGCAATTTTATCCCTTTTCAGCTACAAATAGGAGGTGACAACATAAATAAGGGGTTCATGAAGTTTTCCCTTCTGGAAAGAAATTATTTAGTTTTCCTTAGCTATAGAATTATTTTCATTAGAAGCTGGTAGAACACTGCTTCTCTCTGGCATGTTATGTTTTTTTCACTCAAACTATTGTCAGATTGGCATCTGACCTTTGTTTTAAAGTTTATTTTATATTTAAGTACGATCTGTTTGGAAGAAATTTTGAAACTGTGCATGATATAGCCTCTATCAAGTTTCCTTCTTTATATTTTTGTTTAGAATAGAACACCATGTCAAGCTTGATTCGAATAGTTTGATTAGTTGATTTTCATGTTGTAAGCTTATATGATAAAGTAATAGCCTATATAAATTGGATTATGTCCTTGAACTTCTCTATTTTCTTTAAGGGTTAATTTTTGTATGTTATGTTGTATTAAGAGGAAGGGTTTATGTAACTTTCTGAAAGTTTTTTTGTTAACTATTGGAACTTTTATGCTTGATCAGACCTTAATGAACACTTCTCATGGGGGGATTTGAAAGATTGCAATATGCTTGCATTCAACCTTTTTTGCTCGTTCTCTTCCCAAAAATGAAGGGTTGTAGTGTTCTATGTCTAATATCTCATTCATAGAAGAGAATTTGGATCTTGAAATATTGTAAAAGAATTAGCACATTGCCATTTTTTTTTATATTAACATTTTATTCCACCCCTTTTCCCAAACTCATAGAAGAGTCAAATTTCTATAAAAGTCTCGAAGGTATTCAATGAGGCACAAATTGGTCCCCCACTTGCTAAATTTTCCATAAGGATGTCGGAGAGGCACAAGCTTTGATGATCAACAGTTATTTTTCTGGCATGCCCAATGGGACAAATAGTTTTCCAAACACCTGATTAGAAGTTTGAAATATTTCTTAAATTAGGCCAAAGAAATAATCTAGAAATTTCATGTCCAGATTCCAAACAAGAGCATCCTTAAGAGGCCATTTCCAGTACTCCCAATTACCCACTTCGATACCTAGGAGAAAAAGACTTATAGTTTTTGTATCACCTATAAGGAGTAATAGAGCAAGAAGTAAAAGCCCAAAATCTAGAGCCTTATCTACTCCACCTGAAGACCAAATTATACAAATAACAATACCAATATATCTGATTCATAGGAATCTATTCTCCATGGCTCATGTACCTACCCCTGATCCTAGAAATTTTGTAACCTAGGATAGTGGTAGTCCATTACAACCACCTACTCCCCCAGACGTGTGGTCTACCATACCCACTAATGCTCTCAAGGCTATTACAAAATTTTCCAGAGAAGACTTCAAAATGCCCTCCGAACACCTCCAGGATATAGCAGAGGTATGTAGAGTGCATAACATAGTAGAGGATAATATAGCTCATAGGCTTTAGCCACCTCCTTGAAAGGAAAAGCTCAAGATTGGTATCAATCTTTGGCTTCTGGTTCTATCTGCTCCTAGGATCAGCTTAGAGAAAGGTTGTTTGAATGCTTCTTAGAGAATGGAGATTGCTCGTCGTTACTGTACCAACTAATCACTATCAAAAGATCCTCGTAAAGAGGCCATGAGTGACTTCAACACGAGGTTTCACAAAACTTGGCAAAGAATCCCTGTGACTACCTGACCTCTAGCTACAATGGCATTTATTTTCTACCTGAAGGCTTTTAATTCTGACATCACAGTCATGATAACCTCCATGGGAAGAGATATCGTACTCGATGCATATGAGTTGGTTGTGTGCTGAGAGAATAGTTTGATCGATGCTAGAAAGCTTCCACCACAACCTCAGATTCCTGTATTCACAAAAATATTTGATGGTCCTCGGGAAGAAGCTACTCTAAGAAATTTTTCCACACAAGTGATGACTTTGACCATGCTGCAATCTGTGTACATGTATCCCATCATGCAGCCAAGCACGTCAGGGTCTTCCTCTTTAGTAGCGGACATCATTGATATGAAGAGTCTCATGCGATCGTTTTCTAATGAGTTAGTTCTCATTAAGTGGTAGCAAGCAAGAAGTTTCAAGGGGCACTGACTCCACTACTGATGAGCTGCATGTCATCCTTCCTATCGGGGTTAAACATACTCCAAGGACCTTGGAGGAAGGAGAGTCAAAAAAATGGGAATCTAGTGGAACCTGCATACTGTACTATGCCATCAGAAATGTGTCAAAGACAAATTTCACAGAGTTAGAAGGAGTTAATCCTGTGCAACAAATCTGTGAAGATGAGAATGTGGGAAGGTGCTTCTTTTCCTATGGTAGCTTATTATTCATTATGCTCCTAAAGTGCCTCCTTGGTATAAAATATGAGAGGTAAATAAATACAAGGAGTACTCAATGGAAGAAATGTTCTGGAGTCCCCTGAAATGGAAAATATTCACTTTAGAGCACAAATGTAAGGGATGTCTTTAGAGCAAGAACTAAATATCACATCAGATCAGACACTATTTTCATGGATGAAGGAAGAAGATTTGGTATTCGCAAATGAAGCTTTGATCACTAGTACTCCACAAGTGCAGTTAGACTACAACATAAGATCCAAAAGAAGGCTCATGGGAGAATATCTACAATAGGCTCTGCCACGACCTCAGTTATGACAACCACAACTATAGGAAAGGAAATCTCTGTAGGTGACCAACCAACCTACTAAGTAGCTGTGAATTCCACCATTGCCAGTGAAGGAGTTGGATAAGATGTTGAGCCCAATCACGATGGATCAATTTCCTCCCAAGACGAGAGAGATACCACCGTTTAAATCTAAGGTCTAGCCAGTCGAAACACTCAATGTGGTGGAATAATTGAAGAAGGCACATTCTAATGTATCCATGTGGGATGTCATATCCATTCCCGAAAAAAAGATGTTGCTTCGGGAAGCATTAAAGAAGGAAGAACAAGTATCGTAGACGGATGTGACTCCGTCATGCAATCAAGATAAAGATAAAGGACTTGTGTTAGACCCTCAAGCTTCGAAGCCCACAAATTATGTTAATGATGTGGACAATGCAAAAGAGAAAGAGGTAAGCAAGCCAAAGCCCACACCTTTGTTTTTAACACTTATTGTGGGAGATCAACTTTTGCATAATGTAATGTCCCCTTTTGGGACAACCCTAAATCTTGTCCTAGAATCACAAGCTTAGTGTGGTTAGGGTTGTAACTTACCACTTAAATGCTTCAAGCAATATAAATATTGGTTTTAGGTCCTCTTATTTAATTCCTTAAGATTGGTTTATATCTCCTACTATTTATATTAATTATTGATTATATCACTTTCCTTGTTTCTTATTTTATTACTTCCTTCATATTTCTATTGTATACAACTTACTCCAATATAAATTAGAATAAAATTTCTTTGTTATGCTCATATCCTTATATTTTGAAGAATATTTATTCCCTAATCCCATGCCTTTGTTGGATGTCTACTGCTCTTAGCATATCTTTAATCACTACACATTAATATAATTATTTGTGCCTTGTTAACATAATAATCTTACTTGGATCACTACATTTATGTATTCTTATCTTCATGTGAATAAGACGAGGTTTTCCCCTTTTTGAATGAGACAAATTTTATCTTATTTGACTTCTCTCCTTTCTTTCTTCGTATTTCCCTTCAATCCTTTCTTTCTCTAAAATTTCTTTCCTTTTATATGGTTTGATTTTCCTCAAGGGATATAGCTATTGCCAAGGGATGTGGCTCCCCTCCCGTTTCATGCTCTTTGGCTATGATCACACCTTTTCTTAGGGTAACGTGGCTATTGAATAACTAACCGCTTCTTGTTAGTGGTTTATTTAGCTTTATTTCTTAGGAATAGATTTATTTATTTATTAACTAATGCATAATTATTTTTATTTTCATTATTATAATATTTATAATTAATAATATTAATTATTTTTATTTATATTATAATTATAATAAAATTTAAATTGCATTTACTCATATTTATATTTTAATATGTATTTTGTTATTTTTTCTCATTTATTTGTATTTCAATGTGTTATAATTTTAGGGACATGACAGTCCAACCCACCTAAGATTGCTTGCCCTCAAGCAATCATAGTCTAAGATGTGTAATTTTAAGATGTTACTACTTGTGGTGATGATATTAGATTTTATAGTTGGAAGTTCTAACTTAGTGATGGTTATTATGTATTGACTAGTATTCTTAAGTGCTATTATTTCTCCATAACTCTCAACCCCAGAGTTACAGATTTTGAATCAATATAACTTAAACCCACATGAATTAGAAATTAAAGTAGACAACCGAGTAGCTCAACCAAGTAGGCAAGTAGCTCAACCAAGTAAACAAGTAGCTTTAACCAAGCAAACAAGTAGCTTAGGCAAGCAAGTGAGTAACTCAAGCACATAGGCAAGTAGCTCAAATAGGCAAACAAGTAGCTCAAGCAAGAAAGCAACTAGATCAAGCACACAAGCGAGTAGCTCAAGCACACAATCAACCAACTTAAGCAAGTAGGCAAGTAGCTGAAGCATGAAAGAAACCAACTGAAGCAAGTAGGAAACTAGCTTAAGCATGCAACCAAGTAGCTCAAGTAACTCAAGCACTCATTTTAGAATCACTAACCCTCATTATACTAGTTAGTAGATCATAGTCATTCACCCCAATAATAAGTAGTAGGTTTAAATGTTAGTAAACTCATGGTCAATCATTAGGTCGATCAAGGGTATTCTACTATCCTTGGATGATTCAACTATAAGAGATTATAGGAAGCATGACATGATGGGGAACCTAGGGTCCATCATGCCAACTCTTTCCCTTTCTCTTATGATTTAGCCTCTCCGGTTTGCTTAGTCCTCCTTTCTAGAAAAAAATTCTCCATTATAAGATGCAATGTCCTCCATTATAGGTTGCAATAACCTCCATTATGAGACAATGTCTGCCATTATCGGTCGCAATGATCACCATTATCGATCGCAAGGTTCACCATTATCATTCATAATGACTGTCATTATCAGACACAATGACCACCATAATCAAACACAATGGATTGAACACAATGATGCCATTATCAGACACAATGACCACCATTATCGGCTGCAATGACCACCATTATCGATCACAATGTCTGCCATTATTGGTCATAATGATTGCCATTATCAGACACATTGTTCACCATTATCGGTCATAATGACTGCCATTATCGGTCGCAAGGATTGCCATTATTGAACATAATTTTTGCAATTATCGTTCGCAATGATCACCATTATCGAACGCAATGTCTGCCATTATTTTTCATAATGACCACCATAATCAGATGCAATGTCCACCATTATTAGTCACAATGATCACCATTATCAAATTCAATGTCCACCATTATCGGTCGCAATGATCACCATTATCGGTCGCAATGACTGTCATTATCAGACAAAATTTCTACCATTATCGGTCACAATGACCATCATTATCAGATGTAATGTCTGTTTTTATCAGTCACAATGATTGACATTATCAGACATAATGTCCACCATTATCGGATGCAACGTCCAACATTATCGGTCACAATGATTGCCATTATAGGACACTTAGTGTCTCAACTCCTCCAAACCCAAAGGCAATAGCCTAAGATACCCTGAAGGAAAGTACCCCCTTGGCCCAAGTGGGCTCATCTTGTCCCCTCCTGGGTGGCGTATCTAGAAGAGGTCTTCATTGTCTTGTTGGCTCAACTCCTCTAACCCAAAGGAAGTACCCTCGAATAGCTCAGAGGCAAGTGCCCCCTATTAATAATTATAAGGATATCAAAATAATCATATGGATTATTAATAATTTTAAATATGTATTTTGTTATCTTTATTGTCACATTTTTGGGGACATGACACATAATAACATGATTGATTCAAGAGCTATTACAATGGTCATGCCAAAGCAAGTGGTCAATGCCCTGAGGCTTAAGTATGAGCTCCTTGAGAGAGGAATCATGCAAATAGATGGGAAGAAGGTTCTAACCATCAGTTCAATTAAAGATTTGTCCTTAACCCTCTTCTCATGTCCAAGTCAAACAGTCACGCAATAACTAGTGGTGATAGAAATTACCCGAGTATTTGGGATGTGTCTTTCAAGAGATTTCACTACAAATCTTGGTGGATACTTGCCTCTCGATTGGTCCCACCTAATATTTAGGACCAAGCATGGGGCGAAGATGAAAATCCTATCTGAATCTTTGCATCCAGATTACATAGCGGATAATGCAGTCCTATGTTTTGAAGTAGCACATGCCTCCTTGAAGGGGAGGGATATTGTGTAGAGATGTTGAAAGATGAGGAAGACACAAGGGATCAGACTCCCAAGGAAGAGGTCCTCCTCAACCAATTCATCAACTCTGACCCATTTGACAATTTTCATGCCACAGGACTTGGCACCTACGTGATCTTTGATGATAAGATCAAGTCTTCCTGAAATTGATGAAAGATTGAGAGGAATATGATGATCTAGGTGACAATCATCTATGGACCCTATATTTTGATAGCGCTAAATGCAAAGTCAGTTTTGGAGGAGGTGTCTGACTAGTGTACTCAATAGAATCAGAGACCCTCAAGGCCTATCATTTTCAGTTCTCATGCTTGAACAATGACGTGGAATATGAAGCCTTGGTTCATGGTCTGATTCTTGTGGAGTGAATGGGCTTAAAGAGGATGCAAGCATTCAAAGATTCAGAGTTGGTTGTGAGCCAAGTCCATGCGAAAGCAACTATGAATAATATAAGAATGAAGTCGTATAGACATCAGATATGGGATTTGATTGAGATCTTTGAATATTTTAATGTGCAAGTCATTCTCCGATCTCAAAATAGTGTTGTTAATTAGATGGCTTCAATCAGTTCACAATTTGAATTGGTTCCCGATTCAACAACAAAGTAGAATGCAGTATAGATCATCGTTCGACCAAAAATTCCTAACAATGATCAAAATTGACAAGTGTTTGAGGATGATATTCAGATCGCCTCCTTTTTATAAAAAATCGAAAGAGTTTCTAACTATTCATAGCCAGAAGAAAAATCTCCCGAAGAGCAGGTTATCCAGTTGAAAGGCAATAAGATTCCTCGAGGGTTAATTTCCTTGGAAAACATTTTTGACTGTGAATATATAAGAAACAATAGATAGAGGTTCAATCTAGATGTAAGGGATTATGAAGAACTCGATGTTGGAGGTGAAAAAAAGTTAAAAGTTAGAAGGGATGTTTCACAAAAGGATAAAGAAATATTAAAGGATATATGTTCTAGATACGACGAGGTCGTAGCTTGGACCTATGATGATCTTAGAGGGTATGATCCAGGCATAATTTAGCATACCATTGACCTATCCGAAGGATCAAAGCTCGTTCGATAAAAACAAAGACCAGTCAATCGGAAGGTCGAAGTGTGGATGGAAAAAGAGCTCACCAAACTGATCGAATCAAGAATCGTTTATCTGATTAAGCATTCCACCTGGGTGTCTAATCTGGTATCGATTCAAAAAAAGAATGGTGATATCAGAATCTGTGTTGATTTCAGAGATTTGAATAAAGTGTCGCTCAAAGACCACTACCCTTTTCCATTAGTGGAGCAAATTTGATAGACTGTATCCGAATTAGAGATGTTTTCATTGCTCGATGGTTTTTTTGGGCTATAACCAAGTATATGTAAAGGAAGGTGACCAACATAAAATGAAATTTACCACCAGGTGGGGAATGTTTGCATATGCAAAGATTCCCTTCAGAATTTCAAATGTTGGTACAAATTTTCGGTGAGCAATGGATATTTCTTTCAAAGGATTGATCAGTTAGATCATTTTAATATATTTGGATGACCTAACGATCTTTTCAAATTAAAAAGATGATCATTTTGATTATCTGGAAAAGGTTTGCCAGAAGTGTCAATGGTTCAAGATTTCCTTAAATCCCCAAAAATGCATTTTTAGAGTACCCTAAGGTAAATTACTTGGTTTTGTAGTATCGAAGGAGGGAATAGAAATAGACCACGAAAGGATGAGATCTATAATAGATTTACCCATACCAGTGAATCAAAAAGCGTTGCAATATTTTCTAGGAAAGGTCAACTTTATTAGTTGACTCATTTCATACTTTGCATGTATCGCAAAACCTATCACGCTGATGCTCAAGAAGAACCTAATGTTCAAATGGACCCCTGAGGGAAAATAAGCTTTTGAGAAGATAAAGGTAGCTATCGCTAACGCTCCGGTGTTGGCTAACCCAGATTTTTCCAAATATTTTCTACTCTATATATATACAATGACCAACATAGCATAGATTTTATACTCACTTAGAAGGATGAAGGGAATAACAAAGAGCATCCTATCACTTTTCACTCAAGAACTCTTAAGGGGTATGAAACCAAGTATAAATTTGTTGAAAAGTAGGCTTTTTCCATTGTTAGAAGCCTAAAAAAAATTTGACACTTGGTGTCAACAAATAGCATCACAATCCTCATCACACATCCTAGTGTGCAGGAATATATCACTGAAGGTGAGACAATGGAGAAGAGAGAAAATTGGATCACCAAGATCCTAGAGTATGACATCAATATTAGACCAACCAAGTTGGTTTAGGGAAGAGGTCTATGCGAATATCTTTCTCAAGAATCAAGTTCCATAGTTGAGAAGGAGATCAACCAAGTTTATGCAAATTAGTTCAAGTCCGACAAGTCTTGGGTGATGGATCGAGCATGGTATATGCAAAAGTGGCAGTACCCAACCAACCTTCCATATCCCAAAAGGAAATGCTATCGACTGCAAGGCACCAAGTATGTATTAATTGAAGGTGTCTTGTTCAAAAGGAATTATGATGGTGTCCTACTTCGATGCTTGAATAAGCCACATGTAGATAGAGTTATTAATGAGTTCTATTATAGTCCCGCGGGTAGAGATTTCTCCTCCAAGACAACTGCCCTAAAGATAATGCAAGTAGGGTATTATTGGCCTTCCATGTTTTCTGAAGCTTACCATTTGGTGCAAAAGTGTATTCAACACCAATATTTTGTTGGAAAAAGAAATAATTCCACCTTGCCTTTGAGCCCAATTATAATGGAGGAACCCTTTGCTTAATGGGGTTTGGATTTCATCGGGATGATAAATCCTATGTCTAGTGCTACCTATAAGTGGATCCTTATAGCGAATGACTACTTCACAAGGTGGATGAAGGTCGTTGCTCTAAAAAATGGTACAAAAGGTGAGATCGCCAATTTCCTTGAAGAGCTAGTAACAAAATTTGGTTCACCAAAGACCATCATATCCAACAATGCATGTGATTCTATAGGTTTAGGGATGTTAGATTTTTCTATCAAACATAGGGTCTACCACAAAACTTTGTCAAACTATTACCCACAAGGAAATGGGTTAGTGGAGTCATCCGAAAAAATTTAATTAGGTTAATCAAACGCATTGGGTTAGAGAGAAAAATGGATTGGCACAAACACCTATGAGCTTCTCTATGGGAAGACTAGATTATGCCCAAGAAGATCCTGAAGGGCTATCCTTATGAACTAGTATATAGAAAAGAGGTAGTTCTACCTATTTCCATAGAGATCCCTACCTTGCAACTACTAAAGGCCTTGGAAATTGAAGAAAGCGACGGAATGGAGGTAAGGTTGGCACAACTCCTAACACTCGAGGAGGATGGAGAGAAGGCTTATGGGGCCATGAATGTCCACCAATAGATGGTAAAGTGATGGTTCAATAAAAAAACCTCCAATCCAGATTTTAGGGAAGGGAGCTTGGTAGTAAAGTACAATGTGCGCACTGCAAAACTTGGTCAACATACAAAATTTGAAGTACTGTGGAAGGGACCTTTTCATATCAGTGCGTGCAAGGAAAATAATGCATATGAACTAGAAGATATGGAGGGTAATGCTTTGGATATAGCAATGAATGGTATTTATCTAAAATTGTTCCATTAATGCACAAGTTCTTTAAAGAAAAAAATTCACAGTTATGTACCATATGTAAAAAATTGTGTACATACATTTTAATTTTGAGAATAAACCATGAGAAAAGCACCAAGGAATTAGAAAAGTATTGCATTATATTATATTTATCAAAAATTTACAATGTAACTGGCCTGAGGCTCAATTTTAAAACATAAAGCACACTCGAGCAAACCTAAAAAGAGTCCCAAAGCAAAAAGAAGAAAAATGGAGGCAATATGCAAAAAATTGTAAAAGATTGGCCTTTAGCCATGGTTACGTAGGCAAGCTACTCGTAGTCATTTTGTTCTTCTTCTTCTATGACAAGGTGGAAGGGGGGGTGAACACACAACACATGTGGGCTCATTACAACACATGTCTCTCAGTTCTTCTTATCATGGTTTTATACTAGGAACTCAAAGTGATTCCTCCAATTGAGCCCTAAAACACATTCCATGCCATATTTCCACAGCATGTAAGTGGCCACCACCAGAGACAATGAGCGATGCTCATTAACGTCCATTGTGTAGAAGTCAAAAATGAACGACAACCGGAGCACGTCCATCCCATAGTCAACATCCCTATGGATGTCCATGGTGCTCAGAATACCGACACTAGGGATGGACACTTGCACAATTTCACTAAGACCTTTTAACTATATGGAGTCAAACATCTAGCGACACAATTCAATTATTAGGGGCTTGGCAACATTTAGGACGAGCAAGGAGATGACAAAGCAAGAAACGACGTTGCGGTTGCTTCTCATCTGGTTTTCATCAACAATGTAGTCCATGCCGACTACCCACTTGAATGCAATGGTACCAAGGCAGCCACACTTCTTCACCAAATGCTTAATTCTATCGTAGGTGACCTCCCCCATGAAGGCATATAATGGCCTTCGTGGTAGAAGCTGAATAGGAGTACCTAGGCCAACCAACATTATGACAGAGCAACAAGTATAGCAGAATGAGAGATAGCAAGGAAAGCTTGGTAAACTTAAAAATTTATTTTTGGTAGATGCCTAGTGGTCCCCTTGAGATTCGTGACATCGAATAACCACCTCCCATGGACCCAATAACTCTCGCAGTTGTATCGGGCATTAATAGGTCAATCTTTTGGTGCAATGATAACTAAGGGGCCAACAATTGGTATCAGAGCCAAAGGTGTCGGGTTCGAATCCCCTTGGGTAATGCTGAGGGGTAGTTTGTTAGTAGATGGTCAACGCTCCCCTCAGGATTCGTGACATGGATTAACCGCTTCCCATGGACCTATTAACTTTGGTAGTTGTATCAGGCATTAACAGGCTGATCTTTTGGTGCAACGACAACTGAGGGGCCAACAATTATAAGGTGTTATGGCTATTTATAGAAAGGATGTGTTGGCGAACCCAACCAACAGGAAGTATATTTTTGGTCGTACGACAATAGAGGAAATACCAAGGCAACGAAAGGAAAAAAGATAAATCATACAGAAAATCTGACATAGGGTCCTAAAAACTAAATTTGGGCATTGAAAGTAAATGTTCACATAGGTTGATCATCGATATGTGTCCTTTTCCATCATCACCACCAGCTAGATCACTTATGTGAAAAGACATAGATTAATGTGTTAAGTTCTGACAAATTAAATGGGTGCATCTTTTCAAAGGTAGCTTGCATTACTTAAGCACATTTTTCATAGCTAAAAGCATGCTCTCCCAGGCAATGAGCTTATTTATGAAAAGAGGTAGTGGGGAGAATGTACTAATTCCATTCTCACATAATTGTTGGCATTATCAAGGGATACGGATTTCAAATCTACATGTATCACCTCGGTGGTAACATTTAGTGGACTAGCAGTAATGACAGAGCCTTAACTGTATGTATGTGCTAAGGACTTAACTGCACCCAAATGTAGGTTTTTTCTAAGTAATAAAAAGCAAGTGGTTGCTTCATCGAAGAAGCTCTTTCAAACCTCTTGATACGACCATGGCAGAAGCATTCACATCTGATAGAATGGCTAGAGCCTTGTATAAGAGGCCAGGTTACATTGACATCTTTGAGAGGAATTCATTTGCTAATGCCCTTGTATTGGAAGAACAACAATTTGATTACACCAGGTTAGTGCAACCAGCTAATCGTATAAAAAAGAGGTGGTGCAAGATTTCTTCGACAATTTTTTTGACCCAAATTTGGTGACTAACCCTAAAAACCTTAGGAAGGGGGCATTCTAGAGAATGAATCAGCATGTGTCATCTGAAAATTTTGCACCTTGGCTCTGGAAGTGAGGCTTTCCCCGGTTCATGTTACCCGTCATGCATCCATACCCTGAGCTGGTAGATGTATGTTCCAAGAGATTCAACAAGGAGAAAAGAGTCATTACTGGAAACAAAATAAAGGTTACAATTTCTACAGTGGCCATACGGGATATGTTGTGTATCCCTCCAACTTGGGGTGCCGAAAATTTTGATGAAGAAGAAATGGAAGGTTTCTGGGATGCAACACTTAAGAAGGGAAAATTTTATGAGGATGAAACAAGAGAAAGACCAGACAAAGACCATATTTCTTTTCCTCTTGCTCGCATAAAATTCAAGGATACACAGTTTGTTTTCTCGATGTTGGCCTAGATTTATGACCTTGATGATGATGAAGAGGTCCATCCATTTCAAATGGGCTTGACTCTTATGATTAAAAGGGAGAAAGTTTAGAAATATTATGACTTTTCTGATGCAGTAGCCAAATGCATGCTAGACTAATTGAGGACTTATGATCTACTGAGTATAAATTCAGGTATTCTTCTTTTTGGTTCACTTGATTTGCATCAAAATTTTGAATTTTCGGAGAGGACTCTATCTTTGTTTAGATTTGATGTAAAGGGTTTCTATTAGCCAATTTATGTATGGACTCATGTCCTTTCAAGAACATGGGATTACTATTGGTTTGTGGATAATTTTATAAGTCCAATACTTGAGGATTTTTCCCCACACCCTATGGGTCATTTCTCTCCCAAGGTCATCCAATGGAAGAAGATTTCCCAGACCCCGGTGGATTACTCCCTAGATGAGGATTTTACATTTATTAGATTCCATGGTTTTCTCAGGGAGCCTTTCAAACTCCTTAAATTTGTAACCGATAAAGTTTTTTCTTTGGAGGAATGTTGCCAAGAAACTCTCATCGATAATACCTATGGCACTGAAAGGAACAAGACAAACTATATGTGCTTCCCTTTAACATTTCCAACATTTAGCTAACACTGACAAAGTGAAAGGCGAAAGGTGAGCTCACCAAAGAATTGAAGGCCTTAGGCTTGGTTTTAATTTGTGACATGCGGGACTACAATCTGATAGGGCACCTCCCAACTTTGAAACATGAGAGTCGGGAGTATTTTGAGTCAAGAAGTAATCCAACTCAAGAAAGGTTGGAAATATACATCAACTTGTCCTGAATACCATCCAAATGACCAACATTGCTAAATTTCTATATAGTGCAGGCGGAGTGTCAAAGGAATCTCCCAATGGGTAAATCTCTCAGCACACAATTGAAGTGTCGGGGATGGTCAAAAGGGAAGAAGGCAGTGTTCTGGAGGTTCCGACAAGAGATGAGGTACCCCCATGCCTTGTTTGGAGACTTCCCACCACATGATGAAAGGTTCAACAAGATTTATGATGCAGAGGCTGACACTAATAATAGAAATCTAGAAGCAAGTCACAAGATTGAATAGGAGAAACTTTCGTGCCATGCTTTGTGACCCCATGAATCAAACAAAAGAAAAGCATTGAGGAAAAAGGACTCAAAAGTCACGGCCCCCGTTAGTCCATAAAGTAAAGGGAAAAGAACTCAATGGTCACCAGGAAGGTCCACTATGGTTATTGAAGGCCAACTTTTGATGAGATCGACCACCAAAGGATTAGAGCGTACTATTTTAGGTCGTGTAAAGAGGAGGCAAGTCCAGTATCTGGGTGGTCCTAGTGTATCACCAAGAGGAGAAGAAGTGGAGTCCACTCTCCGAGGTGTTTTGACCGTTGTGCCCCTGGTAAGTTTTTCTCCCTCTCTTCTTTCTACCACTGCATCTTTGGTTAATCGTCCACCCCATCTATGGAATAGATTTCTCCATCCATGGATCCTATTTTTTTTGTCCTTAATGAACCCCCAACCATTTTCAATAATGAACCTTGTGAAATAACCCCACACACCGAACGAGAAACATCCGCTTCAACCATTATTGATTTTTTGATCGCCCTGTCAAGGGCACCCATTGAGAGAGTTGAAAAATCCATGTTTTGCATCACTCTAGGTCCATTTGCTTCTTGGAAAACATCTATACTTCCACCTGGTTTTCCCCTTGCCCAATCTCAATTTGGTATCCCACCATTTTCTATGATTACACTCCCATTTGCTTCCCTGCATGTCTATACATATGAGGTTTATTCTTCCATCATCCTTTTTGGTATCCCTCTAGGTGCTTCCATTACCACACAAAGCATTCATACCCCTCAGAGTCTCCAAGAGCATTTTGATGCAACCAAGTAGGCCCGACAGGCCATAAAGTAGAAAAGGAAACTAAAGAATGACATGCAACCAACTGCTAAGAAGATTGAAGCTTGCTTCAATGAAGAGAAGAATTCCCTACTTATCACTACCATGAGGCCTCTCGTGTCCAAGCCTGAGGGATAAATGCAGATGGAGGATTACTACATCAGAGCCATTTGTATGGATTTGAATACGATTCGTTCACACAACATAGTGGTCCTTGCCAAGGCCACCCAGAAGGTGGTGTATACTGAAGAAGCGTGAGGTAGAGTTGATAAATGCAAGGGGAAAAATGAGCAGGTTGCACACAAAACTCATTACTAGAGATGTTGAGATGGCCCGCAAAGACAGATACAAGGTTAGCAAGGAGAAGTAACAAAGTTTCTCTAGGAGGCCTAGGGTGAATAGGTTTAGCTATATGCTAGAATTGAAAGGTTAAAAGTAAAGCTTGCTACTAAGTGCGAGAAAAAATAGAGTATCAAGGTACTTAGGGAGGTATACAGAGAGAGTTGGATGACATTGGATCTTAGGCTTCCAACAATCTACAAAAGGCCCAGGTAGAGGCAAAAGGATAATTCAAGAGAAACAAGAGGTCTAGAGGCTCATGACGAGGAGATCGAAAGGTTAAACTTTGAATTGAAAAATTCCCACCAAGAAAAGAATCAAATGGAAGAAAATCAAAGAGTGAGAGAGCTTCAGTTCCATCAGGAGTTAACTACTGCACAAAGGTTTGGGACCCTCCCGATATTGAAGAAGTTGATATCCACGCACTAGGAATGAAGATAGTGCTACAATTTTTAAGAGATGCTTGAGAATTTAAAAAAAAGGTTGGCCCATTGGCTGACCAAATTCTGCAAATATATGCTCCTCGAGTCGTAGAATTGAAAAATATGATTTCTAGATTGTGCTTAGGTACTAATCATGAGGCCCTACAAAGTGTAGGGATTCCAAATCAGAGGCTTGCCTGAAGCAAAGCAAGCAATTTTTTCCACTACCACAAGGGTGCAGCAAAGAGAAAAGAAAGACAAGCAGTGTTGAACAAAAGGGTCGACGAGATTAAGAAGGATTTCAATATTTTGTTTAGTCTTAGGTTGCCTCCTCTTGTCTCACCGGATGGAGATGTGCTTACAATTAAGTAGATTACTGATGCAATTAGACAAAAGGTCCAGACTTCTACAAAGCTTCTAGTTTTAAGCGCAATGCCCACCATTGATGAAATCGAGCATGAGGTCTTTCCCCTTTCTCATCTCTATTATCACCTTGGAGTTGTTTCTACAAGATGGGGAGTTGTTTCTTTTAAGGAAGTCTTTGAGTTAGATAAAGCATACACGATCCTTCACACTCTCATCTGACCCACCGATTTATATTGGGAGGTGCATCATTCCACCTTCCTCAAAATCCAGGAACCTCCAAAGCTCTAGGTTCATTCCTCTGCAAGCGAATGCCCACTGTGAGTCGCCAAAAATGTGAAGCAAATTTTGCCTTAGTCTTTTTTTTTTTTTTAGCTTTTATAATTTTTGGCTTGAGGATGATCCACTCATCAAAGAAAAGGTGGTTCTAAAAGGCACGCAATGCACGATGTGGTGGCTGTGTGGATTTTTTTTATCGACTTCCTTTCGAGAGCGAAGGGATGACACATGTCAGATCGGTGGGAGTTTTCCCTCAAGGTTATCTTCATAACTCTAAATCTCTCTACCCACTCGACACATCATTTCACCATTTTAGATAGTTTGCACTTTTAAAGAAAGTGATCTTTCTGGAATTTGTAGAAGCATTCTGGGTCTTCCTTGTTTTAAGCCTAAATTTTTTGAGTCGATGCCATCAACTCATGAGATTGTTTAACCAGATTTTTCTAGGTTGTTTTCTAGGATTCGAGTGTTTACGAAGGGAAACATTTGTTAAAATATCTAAGCAACATAAATGAGGCAACTCAGAATTGATGAGAAAATATTTTCATGACCTAACAAAATCTACTATCGGATCATGAGCTATTAGAGGCTGACATCTGACAGTTTTCACTTCTAGGATGTTGGCGGCAATTTTCTCGCTTTTGAGCTATAAATAGGAGGCAACAACAGAAAGAAGGGGTTCTTGAAGTTTTCCCTATTGGAAAGAAATTCTTTAGTTTTCCTTAGTTATAAAAGTATTTTCATTAGAAGTTGGCAGAACACTACTTCTCTTTGGCTTGTTATATTGTTTTAACTCAAACTATTGTCGGATTGAAATTCGACCTTTGTTTCAAAGTTCATTTGATATTTAAGTACAATTTGTTTGGAAGAAATTTTGAAAATATGGATGATATGGGCTCTGTCAAGTTTCCTTCTTTATATTTTTTTCAAAATAAAACACCGTGTCAAGCTTGATTTGAATAGTTTGATTAGTTGATTTTCATGCTGTAAGCTTATATGATAAAGTAATAGCATATAGAAATTAGATTATGTCCTTGAACTTCTCTATTTTCTTTAAGGGTTAATTTTTTTATGTTATGTTGTATTAAGAGGAAGGGTTTATGCAAATTTCTAAATATTTTTCTATTAATTCTCGAAACTTTTATGCTTGATCGGACCTTAATGAACACTTCCCGTGGGGAGATTTGAAATACTACAATGTGCTTGTATTTAGCCTTTGTTGCTCATTCTCTTCCCAACAATGAAGGGTTGTGGCATTTTGTGTCTAATTTATCATTCATAGAAGAGAATTTGGGTTTTGAAATGTTGTAAAAGAATTGGCACATCGCCATTTTTTATGTTTTATATTTACATTTTCTTCTACCCCTTTTCCCAAACTTAGAGAAGAGTTGACTTTCTATAAAAATCTTAGAGGTATTCAGTGAGGTGCAAATTGGTCCCCCGCATGCTGAATTTCCCATAAGGTTGTCAGAGAGGTGCAACTTTTTTATAAGGAAAGGAGGAAGCAGAATCATGCTTAAGCCCTCTAATAGGGAGCCTTATGAAATCAAATTGTTTGAACACTATTTCTAGAGGATTTTCTACACCCTATGCCAGATTTTGGGGTTTGATTATGGTGAAAAGATGCGAGTAACCCTTATGTGCGTGGTATCCAACATACATCATGGAATGATTAGCACTGCTTATGATTTTGCAAGATTTTATTCGAGGAGATGCATAAGGCCCTTGTGGATATTAAAAGTGATGAAAAAGGAGTAATATTTTGGTGGTACTCCCTTTTTTGCATATATTTTTATATTTGGGAGCTGGATACTTTAGAGATGATATAAAATTGGATAAGCAGAATGAAAGGGGCGAGGATATGCCTATCCAAATGTGGACTTCTATCTTGAACAAGGATGATCAAAATTCTATTTTTGTGGTGTTTTCAAATATTTTTGCCTCCAAATTGATGAGTGTATTGGTGGTGAATCCTCCTAGGATTCCAGTGGAGCTACATGATTTATTGAGACCTATGGAGAGGAGGCCTAAACTAGGCATAAAGAATGATTTAGGAGACGTTAGCACATATACAAATTGCACCATCCTTAGGGTATATAGCATAGGTAAAACACCTCATGTACTTCCAAGAAATGTGCCCTTGAGGATTGGTTTCCTAGAGGTGATGTGACAACTAAGAGATGTGGAGGACAATCATTTTGGTGGGGATGAGGAAAGGGAATTTCTTCCCTATGTATACATTTTTTGCAAATTTTTCCATGACCAAGGATGGGTGGAAAAATATCGTGCCTAAACTCAAGCCCTTGAGAATGAAGTGTTATAGAATGAGGAACCATGACCCAGAGGGTGTTATGTTTGATTTTAAGAAAAAAATTAGAGGGGGTAAGTTCTATCATAACGTTTATTTCCCCAAGGATTTCATCAGGAACATTTTTTATTATAAATTTCAAGAGAGGAAAACGAAGTGGCTAGCCTTTGATAAGTTGGAGAAGGAAATGAAAGAGAAGGATCCTAACTACAAGTCTCTCCTTGATATAAGTGATGAAATATTAAGGGTGGAGACAATGTTGGAAAACTTTGATAAGGTGGTAGGGAGGCCTAAGGAGGAAATAATTGTGCAGGATAAAGGGAAAGATAAGGTGGTTGATGAGCAAGATAAGGGGAATACCCACATGATGGAAGAAGAACCAACACCTCAGCCCCCAAAGAAATTATATTTGTTTGCGAGGAATAGTATAGTAAAGAAGAAACAATCCATTGCCACCCCTACTCAGTCTGAGGGGTCAAGGGAATCCTCACCTACACTACAACTACAACCACTTTCACCCCCAAGATCAACTGCACCTTAGGTTATTGAACTTGATTCTCTTATTAAAGAATCTCCAGCAATAAGGCCACCTTCACCAAAAAGGAGAAAGGTTGAATCAACGTGGATTTTTTATTATTCCACGTATTCTGAGGATGAAATAATTGTAACTAAAGATGAGATGAGGTATGGTATTCCATCATCTCCAAGAGAAATGATTCCAAAAAAATTGAGCCTAAGATCAAGGAAGGTTGATTTGAGTGGATTGAATAATGTGGATGATGTAGAAGAGGAAGCCTATAGTAAGTTTATGGACTATGACTCTTGTGAAAACTAAATCTTTTTAAGAGTTTTTTTGGAGGGCTAGGCGAGATGAGTATAATGAGAACATAGAAATTGGGATGGTAAATATCCTAGAGCTCCCAAGAGAAGTTATTAAACATAGGGTACCTACAAAAATGAAGGCAAAGTACCAAGATATTACACTAGATGAAGGTAGGGAGTTAGTGAGAAAAAGTGGAGTATTGCTACTACCAGAATGGGACTTGGCTTCAACCATATCCTTTGACACCGTAAGGAGGCATGACACTCTAGTTTTTGATATAGAGGAAGAGGCAACAATTTCCTTACAAGGATCAACAGTTAGCCCCTAGTGGGACACCTTGACAATTTTGGCATTATCCCCTAATAAAAATAAGACAACATTAGATGAGCTAGCATTTGACCTCAGGGGAGGATCAATAATAAAAATAGTGTTAGATACATCAGTTGTGGAGGAAACCACATTGGTTGTAAATGTTTCTCAATTTACCAAAGCAACTTTAGTCCCTACAAGAGAATTTTGAGGCTAAGAATAAAAAATATAATTATTTGGTGGTAGATTATAATAAGGATAAGAAGACAATTACATAAATGAGCACTATTAAAGGATCAATTGTAGATATTACAAACAATGCCATCAATGATGACAAGGCCATCAACAAATCAAGTGTAGATTTCAACCCCACCAACTTCTCAAGTTCAACCACCATCTCCTGTCCATCCTACCCTTTCCACTTTAACATAATTATTATTGTAAAATCCATATGATGTTCCCATTGCATATCTCACTTCCAGCTAGCTCAACCAAGGAAGAGAGCCAATAAAATGGATTTGATTGAACAACTCCATGTTTATGATGAATTCATGTAACATGTGGTTAAGAGATTGTAAATGAATAATATGAATATTATAACTATGGTATTGGAACATTTAAATATGAAGATTGAAAGGAAAATTCTTAGTGTCCATTCAAATTATTCAACAATGTTTGATGCAATAAATAAATTTTATAGGGATAGGGAACTAGCCATCCTATTGATGAATAAATATATTCCTAGGTCGGAAACACTAAATAATATGGTTATTGGATCGTCATGATGCCAATAAGCCACTCAATATTGTCACAACCCACAAATTTTTGAAAGGAATTGTGGAGCACCAAGGTTGATGAATCCAATGGAAAAGAAGATTAAGGAGCTTTCACAAAAAAATGATTAATGTGATTTTGGTTTGTTACCTAAATTTAAATGATGGTGGTGATGTTAAACCCATCCAACAGTGGAGAGATCAGATGAATAGTTTAGTTTCTACCTAAGCAACATTAATTTGTGAAAGTATAGACATTGACATACTCAAAGATAGTATGGATAAATCATCTTTCACTAGTGGTTTTCTTGAAAGTTTTGATAAAGAAGAAACTCAAATAGTTATCATGTATGGATTGTATAGGAGAAAATCAGATGAATTTATTCATATGCATGGACATCCAATAATAATATTGGATTATGGAAGATGAAGTATGTTGATATTCTTGACTTGTGAGTTTCTTTTGAGATAAGGTGGCAGTTAATTTTGATCTTGGTACACTTAGCAGATAAAATGTCTTTAATAAGAATGGATATAAAGGTTTTTCACTTTGCACATGTGGATTTTTTTCTTCACGTCCCAACTCAATTTTCACGGACATGCTTCAAAGAGAAATGAAGAAAGGAGTGGCAAACTATCTCAAAGGGACAAAGGGATTGCAAATGTAAAATGTAATTATGATTGTAAAATGAAAATGTGACAAGTGTACATTGGCCTGAAGCTTATTTTTCTCTCTTGTTTCTATAAAAGGGAATTCAAGGCCAATTACACGTTTGGTTGTTGAGTGATTTTGAGAAGAAAATTGTAATAGAAAACACAAATACAATTTTTTCTAAGTTTTGTTTAGGTTTTGTATTATTGAGTCTTTGTTTATTAGCATTGTATACCAGTACTATTACTTCTGAATGCAAATGAAATATTTTGAGAGCCTTTGTTCTCCATTGTATATTTCATATGAATCATGCATGAAATGGATCAAGGATATTTCAATTTTACCTCATTGTATTCCCATTGAATGTTTGTTCATTTTTGATACTCTGGTTCAAAGAACAAGTTAATTTTCTTTAACATGAATGAAGACTTATGTGAATGTATGCAAGAATAATTGAATAATATTGGATTGGAATTTTGAGTTAGATGGTGTAGTGCATTATTTAATAGATATGTTGCAATATATTGAATGTTGTATGATTACAATTGAATGGTTTAAGACTCCAAGTCCTGAGATAAGGCACTATTCCATAATTTGTCTATGTTACAATTATTTGGTCGTTCACAACAATTACATTTAAAAACCAATTTAAATCTTTACTTTCAGTCGAAATATATCTTTTGAATCATGTTTCACCATATTCCCATGTTATAGGTTGATAAATGTTGTAAGATCTTCCAAATATTTTAGGTTTTCATCTATTGAAAAAAAACTAGGAGAATATATTTGTTGTTACAATGTTCATAGGTAAAATGGTACAAGATATCTTGAGAACATTATTAGGGATCACCCTCTCAAGTTTTTCAAAGCCCAAAGTGTAGAGGTAAATTCTTCAAGATTTTCACCCATCAAGTTGGCCAATCCCTCCTGATTAGTTAATATTGAATCTAGAAAATTCATAGGTAATTGGTGAGATCAACTTGGTTTATTTAAAACACAAACATCAATTGTGGGAGTCTCTATTGGATTAGATGGTGGGGAAGGTCATGCACCTTTTAGTATTTGGCTTGGTTGGGCAAGATAAGGTTCAATTTCATTGTTTTGTGATGAAGATGGAGTGGAATTGGGTGCCAAAAATTTGGATGGGTGGGATGAATTTCATGAGAATCTAGTTGTATGGATGGGAATTCATTAGGTGAAGATGTATTTTATTTAGCAAGTTGGAAATCCATAGCATACAGTCATCATCTATACTCATTTTCATTTTTATTTCATTATGCATAAGGCTTAATTTGTGGAGGGGGAAATGGGGTGTTTTCCAACAATGGTTCCTTTTATTCCTTTATAGGAGGAGAAAAAGACCCATCAAATATTGGGAAACAATAGGAGAGGAAGAGCTTCACATAACATATTGTTTCCTTCTAGGAGGTACAAAATTAATCCCTAAAGTGTGAGAAGGTGTAGATTATGTCAAGAAATTTTCTCATGATGCTAAATAGGTTGGCAGAGGGGGAACCACAACATAAACACGATATTCTTATGGTTAAAGAAGGATACCTATATTGGTACAAGGTTAATTCACTACTTGTGGAGTAGGAGGAACAATCATCATAGCTATAAGAGACCTAGGATCTTTGAGGGCAATGCTCAGAGTAGTGGATGAGATATTGGTAAGGCATAATTTGGAAGTATGACTAGCCTTGAATTTTTGATAAGATAAAAAGAGAAAATGCTCATGATGTCAAGTGGGTTGAGCTATTTGTGGCTAAAATTAATCAAGGGAAAATTTTCCACGAAGAGATAAGTTCTTAAACCCAATATTATAAATATTATTTATTTTTCCTTCAAATGGGAATTTAAGGAATTTAAGGATAATACAGGGAACTAAATTCATGGAAGTAAGCCTTTGATGACCTAACTTCACACGAAATTTATCTAAGGTATGGTTTATGGTAAAAATAAAATCCAAATTCTTAGGTTCAACTTGTATAGGGAGGGTTTAGGAACCAACTGAGGTATGGGTAGAACCATGATGCAACATGATCTCATCAAAAATTTTGATTGTTCGTATATTATTTTATATAATTCATGCACACATTTTTTTTTTTATGATCACATTCACTAAGCATGTCGAATCAATGAGTATTCCCCATGTAGGTTTATCATTTATTATGTCAATAATGTAGAGACAACCATCACAGGCATGTATAGAAGCATCGATATGAGTGAAGGTGATATCAGGTCAGAGTTTAGGTTGGTCTTGGTGAGGATGAACATCTATCATGGAAATTACATTAGGTTTTGGTATATTCTTAGTCACACTATTAGATTGTTCTACAAGGTTAGTGAAGTGGCTATGTAATGGGTTGGTAAAAAATTGTAAGTTTTAATTAGGAGGTGAATTGATTCATTTCCTTTATCATTTATACCATCTAGCTGGATGATATTAGAGTTAATGATGTCTCACACTTGGTGCTTATGATGTATACATCACTTAGTATTATATCTAGGTGTATGATGATATTCAAAAAATATTTTTGCAATATGATGAGGAGGTAAAGGTTTTGTTGTGTCTATGAGATGAATAGGAGGAAGTTGAATCAAATTCTTATTTAAAAATTGCATCATGGAATTAAGAGATTCGGGTAATTATTAAAAATTATCGATCTCATGGTTTGAATTGATATGTGGTTGTAGGTGAGGGTGTCACAACTGCAACTTGTGTTTGATTGTTATTTGAGGAAGGAGGGGAGTTTAGTTTGATGAAATTTTTATTTTTATTTTTGAATGATGATATTTAGACGTAGGGATAGATTTTGATTGATCACTAGGAGGCAAAGAAGATGAACCCTCGTACTAGTTGATCAATATTTGATAATCACGAATAGTCATATTTTGATGCATAAATGAAGGGTATCTCTATATTAATATCTATCTCTTTCTCTTCATTTCTCTCCTCTCTATATTTTGATATATCACTCTATCTCACCATCTATATCTCTCTATATCTATCTTGCTCCCTCTTTCTCTATATCTCTCTATATCTTCCTCTCTCTATATATTTATCTCTCATTCTACCTCTCTCTAGATATCTCTATCAATTTCTCTCCCTCTATCTTCACATCTCCCTCCATCTTAATCTCTCCCTCTCTTTCTCCATATTTCTCCTTATATGTCTTTATCTCTACCTCATTATATCTCAATATTTATCTACCCCTATAAATCTCCCTCTTTAACTCTCTCTATATTTCACTTCTTATCTCTATATTTATCTTTCTATACATCCAACTTTCATTCCCACTCTATCTTCTCCCTCTGTCTCTTTATGTCTCTCTCTCCCTCTTACCCTCTCCCTCTCCCTCTCCCTCTCCCTCTTTATATATATATCTTACTCTTTATCTATCTCACCCATATCTACCTCCTTACCTCTCTCTATCTCACTATTATCCCTTCTTTCTATCCCTACCTCTATCTCTCCCCATTTTAGGAATAATGTGGAGTTGTAATGGATTCTGATAATTAGTCTCCAAATGGGAAATTATTGGTAGTTGGGCCTCTCCCTCTTCATAATTTAGGGGTTTTATTTTATTCATGTTTGGATCCTAGTTCCTAAGGAAGGGGTGTGAAGGGGATTTCCCCCATATTTCTATCACTAGAAGGAGAAATATGGAGAGGTAGAGAGAAGGAAGAGATATAAGAATTAAAATATAAGTCTAGATATAGGGTTATAGGAAGATGGATATGGGTAGGGAGAGGGAGAGGGAGAGAGGGATGAATAGAGAAAGAGAGGGAGAGGTATCTAGAGATAGATATGAAAGCATGAAGATAGAGGTAGATATGAAGATAGAGGGAGATATGAAGATAGAGGGAGAGAGGGAGATAGAGAAAAAGAGATAAAGAGATAAAGATGTGTAGAGGGAGAGATAAATATAGAGAGAGGAGACAATGATGGAGAAATAGATAGGAAGAGATAGAGAGTAATTGTAATGAAGCATCTTCCTCATCCATATTTAGAGGTTTTTTCATTTATTTTTGGATCCTAGTTCCTAATGGGGTGTGTGTGGGGATTTCCCTCTACTTATATTATTGGGGTATAGGGGGTTTAGAGGAAATACCATCAAAGAGATTTCTATATAAATTTCCTTGTAAAATAGTATAGAAACTATGCATTATGAGAGTTGGTTGTAATTGAGTAAAGAGATAGAGAGTGAGGGAGATAGGAGAGGAGACAGCGAGATATAGGTTGACAAAGGGAGAGATAAGCATAGAGGAGGGAGAGAGGGTGAGATATAGAGATGACATGAGAATATTATAATGTGATTATATTATAGCATTCTGATGTTATGGCTTACATGGACCAAAAATTGGTTGTGGCCACATTTTGGTCCCTGCTTATTTCCACACTTATCCATCATTAGATGTAAATATTGATATGAATAAATTTATATAAGAATATAGGAAAGTTACACCTACATAAAGGTATTTATTTTTATGTAGGTACCATTAATAGGGAACAATGTTTTCACATGATTGCTAGGTGCATTGTACCACTTTTCTACATCATGTGCTTTAAAATATTTTTACATTAAGTATATCAAAATTATGAGCTCCTTCCATATATGATGGTTATATAGGAATTGTGATCATAAAATAGCCTTTTTTATGTTATTCTAAGATTATATAGAAAGAAGAAATGACGATCACTTAACCATCTCTCATAGATAATAAAATACATCTAGTCACACTAATATGTCATATAATACTAACTATGACTACCACCTATTTATAATGGTCAATCTATAATAAATAATTTATGGTTTAAAATGTATGATGGAGACAAAAACTAGTTGGAATAATATTGAATAAAAAATATAAATATAATTACATTAAAATTCAAAAAAATTGGCCTTGGTAAGGGCCTCAGATGATCCAAAGAAGTTCTCCATATATACAAGGGTACAAAAAACAATGGGAAGCACTACACATGTTAAATTATTTTTTATGATTTTTATTTGGAATTGAAAACATTACAATTACAAGAAAAAATTTTGAGGGAAAAAATATATCATATTCTTCATCATCTAGGATAACCACCACATTATAATGACCTAAAACACTATGTGAAAAAAATCCATCAAATGAAGAAGTGTAATAATAGAAAGTTAAATCTCCTGTATGTAGTCTTGTGGGAGAGAATATAATTGTTTCAGTTAGCCAAAGGTTGAATAGATAAGAAATGGACTTCCAAGAATTTATACTTGAATACCTTAAAACCACCTTGCTTTGGGCCTTCAACTAATTTTCTTAAAAAAGAAAATATTTTTTATTAAATAAATCTAGAATGATATCCCATTTCTTTAAGGAACCGTTATAAGAATAAAACATGAACTCATCCATCAATATGGAAAAAATCTTAGAGATATTCCAATAAATCTAAAACTATTACATGCCCCTAACCCTATAGTGTTTTATGTTATTATTAGTCATCTTGTGGCTAACTTAACTCTTAAACAAGTTACATAATCATATATATATATATATATATATATATATATATATATATATATATGTGCATGTGTGTGTGTTTATTACATCATAGGAGTTTCAATTAATTATCTAAGTTATCCTAGGATGTATCCACTTAGCATAAGTATGACTATATAAGAGGTATAGATTAGTTATTATCATCATGTGGAGTATTCAGTTCTTATTGAATAATAATGGAGGTGTCCCCCTTGAAGTGGATTAGGAGGCTTCCCCCTCAAAGTGGCATATTGTTATCACACATTTTTAGAAGATTTATTATTATATTCTTCTATTATACAAGTGATTTACTTACAATAAGTATTAGAGAATGCTCTTAGCATTGTGAATGCGAGACAATTTCTTAATTTTGTAGGTCATTTTGGGAAGTGCATATCTCTCAAATTTTGGCAATTTTTTTTCTTATTTTTAAAAGGTTTATGAAGAAATTATTGAAGAAGATACAATCTAGATTTCAAAATAACTAGAGAATAATTGAGTGATTTATTAAAAAATGAGGGTTTATTTCTAATTAATTTGGGAAGCGTATATATCCAAAATCCTAGTGAATGTTTGGTTGACATTTATTAAATTTTTAAGAAATAAGTTGGCCATATATGGCCAAAATTGTAAATAAATTATAAAATAATTAAGTGATTTATTGTAGAATTATGTTTTACAAAAAAATATTTATTAAAGCTAAAAAACACCTAATTTTTTAGATAGCTTTCTAAGAAACTCTGACCTAGATTTTGGTAAGTTACAATAAAATTTTCAAATTATTTTGAACTTATTTGTGTTATTTATGGAAAAATTATTATTTTGGAACTTCTTCACAATAAAAGATAGCTAAAAAAATAAGAAAAATAAAAATAAGAAGAACAAGAAGTAGAACAAGAAGATCAAGAATAAGATAAAGAAAAAGAAAAAAAATTGAACAAGAGCAAGAACAAGACTATGAGAAAGAAGAAGAAGCATAAAAAAGGGAGGAAATAGTTGAAAAAGGAGATGATGAAGAAGAAACTAAAAATTTAGTATTGATAAAAAATATTTTGTAAAGAGGAGTGCATTTTTATGCCCCTAATTGTATAATGTGTATTATATTATGAATAGTTGGATTGCGGCCACCTTAACTTTGAAATATGTTAAATAATCACTATAATAATATTTATGTATATAAGTCATTCTAGGAGTTATACTTAAGTATCTAAGTCGGTCTAGGAAGTATCCAAGACATAAGTATGGTATATATAGAAGGTATAGGTTAGCTATTATCATTATGTGGAGTATTGAGTTCTTATTGAATAATATTAGAGGTATCCCCTTCAAAGTGGACTAGGAGGTTTCTCCCTCAAAATGGGGTGGTATTATCAAGTATTTGCAAAATATTTATTATTATAGCATTTTATTGTTCAAGTGATTTCATTACAAAGTCCTCATCCAAACAATGCCTAAATTTTTTTTGAATCAAAATAGCCACCATTTATTTGACAATTTTTTCTTAAAACCAATTATAAGAATTTATATTGAAAGAAAGAAACAACCTTCATATTTACCCTATTACTCTTTTTCAAATAATGCTATTTATTTTAAGAATATTTCCAATGATAAATTGAACCAAACCATTTACCTTTTATTGGAGAAGAGAAAGAATAATAGGTTGATAAGATAATACTAAAAATACAAGCAACCATAGATAAATAAAAATATAAAGACTAAATTATTACCAAACCACATCTTGCAATAAATCAATGACAAGGGCATGCATTTCCCACATGAGAGAAATTGAGAAATATATCCTCTAGAAAATAACAACAAAATGATATGAGTGAAAATCCTTTGTTAGAAGATTATGTCTTGTTGTCCTAAATCCACTTTAATACTTTTTAATAGTCTAATGAATCCATACTCTAGAAATAATTTTGGGAAGAAATACCTTGGTTTGTTAAAATAATTGTAATCAAAATAGTTGAGTTATATAATTCAAATAAAAGTTATTAGAGACATTATATATCATGAAGTTCTAAGCTTATCTTAGAATATTATAATTATGAACTATTTTCGGGATGATTTTTTCTTAAGGATATTGATAAAGTTAATAGAGTTCCTCTTTAGAAAAAACTTCATTATTATTTTCATCTTAAAGTTTCTTCTAAACTATTAGAAATAGAGATTCAAAGTTATAATTTGTGATGACATACCACTCTTCAAAAGGGTTATTTTTGTTCAATGAAGTCCTATCAAAATTAATTTTAATGTGATTAATTAAGAGGTATTGAGTTTTTTCAATAATGGCATGGTGTGATGGTTAAGTTGTGTTATTCTTTTCATCAAGGTTCAAACCTTATTGAGGTGTAATTTTTGAGAATTTATATTGGGGATGAGGTCCCACATTTGTGACCTCACCGATTCATAGTTTCAGATCAAAAGTTTAAATTACTCCTCTTAATAAAAAGAGGCATCAATTTTTAACCCTAACTCTCAATAAACAAATTTAAAGAATCAAAGTTATAATTTTTGATGACACACGAGAGTTCAAAAAGGTTATGGTTTACCTATAAAGAACCATAAAAAATAATTATAATGCGATTAATTAGAAGAGGCTTCCTTTTAACCCTAACTCTCAATAAATAAATAATATTATTGATTTATGCCACATTAATTAGGGAAATACCTAGTTACTTTTATTAATAATAATATGATACATTTAAAAAAAAAAATTTGATTATCTTTTATTAAACTTTAAATTTCACTAAATAAATATTTTTTTTAATAATTTCTTAAAAATTCATAATAGTGTTTTCATTTTTATTTTTCTTTGATTTTACACTTTGAAAGTTGAGATACATAAAATGATCATAACTCTTAATTTGCATTATCTATAGGAAATAAAGAGTTCCAAAGATAATGATGATGATCCATCTATTATAGATGTCCAAAACAAAGAAGACAAAGGTGAAGAGAAAAACGCTAATGGTAAGAAGAAAGGAAGAGAAAAGAAAAATGACAAGCAAGATGAACTTCAAGAAAAGAAAAGGTTCCAAACAATTACTTATATTTGTATAGACTATGCACAGGTAAATACTCTAAATTACATTAACTTTTGATAATTAATTATTAAACATATTTTCTTATTTGTAATATATAAAAACATGTATTAAAAGTTTATTAATCTATATATATGCACCTTTTAGAAATGAAAATATAATTCTTAATACAATTATAAATTTCAATTAAAATTTCAAAACCTTATTCAACTAAAGAAACAATGTATTTAAAAATGTTTGAAGATAGGTTAATTTTATATTCTCCACTTTTTCATTGATCTCTATTTAAGTTTACTCTATTTCAAATTGTTTTCACAAAATATCAAAAAAAAAATTTCTAATAAGTAGTGCAATAAAAAATGATTTAAATAATTTTAAAAATATTTAATGTTAAGAAATTATGCTTAGCAATTATATTTTAAAATTATTGATTAATGAATTTTTATTTATAGAATTAATCGATATTAAGGAATTTTCATTAAATAATTCATTATTACAAAAGGTGATATTATAAATATGTGTTTTATTTTTGAGTCAAATAAAAATTTATGAAATTAAATTTAACTGAGGTTGAGATATCAAGGGAGTTTTATATATCTTCTTGATATCTAAGCATGCTAGATCTAATCTCCTAGATCAAACCACTTCTTTAGCATGAAAAATATGCAAAAACCTACCTGTAATATCATAAAATTGTACCCATTGCAATTTCACATACATTCTTGTATCCACTTTAGTGTCTACTCCCTTAGTATTTGTGTAGGCTCATTTTAGCCCTTGCATTAGTCGTTTTCCCTCTCAGGATGTTTAGGACCCATTTTCAACAGATACCTTTGTGCATCAGCTTTGCATTAAACCTTGTTCTTTTTCTATTCTTGTCATTTTGTATCCTGATGTGTCTAGACACTAGCATGTCGTGCAAACGCCCACACTCTGTGCTAGCGTCCTATGACATTTCAACATTTAAACTACCATTTCTGAGTTCCTTGCCACTTGTGAACTACTTTTGTCAGTGGTAACGACCCCGGATGCTTTGTAACTAATTGAGAATCTTCTTTTCCCTCCTCTTCTTTCTTTAAAAGCTACCTTTTCAATCCATTTTGGCCTTCTTCTTGATCTCTTCTTCTTGGACACGCTCTCTTTTCTATAGCTCTTGTGCTTGCACAAATCTCCTTCTTGCTACAACAACTTCAAGCTCTCACATTCTTACAACACTCTTTGCAACTCTCTTGGCTCCCTCAAGCCTTCCAGGTGATATCTTTCTTATCTTGTATCATTGAGCATCTTGGGATTCCACACATCCCCTTTCTAAGCATTTTACTATTTTTCCTATCTATCTATCTCATGATACATATTCTCTAATTCCTTGAGTGGGGACTGATTTTATCACTGCATATTTCCTTAATTTATTCATTTTATCTATCTATCTAGTTGTCCATGGTGATGGGAACACCGAAATGGCAGTTTGATTGTGGCAAGCCCGTAAATAGACCCAACATTTTTCCCTTGATCTTATGTGTAGGTCTTGAAGATATCTACTTGTTGGAGGCTTCATTGCTTGTTTGGTTGTGAGAGCTCTCTTCCTCTTCTTTTATTTTATCATCATTTAATCTATATATTACTTATTTTATCTTACTTTATTTCATTTTTTTTATACTTTGTTACTCTCCCTCATTCTATAAGTTCTTAGCAATCTCATTGTAAGTGGTCATTTAGTTATTTTTTGTGATAAACTTAGTTTTTGGTTTGGACAAGACCCTAGCGCACCTCTGGGACTCTAGCGCCCCTCTAGGACTCTAGCACACCTCTGGGACTCTAGCACACCTCTGGGACTCTAGCGCACCGTGTTGTCATCCTTGTTTTGCACTAACACCCTTTGGTCGAGAGCCTATCAATCTGTCCAGAAAACCTTTGTGATCTACTCTTTTATTTTGAAACTCTTGCTTTATTCCTTGAGGTAGTTTAGGGCAGTTCGTTCCCTAGGACTCTCTTGAGAATAAAGAGACTCATGAGAAGAGAATCCCCCTTTCTCTACACTTTGGTGAACTCGATGTGAAAGTACCTTCCTCGAACCCCATTTCATACTATTAAAGTGATGTGTCAGCCTTTGATCTACTTGTTTACACATTGTTTATTATATTTAACTTATTAGTTTCAAAATGAATTTAATATCCTCTTTCATTAGGGTGTGCCTTCTTACCACCCACCCTTTTTTGTGATTATGTAACTTTATCTTTATTTTTAATATAAATAGTTGCCTATTCATAAAAAAAAGAATTTAATATCCTCTTTTATTAGTTCAGTATCTAATTTTATTTGAAGTGTTAATGATGTTCCCTTTCATGCATGTGATGGTGACTTGGCTTTACCCTTGTTAGTCAATATCTTTGACCCTTCTAATGAAATTCCTCACTTTGGAGGGTATTTTGTTGCAAGAAGATGAAATCATTGATATTTTTCTTAATATTACTCTACCTTCTCTTCATTCCAATGCACTCTCTTCTAAAAATGATGTATTAGTGAATGATAATTCTTTTCATTGCAATGCACTCTCTTCTAGAGATGATGGTTAGTGAATGATGGAGTTCTTCTCACATTGGATCCTCCAAGGATGGATGTTGAGCATATTTATTCAATTTATTCCTCTATAAGTTGTAAGGAATCCATATACATCATCTATGTCTCTGTTTCCCTTGAAAGGCATAAGAGACCGGTCACTTATTTGACCTTGGCTAGTCCTTCTCCTAAAAGGATTTGTTCTATTAATGGTGTTCCATTTGATAGTGATTCTCCTAATCTTTCTAAGGATCCCTTTTATAGAGAAGTAACCCATACTTATAATACTAGAAATAATAAATTAAATGTTAATCAACCTGTTTCTTTACCATCTTCTCAACTAAGTCTTCCTTCAACACCTAAACCTACAACTAAAGCACCTGGTGATTACAATCTTGTCAAGAAACTCTGCATTACTTCAACCAATATCTCACTGTGTGACTTGATTTAGTATGCTCTCATTTATCAAGGTATGCTTCAAGAAGCCTTGCAAGAGATCCTCTTACATTCATTTTCTAGGCCAATAGATGTTACTGCACTGATAGTTCATATTTTTGTGGATTCATTGAATATCATGTTCTATCCACATGAACTCCGACCTTTGAAAGTACAAAAGCAAGTGAACCCTCTAATAATCATAGTTAACATTAATAAAATTGGTATTAGATGTATTCTCATTGATTTGATTCGGTAATTAATGTATGTAGCATTGACCTATTGCCTAAAATTAAAATTGATTCATCTTCTCTTGTTGCTTCTTTTGTTATGATTTGCAAGTTCAATAATGTTGGGTGACAAGCTCTAGGTACAATAGTATTACCTTTACAGCTTGGACCCATTACTGTACCCACTCTGGTATATGTTATGTCAGAAAAGTTACCATATAACCTTCTTCTCAGTAGATCATGGATTCACACTATGGGTGTAGTCTTGTCTACCTTGCATAAATCCATAAATTTCATTCATAATAGTCAACTACTCATAGTTAGGGCTGACCCCGATGTTATGTACTTATGTGAGATGGCAGTTGTTAGTCAGGCTTCAGTTGTGCCTACTCTTAGCCCCTCGGTGTCTTCCAATATGTTGATGTCTACCCCTGCGGTTCCTATTAAATAGTACATGCTTGAGACAGTTGTCCTTGAATAAGATCCTTCTTAAGAAAGAAATCTTAAGTTTGCTACTTCTACCTCTTCTCAAGAGAATGCATGTCTCGGTGATGATTGGGGTTCTTTAGAATTTACAGATTCCTTCATTGGGGAATATAAAGTCAACTCGATCCACTTAGCCCTTCTAATAACATCATCCAAACCTACTATCAAATATGGTTATTCTTCTACATCATGGGATAATTGTAATATTCTTAATGTTGATCCTCTCCCTTCTAAGGAAGATGATCACAATTCTATTAAAGAGGCTAATGTTGGTACTCCTATCAAGAAGGTTGATGGTGATCCCGTAGAGGAGTATAATCACTATTGTTAGAATAATGCTCTCTATGAAGATCCTCCTCCTTCTCAGTATTTGTAAACATGTTATGGCCTTGACTTTAAACTTGTCTCTAAATATGGTTATGGGTGTAAAGGTTGTGGGCATAACGAAAAAGGCATTCGGGTCCCTATAGAATGTGTGCCTCATTAGCATAATTTTGGGCTTGGTTACTTGAACGAACAATCAAAGTGGAAACCATGGTTGAATGTTGACATGATTTTCGCTCAAACTTGTTCTCTTAAAAATATTCCTCTACCATTATCTGCTATCTTCATGTCTTCTTCTTGTGAGCAGTCAAAATCTTCTTCACAATAGAAAGGATTGCTTCTTTCTCCTCATCCTCTATATGAGAAAGATAATATCTTGTTGAGGCTTCTAAAAGCCCACTTTATTACTCTTCCTCCTCCTACACATAAGAAATTTCATAAACATGACAAATCAAAACATTCTTTATGTGCATAACATCGAGTGTATGGCCATTCCACTAGTGAATGTAAGGCCTTAAAGGAAAAAATATAGAAACTTCTTGATTCTAGTATCATATCTCTTCCATTTTTTGGTGTACCTGCCTCTTCTTTGCATGACAAGTGATATCGAGGTCTACCTCTATCCTATCCATTCTAAGCATTTTCTCATGAGGTTCTCACACCTCCCTTCTATGGTATGTTTCAAGGTTATCCTACCCTATATATTGGGGGTAGAGATGACTTGTCCTAGAGATGTGCATACTTCTTAAGGACCCCCTCTCCTCTCTCTATCTTTCAAATAGAGCATCCCTTGAGTGGACCCCTTTTCTTTTAAAGGGATATCGAGGGACCCCTTTGAAATATTCTCCTTCAACTGTTGACTATTTGTGTAACTATCTGCCTATTTTCCTATGTGGCTTTGTGATATCAAACATGTTTTATTTTTGGATTAACATATTGCTTTGTAGGTGTACCTATGAAGGTGCTTTTCAATCAACCTTGTAGGACCAAGCACTTTTAAGGCCCCATCAAACTCTGTGGAGCCTCTCACATCTGGCTTCCTTTAGGACTGAGCACCTAGGGGTACCTCCTTTGCAAGTTAGAGGACCTATAAAAATGATTTCATCTTGTGGAATCTCTTTGTTTGACATTGTAGGACCGAGCACCTAAAAGCCTTTTGTTCACACTTCGATAGTTCTATGGACTTGTGGAACATTTTTTCAAATCTCCGCTAGGCTGAGTGCCTATGGAGCCATCTCTCTTAGAATTTTCATTCCCTTCTAGCTCCTCCCTCTCTCTCTTCTCTTCTCAAATCGTATATACCAGATCAAAGACTTGAATCTTCTTCATCCTGAGTATATACTTCTTTTTCTCTTTCACTTTGTTGACTCAAATATTGTTATTTTGTTGTGTTCCTGTGTGTATGTGTTTTTATATGTTCTAACCCCATGACGTAATGGATTTTTATGTTCTAACATTCTTGTCTTGTGCAAATTTTTCTTGTATAATTCATTTGTTTTGTAGGTCTTCATCTTGGGGGCATGCTTCCTTGGTTCAAAGAGCTATCTACTTCCTCTACAATATCCCTTTCATATCACAATGCTATTTATATTTAGTAGAATTCCTTTAGTGTGCATATTAGTGTAGGTTCATATGCCTACTAAAGTGGGGGAAAAATGCAATGTCGTAAAATTGCACCCCTTACAATTTCACATACATTGTTGTATCCAATTTAGTGTCCACTCCCTTAGCATTTGTGTAGGCTCATTTTAGCCATTGCATCAACCTTTTTTCCCTCTTGGGATGCTCAAGGCCCCTTTTCAGTAGCTACCTTCATGTGTCAACTTTGCATTGAACCTTGTTCTTTTCTAGTTCTTGTCATTTTGTAGCATGGAATGTTTGGACACTAGCACACCATGCAAATTCTCGTGCGTTGCACTAGTGTCCTATGAAATTTCTATGTTCAAACACATGTTTTCGAGTGCCTTGCCACTTGTCAACTAATTTTGTCGGTGGTAACAGCCCAAGACACTTTGTAACGGCTCACGAAGCTTCTTTACCCTCCTCTTTTCTCTTTAAAATCTATCTTTTCAATCCATTTTGATCTTCTTCTTGATCTCTCCCTCTTGGACACACTCTATTTTCTCTAGCTCTCTTACTTGCACAAATCTCTTTCTTGCTACAATAGCTTCAAGTTGTCACATTCTTACAGTGCTCTTTGCAACTCTCTTGGCTCTCATAGCTCTATCTCTCTCCTTGGCTCCGTCAAGCCTTCTAGGTGATATATTTTTTATCTTGTACCTTTGAGGATCTTGGGATTCCTCACATCCCCTTTCTAAGAATTTCACTATTTTTCCTATGCATCTATCTCATGATACGAGTTCTTCTCCTTAAGTGGGGATTTTTTATATCACTTCATATTTTCTTACTTTGTTCATTTTCTCTATCTATCTGGCTTTTTGTGGAGGTGGGAACACTGAAACGAGGGTTTGAGTTTGGAAATCCCCCAAGCAGCCCCAAAATTTTCCCCTCGATCTTATGTGTGTAGGTGTTGAAGATATCTACTTGCTAGAGGATTCATTGCTTGGTTGGTTGTGAGTGCTCTCTTCCTCTTCTTTCATTTTATCATCATTTAATATATATATTAGTTAGTTAATCTTACTTTATTTTAGTTATGTTATACTTTGTTACTCTCTCGCATTTTGTAAGTTCTTAGAAATCTAATTGTTAGTGGTCATTTAGTTGTTTTTTTTGATAAACTCAATTTTTATTCCATATGAGATGTCAGCACGCTGCACTATCATCCTTGTTTCATGTTATCGTCCTTTGGCTGAGAGCTTTCTAGTCTATCTAGAAAACCTTTGTGATCTTCTCTTTCTAATTTTGAAACTCTCTCTTTATTCTTTGAGGTAGTTAAGGATAGTTCATTCCCTTGGACTTTTGAGAATAAAGAGACTCATGAGAAGTGAATCCCCCTTCTCTACACTACCTAACTAGGATTTTATTATACATGGTAGGAGATTTGATCTAAGATCCCTTATAATTAAATATCTATTATCACCTTCACATGTCTCTATTATTTTAAAACTAAGGACCATTGTTTTAAAATTTCTTTCATTTTAATGAATTTTTGTATCTTACAATTTAACCAAGGGGGTTCCTTTATAGGTTTTAGGTCATTTGGTCTGAATATAAAGATTGTTAGTTCTTAGGGGTATTATAGGTAAATGTATGCTAGAGTGACAAATTTTTACTTTTAAATATTTTATTGGTATAAATTAAGAGAAAAATATTACATCATGTAAAATTTATTTATACTTAAATTTATAATTTACCTTTGATATAAAATTAGACCTGTTTTATAGTATTTTTTATCCATAAGTTGCAGCTAGGGTTGTGCCCTTATATTAACTCAATGTTTTTTACATCAAAATTCCATTGATCCAACTTTGCACTTATGATTATATATGGCTCTTACTAGACAAAATGAGCCTATGTATTTTAAGGCTATCCTATACTACCCATTGTTGTGTTATCAAGAACTTTACGCCATTACCCTCCATGCACTAGCATGTTATCAAACTCTCGTAGCCATTCAAGAATATCATACACAAGGTCTAGATTGTTTAGACTCTTAAGGAATTGGTAGCCCTTTGAAACAAGTCCCCTATGTCAAATCAAAGTCATCATTTTGAAGTTTCCTAAAAATAGGATCCACTCCACAATTGTAGCCTTCAATCACTACCTAGGGGTATGTCACTTTGACTTGAAAACCCACTTCATACCTTGTGACATGTAGAATTGTATCAGTCCCTCTTAGTATATTTTTTTTGAAGAGAATTATTGATAGGGTTATTATTGCTTCCTTCAATTCCCCCAAGTCTAGGAGTAACAATTAATATTGAGGAAATGTCTATGTTCACTCTATAGCTTTCATCATCCTCCACAAAGTGTATGCCCAAAATCCAACGAATAGCCTTCCAAGATCTACTATAGTTCTCTTTCATGATTACCTCCATTCTCTAGTTTTTTACCATCCCTAGGAAGGCCATTTGTTGATGATAGCTACTTAGGTGTACTAGAGTATCCATCCCTCTCATATTCTCAAAGAAGCCATGAGAAAAGACCATTTTTCCCTTTGGGGGAAGGTTGGATGATATAGGCCTCATTGGAGACACTCTCATGCTTCATATATGATTACTTTATTTTTGGATCTCTTCAAAATATTACACCCTTCCTTCCCATGTACCACCATTAACTAGTCTTACAACCATAATAATCCTTTACATTTCCTTCCACCTCACTTACTTCACATACATTCTCACCATTTTTCATTGTCCTCATCTTGGATTTCTCTTGTGTCATTCTAATTATCACCTATGCAACTTTCATTAGTGTTGTCCTTGGTTTCTAGGATTAGATGTTTGTCAATTGATAAATTAGAAAACTTATCTACATCACCATTTCCCTCCTAATAAATGTGGGATATTTTATAGTATTCTAAATAATCTAAAAGGCTCACACACTATGCCACTATGTTTTTTAGCTTCTAGTTCATTATTTCTTTCTTGATTAAAGAATTGATGGAAATGAGGGAATCACCCTCAATTTATAATTTCTTGATGCCTCTGCTAACCCGTTCCTTCAAGACATGTCACATTTCCATTATCTTAGCCTCATTGTTTGATCCAGGTTTAGGAAGGATGCAATTTTTTGCTAAGATTTCTCCCTTACAATCCCTAAAAAATGCATCTAGCCTTGAATAGGCTTTGGTTTCCTTTGGAAACCCCATAAAAAAATAATTTTGCCCATCTAATGTTTGGAAGACACCAATTCATTTGATTTCTTCGAGGCACATTAGTCTAGAGAATAAATAACTCATTAATGGGGGAATTTATTTTGTAGTATTGCATATATGAAAAGTTACATTAATTATCTAATTCTCTACTTTTCTTTAATTGGAAAAATTTTAGGCTTACCTTTGATTAATGTAAACTTGCATCAAGCCTTTGATTCCCTACTTTCCTTTAACTAATATAATTTTAGGTCCAACATGCATATATATAAAGCTACAATAAGTCTTCAATTATCTAATTTATTTTAAATATTATATTTTTTTGTCTTGGATTACATATATGAAAAATTCCATTAAAGTTCTAAAGTCCCAATAGTAGTTGGACATTTATGATTATATATAATCAAAATCATCCACACTCGACTAAACTTGATCTTAGGCTTTCTAGTATCAATTAAATAAAAATAATTAGATAGTTAACCTTTACAACCACTTTTCTCTATAGTATATCCTTAATTTAAATAAATTTATATTTATTTAATTAAATATTACCTTCATATTAATTGTACCCATGAATGATAATCAGGATAATTAATAGAAAAAATTAGACGAGTGAAGCAAAAATAGTGACAGAAGAATATGGTCTTGGGTGGATAAAGTAGATAAAGAGCTACCACTTGTGGAGTCAAGGAGATTTTATAAACGATATTTATGGTTGAGATGGAGCAACAAGTAGGATCAAAGATATCAACACCGATCTAGGCGAAATGCGAGTACTGGAGAAACTTTAAATTGATATTCCCTTGATTATTGAGGCTGGGTAAAATATGGTGAATATTAGACAATAGACTAACATAGTAAATGGGTGAAGAAAAAGAAAAATTGGAGATGAAATTTTAATGTTTGTAAATCAAAGAGGGTGGTCAGATTGATGCCATGGTGATAACTAAGTAGCAGGATAGCAGGAGAAAAGATAGACATGTATGGGTGGCTAGGGGAAAATGGTAAGAGTGACTACAACACCTTATTAAAACCATAAAGTGATAAGAAAAGAAAGAAAACCAAAGGGACAAAATGAATACAAAGACTCGGGTGAACCAATGCCACCATTCACAATAGGGGCAAACACAACTCAACTAAACTATGAAAAAATGAAAAAATGGAAAGAGAAGTCTATAATCAAGCATGGAGAAAGCCAAGGTTCTGGAGAGACATAAACTAGATTGATAGATCAAATTCCATAGAATAGAGGAAGGAAGAAAAAAAAAACAAGAAAAATAGTGTAGCAATGGTTATTCACTCCAAGATGCTCGCAAAAAACCAAAAATCACATGAAGGAGAAAGCCTTTTTTTCCAGATGGTGTGGCAGAGGAATCTAAGAGAAAATATCTAAAGATGGTGGGTGGAGAACTAGGGGAAGATGTAAGTATAAAATTTCTTCCAAATAATTTCATATTGGTTGTTTGTTCTTCTACACAACTCAAACAATCTATTTTGGAAAAGAAAAGCCGAATCATGGAAGGGGAAGGTTATTTAATTTATAAAGATTGGGAGGAAAATTTTGACCCTTGAAATCATGTGATGGATAAAATGTCACTGTTTGTGAATCTCTAAAATCTTCCATTTGAGTATTGGAGCAAGGAAGTTATAGCAGAAATAGGTGAAGCATTAGGTACCTTCATAAGCTTAGATGAAGATTCATTCCAAGGAGATCTATACATCCAAGCTTAGATGAAAATTCATTCCAAGGAGAGCTATACATCCATGTGAGGATCTATGTAGAGTTGGACCTAAACAACCACAAATAGGAGGTGTTAGTAAGAAATTTGATGGATACAAATTGTAGTTCTGTACCCAAGGGGGATTTTTGCTAGTTTTCATCTTTAACCCCAAATTTGGTCCTATTGATGTAACACAAGAAGGTATTCTAGATCCCAAATTACTTACAAATCGGAATAAAATAACATACACACAAGATATGTCAAAATTTAGAGTTCTTTATATTCATTATATTAGTAATCATTCATTGCATTCCTTATATCTTTGTTATAGTCAATGCTCTATATTATTTTATATTCTATCATACACCACTTTATCCTATTATATATTACTAGTGATTAGATCTTTCTATCTACTTATATTTACAATAGGGGATGTGGCCCTTAGATAGTATCCCTAGAGTACATTCTATCTTTATAAGTTCATGTTCTTGAATATTCTTTTTGGTTAGATATTAAGTATCTCAAGACCAATGTCTCTATACTATTTTTTCGGCTAACATTATCCCCTCTTCAAAACCTTGACTTGTCCTCATGCCAAATTTTCTTGGAATCTTTCAATGGTAATGTTTTAGTCTCACTCCATTGTCATAACACTATAGGATTGTGCCATCCAATGTCTCTAACCTTATTGCTCTGGAATACAAAATTTCATTGATTTTGTATGGACCCAACCAACAGACTTTGAGTTTTCCCTACTTTTTGAATTTTTTGTCATATAATAGAATGGTATCCCTAAGCTGAAAGTGTTTTATCCTTAGGTTTTTTTCATTCCAAGCTTTTTTTCTTCCGTTTTCTTCCCACAAGTGTGATTCAACCAACTATCTTTCTTCATCTAATTTTTCTAACTCTTCTAGCCCATGTTTGATAGATTCTTCCTTAGTGAGCCTTAAGGTTAGCATTTTGTGGAGCCTATTGACTATGAAGTTAATCAATCAGATAGCTTTCATGTTATAGACTAGATCAAAAGGTGTGTGTGATGTGGTTTGTTTATAGGTTGTCCAATAAGCCCAAATTACTATCGATATCTTAATGTCCCAATTAGTTCTATTTGTATTGCCTATTTTGGTAAGATTTGTTCCAAGGATCTTACTCAATGCTTCACTCACTCCATTCTCTTGTGGATGGTAAGGGTTTCTTTGGTTATGTGTAATCATGAAGTTTTCTAGTAACTTATTTATACTCTTATTGATAAAGTGCATTCCTTAGTCACACGATACTTAAGGGGCACTCAAACCTAGTAATGATATTATGATATAGGAATTTAGCAACAATATTAGAAGTAAAATATTTGGTTGGTTCTACTTCTACCCATTTGGTTAGGTAGTCAACATCGATAATCATGAATCTTGCTTTAGATAATTTTTCCAGAGGGTCAATAGGGAAAATTAGATCAATCGCCCACTTTTAAAAGGGGTTTTGTTTCCTAGTCCAGTAAAAGCTTTAGAATTGGAAAAAAAAATTGTAAGCCTCAATAGAACCTAACCAAGGTACCAAAAATAGAACCAATGTTAGCAAGAAATTTGAGGGATACAAACTAGAGTTCTATATGTAAGGGATCTTTGCTAGTTGCAGCCTTTAATCCTAGAGTTGGTTCTATTGAGGTAACATGGGAAGGTATTTCAGATCCCATATTAGTTGTAAATTAGAATAAAATAACATATAAACAAGATACATAAGAATTCAAAGTTCTTTGTATTAATTATATTAATAATCCTCCATTACATTCCTTATATCTCCATTATAGTCAATGATCTATATTATTTTCTATTATATCATACATCACTTTATCCTGTTATATATTAGTAGTGATTAGATCTTTCTATCTACTTATATTTACAAAAGGGGATGTGGCCTTTAGATAGTATCCCTACAATACATTCTATCTTTCTAAGATAATATTCTAGAACATTTTTTCCAATTAGATATTAAGTATCTCTTGACCGATGTCTATACATTGTTTTTTGGATAACATTATCCCCTCTTCTGAAACATAGTTGTATTTTTTTTACATAAAAATTCTTTAACCCATGTCATAACTTTAACAAATCAAAGAGAAGAAAAGAGAGAGAGGAGAAGAAAGGAGAAAAAAAAAGAGCAAAGAGGAAACCTTGTGGAATGAGATATTATTAGAAGGATATTTTGATATTAAAATTATGAGAGACAAGGATAGAGAAACTAAGACCCAAAGTAATATTAATAAGGAAACTAAACCAACAAATAAATCAATATACAAACCTATGAAAACAAAAAATCTGGAACAAGGTGCAACAATATGGATACCATAGTAAATATCACTCTTTGGAACAAATACTACCAAAGCTGTAGAACATGTATTCCTCCTAGAGTCTGTATGGGAGAAATTGGGAAAAGATAAAGATAAAGATATGTTATTAGACTTTGTGGGATCATTGAGAAAATAAGAATTGGAATGATACATGAAGAATTACCCACAACATAAAGCTGCATGGGAATAAGTAAGAAAATAATTCTTAGCCAGCTTTAAGACACTAGAAGTTCCAATCAAAATTATTACTTGGTTGAGAAGCTGGACACAAGGGGACAATAAATCAATTGAAAGCTATGACAAAAAGAATAAAGAAGTATGTAGAAAATGGAGGAACCTTTAATAGAAAAACAAAAGATAGAGTGGTTCATCTCTAGATTGCATAAAGATATTAGAGATGGATTGGATGGAAGATTCCTTAAGAATTATATTGATCTAATCGCTATGGCATATTGAATTAAAGCTTAACTATGGAGAAAACTAGAAAAAGATAAATGTGTTAAGATCCTTGAAGATTTATAGTTCAAGGTTCAAAAGTTTATAGTATCATAGGAGATCAATGCTAATGAACTTGGTCAACGTGAAATTTTTTGGTGGACATATTACAATAGGGAAGGCCACATCTGGAATGAATTCCACAAGCACAAAGACAAAAATACATTAGCTACAGTGAAAATAGTAAAACCTAACTCTATGTATTGTGCTCTTTGTAAAGAATAGGATATACATTTGGCATAATATTGTTTAAAGAACAAACCTCTAATGTGGAATGGAGGAAACTAAGAGAATTATGAAACTCAATTTTGTCACAATAAAAATTATAGTATAGATGAAAAAATTGATACTAGATACTCGATACTACCCTAGCAAGATAACTTGATTCCATGTTTCATGCATAATAATGAACAACCCAGTTATTTGGAAATGATAGAAAGTTTAACTCTAGAGGGTGTAGAGGAAGAGGCTAGACCAACAGAAGAGGAAATGATGCAAACTTATTTAACTATGGAAAAATGGTCCATTACACCTCCAAATGTTGGGATGAGAGGAAACGTAAATGCACTTTCTTTTGGCAATATGATCACATAATGTTTCAATGTGAAGTTTCCAAGACACTATCAAAATTGAGAGGATAGTCAACCTTCTAAGAGGGATGATTTAAAAATAGGTGCAAGAATAATATAAAAAGTGCCATAAAAAGGGAGTTAGAGGCTATCATCAAATGGATGTGTACACTTCAAACACTTCTACAAAATAACACTCTAGATAAGAACTAGTTACAAATAATAAAAATAAGTAAGCTAGATGAAAGAAGAAATAAAACATTGTCACTAGGAAAGGTACTGATATTGGTAAAAATAAAAATAAATCACTAGTAGATGAAGCATATGAAGAATAGTATAGTCTGAAAGAAAAAGATGATGAGGAATAGGAACTCTTCTAGCCCAATAAAAAATAGCCTGAAAAGGTGGTAAAGCAAGCCAAACAAAACATAATGCAACAATTGTACGAAGAGGTAAGTTGTTTTATAGAGAAATAAGTTAAAATGCTAAAATACATCGCATCCCTAGCTAGGCAAAATGATTTAGTGGCCAAACTAAAGCAATGGGAAAAATACTAGAATAAATAGAACTAGGTCAATCAATTATTAGAGGATCAAAACTGGAAGAATGGTCCATTATTGATAAATATACATTTGAATGATTAGGAAATCAAATATGTTATGGTAGATTTGGGTGTTGATTTGAATATCATTCCATCTAGGGAAAAATTAGGGAGACCTAAGCTTGTAAAAAAACCAATGAACATAAGCCTTGTTGATGGTTTTAGAATGCAAAATTTGGGAACATGTAAGAATGTTGAAGTGAATGTTAAAAGGATAAATATTTTTTTAATTTTGAAGTGGTTGAGTAATACTTTATGAGTATTAGTTGGATTAAGAAGTTTTGTCAATGCTAATGTTATAGTAGACTCTTAGAAATAGGAGATTTTAATGGCAGGCACCACTAGAATTATGTGTATTTCATTTGGAGAAGTGGATGGCATATCCTATATAGAAGAAGTAGCACAAGACAATGAAGGTGAATGCATCAAAAAACTCTACGCTATCTCAAAATTTCTAGATGGGGAAGAGGAATTAGAAAACCCAAATAATAATAGAACTAGAATTAAATAGTGATTATCATAGCATGGATAGTGATGAATTCTTAGAAGCATGGATGCAAAATTAACCAAAGTTAACATCTCAAAGAGTTTATGAATTCCACTAAGTATTCATAGTTCAGAGTCATCCTGTCAAATCATCGGAGGATACAAAAACAACACCAAAAATAATCAACATTAAATGAGGCATTTCACATATTAAACTACCCAAATTTTTTGGAGTTGGAAATGTCAATGAATATATTTTAGGAATGGAGAAAAAATTTAAAGAAGAGAAAGGAAGGATGACAACATTATAGGATAAATTAATTTGTAGCATTGCATGCTAGTGTAACACACATAAAACCACTATTCTGGACTAGTGTGCCTTTAGAATTTTGGTCAAAGCATGGTTTCTACAAGGGGAAGAGGAATATCCCACTATCCTAAAGTGTCAATGAACCATAACCGAAAATACCATATTTATTCTTTTGTTAAAATATTGAAAAAAGATAGGGAAAATAACCATTCCCTCTACATACAATTCTTTTATTGGAAATTAATAATTAGGAGAGAAGAGTAGAGACTAAAGACTGGGAAGAAGTCCAAAACAACTTTATACATACATTTTCCTTTTGGGATGGAGACAAACACATTTGTACCGCACTAAGGAAAATTAAGAAAATTATCTTCACCCAAGTTATAGAAAAAACTTACCCTCAACAATCAACAAGTCCACCACACAAAACCCAAGGAGTATGGAAGCTAACTGAATGGATTGAAAGATCCACAAAACCACTGCCCAATCAATATTACTCTATACAAAAGGAGAAAGATGAACTGGATCCAAATCTAGAAATCAAGGTGAAAGAAGGAGAGAGGGAAATACAATTAAAGCAACAACAGAAAGCACAATACTATAAAAAAACCCTCTAGTTATGAAAAGAAAATATAGCGTAGGAAGGAAACCCCAAATTAGCTAAATTTGGAGACTATTAGGATGACCCACTAATATTATTAGTTATTGAAGAACTAACAAAGTATCAAGAACTCTTCCTACACACATTTACCGAAATGAAAGGCATAAAACTAGAAGTAGGGGTAATGAATATTCAGTTAAAAGAAGGCACTAGAACTCACTAGAAAAGAACTTACCACCTTAACCCCAACATGAAGAAAAAATTCAATATAGAAATAGATAAGATGATAGCAACATGAATTATTAAACCAACATAACACTCTGAATGGATTGGCCCAATGGCCGTACAAAATAATAAGACCAGAGAAATCTAGAAATGTGTGGATTTTTGAGAAATTAATAAAGCATGCATTCATGACCACTTTACTACCCCATTTATCGAATAAATATTGGAACTCATAGGCAATAGATAAATATTCATTGATTGATGGGTTTTTAGATACTATCAAGTCCAAATTCGGGAGGACAATGAACCAAAAACAATATTTTCTATAGTATGGGGATCATTTATGTATACTTTCATGACCATTGGCTTCAAAAATGCACTTTCTATTTTTAATAGGATCATGGCAAATACATTCAAAGAATTTATACATGATCTCTTATAAGTTTACCTAGATGATTAGACCATATATGGGTTAGTTAAGAATCACATTGGGGCCCTCTGAACTATGTTGGAAAATGTAGGAGTATACAAATTTAATTAAATCTTAAGAAATAAATTTTTATGGTACCTTTGGCACACTACTAGGCCATATCATATGTAAAGAAGGATTAATGATTGATCCAATGAAAGTATATCTAATTCTAACACTACATCCACCCATAACAACAGTAGAGGTTAAGAAATTCTTAGGATACATTGAATACCACCAAAAATTAATCAAAGGATATGCTAATCTAGCTGGTCCTAGAAGAACTTCTCAAAAATAAGACCAACAAAACAAACACATGGACAAATCAATACCAACAATCCTTCAACACCCTCAAGAACAAAATAGTTAAAGTAATCATTCTCATCTTTATTGATTGGTAATTTCCCTTTCATGTTCATCTAGACACATTAGGAATAGACCTATAGGTGCAATATTAGCCCAAATTAGAGGAGACAAGGATCATGTAGTAGAATTTTCTAGTAGGAAATTATCCATAGAAAAAATAAACTATACAACTATTGAGTGAGAATCCCTAGCAATGGTCTGTGTACTACACAAATTCTGACACTATTGATTATCTACTCGATTTACATTCTACACCAATCATGAACCACTAAAATTTCTCCTAAAAAAATTGGTGATATAAAGGCATATATGTCAATGGCTCTTATTGTTCAAGGAGTTAAATTTTACTATAATTTTCAAACTAGGGAAACATAATAAAGGACCAAAATACTTATCTAGGATTGATATAAGAGAAGATATTGAGAAATTTGATAAAGAGGACCTACCTGACACATACCTTTTTTGAATCACAATAATACCAGAGGAATTGCACAATGTTGTTGAGCTACTTTCTACCAGAACATATCCTCTGAATATGAATACCCATAATAGAAAACTACTACTAAGAAAACCATTACCATTTTCCCTAATTGAAGGAGCCCTATATAAGAAAGGAAAAGATGATGTATTTCATAGAGCCATCTACGAAAACAAAAGGGAGTGGATTGTCAAAGAAGCACATGAGGGAATAGTAGGTGAACATAATAGTAGAGATGCTACAATTTAAAAAAAATTGTTATCTAGATTATGGTAGCCTAATATATACAAGGAAAATAGAGTATATCAAGAAATGCAATATTTTCTAAAGAACCAGACGCCCCATACCATGTGATGAAATGCCTCTCCAAAAAATCTTAGCACAAAACCCATTAAAAATTTGGTAAATTGATTTCATTGGCCCTATTTACCCTCCAACACAATTATCTAAAACAAGATTCATCATTATCGGTGTCGACTACCTAAAAAAATAGGAAGAAGAAAAACCAACCAAGTATTGTACTTCCTATACTATTTCTAAAGTCCTATATCACAATATCATTACTATGTTTTGGTGTCCCTTAAGTATCACAAGTGACCAAGGAAAACACTTTATCAATAAGAATATAAATGAGTTACTAGAAAAGCTCATAATTACACATAACTGGAGCACTCCTTACCATCCACAAGCAAATGGGGCAAGTGAAGAATTGAATAAGACCCTTGGAACAACTTTTACCAAAATGTGTAATGCAAATAGAACTGATAAGGAAATTAAGATATCTATATTACTTTTGTCTTATTGGACAACCTATAAATGGGCCACATCACACACACATTTTGGTTTGGTTTATGACATGGAAGCTATCTTATTGATTAACTTCATAGTCAATAAGATCCACACAAAACTCACCTTAAGGCTTAGTGAGGAAGAATCTATCAAACACAAGCTAGAAGAGATAGAAAAATAAGATGAAGAAAGCCAACTGGCCAAATCACACTTGTGGTGAGAATGAAAATGGTAGAAAACTAGGCATGACAAAAACCTAAGGACAAAACACTTTCAGCTTGGAGATACCATTCTATTATATGACAATTTTAAAAAGAAAGGAAAAATCAAAGTCCATTGGTTACAACCATACACAATCAATGAAATTTTGGATTCCAGAGCAATAAGGTTAGAGACATTGGATGAGACAATCCTATAGTGTTATGTCAATGGAGCGAGACTAAAACATTACCATCCAAATTCTAAGAAAAGTTGACTTGAGGATAAGTCAAGGTTTTGAAGAGGGGATGATGTTAGCCAAAAAATAGTATAAAAAAATCGATCGAAAGACACTTAATATCTAACTAGAAAGGATATTCCAAAACATGAGCTTAGGAAGATAGAATTTACTCTAGGGATACTGCCTAAAGGCCATGTCCCCTATTATAAATATAAGTATATAGAAATATCTATTTACTAGTAATAGATAACATGATAAAGTGGTGTATGATAGAATAGAAAAATATATAGAGTATTGCATATAATGAAGATATAAGGAATGTAATGAAGGATTATTAGTATAAGGAATATAAAGAGATCTAAATTATGATACATCTTGTGTGTGTTATTTTATTCTGATTTAACACTAATTTGGGATTTGAAATATCTTCCCATGTTACCTCAATAATACCAAATTTGGGGTTAAAGACTACAAATAGCATAGATCCATTGGATACAAAACTCCCATCTATATCCCTTAGATTTCTTGCTAATATTGGGCTATTCTACAAAAGAATGCTATCAAGAACCAAAAATTCACCTAACTCACAGGCACAAATTTCAACGGGAGAAGTTTGGACATTATCAACATCATCAATCCCTAGTTAAAATATTCCACCAAGGTAATAATAGATAAATTTTACTATACAAATTGGGAAGGGTCCACCACTGTTTTCACCATCTGCACCGCCTATCAAATGGTCATGTAAGGACAAGACTTCAATATATTTGAAGTACTCAGAATAGAGATCCTAGAGAATTCAACTTGAACAAAGACTTCAGGGTATAAATTTTGGTATGGTACTCTTCTCGTTTTCCTCACATTCTATTTCATGAATTAGCTCCCTCAATTTTTTCAGAAAAGCATGGGATAAAACCAAACTAGTAGCTATACAAATTCAAGATTTTTTCAAAGGGTTTTTGACTCAACCAATAGACATTCAAGTGTTTTGGGGGATTCTTCCAAAAAAATTAGAAACAAATGCAAGAACAATTGAGAGTTTCCTAGAATATGGTATAAAAGTACCTAGATTATATTATTTTTTTGGTAGATAAAGATTTTACCATAATAGAGGTGATAAAATTGTAAACTTCATGAATTCCACCATTGCCATATGAGGTTCCAAATACAGATGTCAAATCCTATGTCATGTGCTTTCTTAGCCTACCAAAATATCCTAAGGAAGAAAGACACCTAACTACTGAGGAATACATGAAGTTCATAGCCAAGGAGAAAGTGACAAAATAACACAAATGGAAGGAAAAAGCATAAATACCACCAAAAGATATAGAGGATTCAAAATTAGCACCTAGATCTACTCCTAGAATGTTTGGAAGATTGCAAACAAAGACTCCATATTCTACAGAAACTGGAAGTAGCTTATGAGGAAGAGGAATTTAGAAAGAACACCAAAAAAAATCCCCCTAAAAAATAAGAAATGGAGGCCCTCTTACAAATAAGTGAAGAAAGGAAAAGGACAAGGATGAAACAATAAAAAAGGAGAGAGGTAGAACACAAATTAGACAGATAGGAAGAAAAGGAGATAAAATAAGAGACATCCTTTAGACTGGGAAGCCCATTAGGCTCATTGATAGATGAAGACCAATTATCAGAGCCTAATTTGAGAAAATAATTTTCTCCAAAAAATTTCAAACATACTCCAAGATGCCTCCTATCAACAAGTAGACTATAGAGAGAGAGAATTGATTTGATATATGGTATCCTCAAATATTACCTTAGAATAGTTTATGAGTAGATTACCAGATGAAATAGTTGCCACACTAAAACTTAAAAGAGAGAAAGCAAGTAGAGAAGAAGAGAAATTTCAAGAATTGGCCATCCAAATGGTTGCACCCACACTGATAGATCCAAAGAATTAAATAATATAAAGGAGTTACATGTAAAATAAATTTTGTCTAAGTATCACCTAGATAAGCTCATGTTAGAAAAACTAGAGATCACACAAATAGTACAAGAGAAAATAACAAAGGCCACTATACAAGCATACAAATAAATGGGTGAGGAAGAAGCAAGAAATGATACTTCTTTGCTACAAACCCCTCATCCTTAGAGAGATGTATCCTCATCTTCAACACCTTCTCTGATGCAACTGATAAAAGATTTCTTGGTTAGATAACACCACATACAAACAATAACATCTTCCCAATTGCTTCAACTACCAATGGTGGGAACATAGGAAAATATAGAAAGCATCTTGCATTTGTAAACATTTCAATTAGGGGAATATTTCATTAGAAACCCCAAGCTGAAATTCTTAAACATGTGGAAAATGTTGAACACATAGAGGAGATGATCAAGGAAATTCAAGGAAAATTTCCTCATTTAAAGGGGGACTCTACTTAGGTGAAGCCGAAACAACTAAATATGCACATAGGTGAGCTCTTAGAAGACCCTAGTTTACAAAAGGATAAGACAAAGAAAGAGGTACAAGAAAATTTCAAAAGAATAAGATGGGTGAAGTTCGTAACAAATGTTCTATTGTCCAGTCACAACTAGAGATCCATCTTAGCACAATCACATGTAAAATTGATGAGATCAACAGATGTTATAGTATTTCCTATAGTGGCCTACCATTGTGACTTCTACCAAAGCTCAGATTGATAGTTTAGAGACCCATTTTCTATACAACTCACAAAACTATGATGCCACTTAAGATATAGATCAAAGTATCTGGGTGAATATTGAAGGTCTCCATGATTAGTATCAACAACTACAAGATCAAAGGGATACGATCTAACGATGGTTTCATTAGCTTAGAGAATTTATCAATTTATGGTTTGACCTATCTTTCTAATATTATCCATGAAGCTCAATAATTTTATCAAAGTATTTGAATCCCCACCACTAGTTTGGAAGCTAAGAAGAAACTAGTCCAACTTCATACTCACATTAATCATATGTAGTTGGAAAATAAATTATGGGATGACCACCTTCATACCCTCTAAGACATCTATTCAAACATTTTACCAGGAAAGAAAAGTTGACTTGAGCATAATTCAAGGTTTTGAAGAGGGGATGATGTTAGTTTGAAAACAATGCATAGACATCGGTCCAAAGATAATATATAATTGGAAAGAACATTAGGAAACATGAGCGTAGGAAGATAAAATGTACTCTAGGGATACTGTCTAATGGTCATATCCCCTATTGTAACTATAAGTATATAGAAAGATATATTCATTAGTAGTGTAGAGAAATATAGAGTAATATAGAGTGATTGATGATAGAATAAGGAAGAATATAAAGTATTGACTATAACGAAGATATAGGGAATGCAATGAAGGATTATTGATATATTGAATATAAGGAACTCTGTATTCTAATATATCTTGTATGTATGTTATTTTATTTTTATTTACAACTAATATTGGATCTATAATACCTTCTTGTGTTACCTCAATAGGAAAAAATTCTGGGTTAAAGACTACAACTATGTTATGGTATCTGTGTAGAGTTAGACTTACAAAACCACAAATGGGAGGAATTAGAATTAATTAAGGAGGAGGGAAGATGGTTTCAAAAGGTGCAATGGGAAATTTCACATAAATATATTGGTGAAATGTAATTGGAAAAATTCACTCTACATGATAGAAAGAAGAAATAAAATTGGATAAATGTAGAGGCAAAAGAAAAAATAGTAGAAAGGAAGACACCAAAAATATAAAGAATGGAAGAGGGAAATAGCCAATAGATAAAGGAGGGAATAGAGGTGGATCAACTATCGATTAAGGAGACACATAATTAACTCAATGATGAGTATCTATATGATGGTCTAAGAATATCAGAGGAAGGTGAGTTAAGGAAGGATAGGGTGAGTTTTTAAATAATATTTGAAGTAGGATTTGAGTTAATGGGTCCAAGAAAAGAAGTACAAAGGGTGAGGAATGGTTCAACAACAAAAGAATATGAAAATAATTCACACACAGATACTACACCCTTAGGGTAGTTATTGGAGGAAGAAGGGGATATAAAGGAAAGCATGAAGATCAATGAGGAAGAAGAGATGAAGGATGGCCCTAACATATTAAGAACTCCACAAAGTCAAATATAAACTAGGTATCAAGAAGTTGAAAATGGAAAAAAATCCCTAGATTGTGGAGAAGGGAAAAAGAAATGGAGAAAGAAAAATATAGAGAAGAGATCATTAGATGGTGAAGCATAAGGCTAGGTAAAAATTACTAGGCTCCTAAGATTAGGGAAGGGAATTACCCTTCTTGGGGAACAATGAGGCTATTTGTGTATAATGTTAGAGGCTTAAACACCCTTAACAAAAGGCACCTGGTGAGGTGATGTTTAGAAACATAAATGGCTAATATTTTTCTAGTGCAAGAATCCAAGATGAATAAATCATCAATGGAGCTATTCAGGAGTAAGTGCAAATTTTCAAAAGTGGTAGCAATGGAATAAAAAATATGCATCTGGGGGAATAATTACACTATGAAAACCACAAGTAGTGTATATTGAGCTGGTGCAATCCAAAAGACACTAGTTGGCATGTAGGGAAAAATATTGAATTCAAATTTGGAATTCACCATAGTGAACGTATATGGCCCATCTTACCACATAAAGAAAAGGGAGGTATGTGAGGAGACAAGAAACCTCTTGATGAATGCCCCAAACGACTTCTTTATAATTGGCAGTGATTTCAATGCTATACTACATAGCCAAGATAAGAAAGGTGGAGTCAAAATAAATCACCAAGCTCAGATAGATTTTGAAGAGTTTGTGAGGGTAAATCAATTATTGGAGATTCAAATAGAAAATGGTAATTTTACTTGGACTAATAGAAGATTAGGTTTGTAATGTTTCCTTTTTTGGTTCTCTTTCTTTGCAGTTGACACTGAATATTTGGGTTTGTCTTAGCATGTTCAGAGGGGTAAGTGGATGTTACCAGTGAGCTCAAGAGGTTTAGAGGAGTCATATGATGCTTTTAGATATTTCTAGATTTCAATTTGGGCTCCAAGATTCTTGGAGGGAGCATCTATTTTTAGTAAATCACCCAGCCAGGTCCATTTATCATCTTTCATCATTGGGATCACTCCTCTGTAGTCAATTTTTGATTTTGATGTTATTCAACCATTTATGTTAATTGGGTGTAATATTGAGCTATATTAAAGTAATTTTACTAAGGTTACCATTTTAATTAAAATAATTAATCAGGAGCCTCAATATTATAGTTCATTGGTGATGTAGGAGCATCCTTGGTTCTTGGCAATCTTGCATCAACCAAAAATATTTTCATTCAGTTTTGTTCTTGTTCTGTTCTTGTTCTTGTTCAAGTTGGTAGATCCGATATTTCTTCGTGTTTTCTCACCAAACCTCATGGATCTATGGCTTCATCATGGACATGTTCAATTTCCTTACTCCAAGTTTTTAGTTTGATTGGATCTTTTTCCAGTAAGTTATCACTTCCGGATTGAGTTATTGTTTTGGAACTGGCCCCAAAATAATTTCACAACCTAATGGCTAGTTCGATTGATCGTGGATCCCTCCTGTAACTTGCAGATCCTCATGATGTGTTTCAGTTTTTTTCATGGAGTTTCCCCAACCTTAATCTTAGGTCCACACTTCATGCACATCTATCGTGGAAGATATACAAAATTAAGGCCGACCTATTCATTTACATGCTACGTTTCCTTCATTGGAGATTGTAATGATCTTTGGCCGATGCGGATGTTTCTTGACCCACATATATGATATAAAGCTTGTAATAGATCATTATGAAACAGAGGAATCAAGATAAAGTAGATTAAGATGTATATATAGTTTGATCTATAATATTTTCGCTCACATGTATGAGCACTTTGTTTTGAGCATGTTGTATCAGGCCTGTGAGCCAAACTTGTAAGCCTGGATGTGGCCGACTATATGTAATCAAAAATTCTGATAATAAGAATATTTGTATTGGATTTGCCTCCATATTTTGTGTTGCTTCTATTGTGTTACTCTAGCTGAATGACCCAGATACTTCTCTTTGAGGACCCTCCTACCATCACTGCAGTAGATTGGTATCAAAGCAAGATTCATTCCTTGTAAGATCGTTAGAGTTTGCGCAGTCTTGTTGAAGATTTGTTGTGGGGTGGTGGACTAAGGATCCAACCTACAGTTGTAGAAGACTTGTGTAAATATGGTGGGAAGAAGAAATGGGGGAGGAAATGGAGCGCGCGGAAATGCAGACCTAGCTATAATGGAGATGTTGAGAGGAATTGTTGCTAGATTGGAAGTAGTTGAAATGGCCCAGAGAAGAGGTTGACCACTTGATGATGTGAGTGATGAAGAAGTATAAGAACAAGAAGAAGTTGCGAGAGAAGAGAAACCTAGCCTTGATCAGGGAGAAGAAAGATTCATAAGAGCCCTAACCAAAGTAAACACTAAACCACATTTGAATACATCGGATTATAATGGTAAATTGGATTAAGATGAATTGCTACATTGGATAATAGAGATGGAAAAGTACTTTTATTTTGAAGGTACCCCAGAAGATAAGAAGGTGAAATTTTCTTGTACAAAGTTGAGAGGACATGCATCCCTTTGGTGGGAACATTTGTAGATAGATAGGAAAAGAAAAGGAAAGGAGAAGATAAGATCATGGGATCAGATGGTGAATAAGATGAAGAAAAAGTTCATGTCTATTGACTATAAGATTAGTTTGTTCAAGAAGTTGTAGAATCTAAAACGGAAAGAATCAAATGTGACAGAGTATACTGAGGAGTTCTATAAGTTGAACATCAGATCTATAAATTTAGAGGATGATATTGAGCAAGTAGCTAGATATGTAAATGGTTTGAGGTCGTCTATACAAGATGAGATCAGTTTGATTAAGTTGTTGTGTGTGGAAGAAGCATATGAATGTGCCCTAAAAGCATAATAGAAGCTAAACAAACGACATGAGCAGAGATAGAGAGGAAGAGGTGGAAGATTTCAAAAAGGAAGGATTTTTACTGGAGGAGGAAGAGGATCTTTTATAGATTAGAACAAGGATAAGGAGGTCAGTAAGAATGAGAATTCATACCGAAGAGATGATAGAAACTCTTATCGAAGAGGAGGATATGGTGGTTACTGAAATCAAGGATATAGAAAAGACTATAGAGGACAAGAGAAAAGAGTATTCGGGGGAACTTGTTTCAAATGTGGTGGAGAAGGACATAGAGCCTTTCAATGCAAACAAGGAGAGACAAGAAGAAATACTGAGAACAATAGAAGAAGAAACTTTATTGAGGAGAATCATGTTGGATCACCTAATCAATCAGAAGAAGGAGAAGTGTTGGTGAATAGGAGAGTATTGTGTCAAAGTGAATTGGAGAAGGAACCGTTGCAGAGAAATAATTTGTTTCGAACTAGATGCAAGATAGCTAGTAAATGTTGTAAAGTAATCATTGACAGTGGAAGCTTAGAGAACTTGGCCTCTAAAGAAATGGTGACCAAATTGAAGTTGGAAATATTGAAACACCCGAAGACCTAGGTATGTGCAAGATCATGATGGAAAAAATAGGCCCTTAAGTGGCAATAAAATTTAGAAAATCAGAGCTAGGAAACTTGTCATAAAAATTTGAATAAGTTATCTATATTATTTCAAAAATATGTAAGAATATAATCTGTAGGAAATTGAATGTAGTTTCTCAACTACTAGGTTTTTTTTTTTTTTTAAATCTATTTGGTGAAAATTTGAAATTTCAATGCAGTAGTACTTAAATTTCAGGGAAAAAATAAGAAGTAGGTGTCTGTCTGACCACCCTAACCACAATAAAATGATAATATTTTAGATATAAGTAGGGGAGTCATGTCCCAATGTGATGCATATTATTTTGTAATTTTTTTCCAAGTAAATAATTAATTATGAATTTTTTATTACAACTTTAAAAAAAAATAAAAACTCATATGTCTGACCACCTTAACTTGGTCAAAACTTCATGAAATTCAATTTTTTTTTTAATCCTATAGTATGTGAAGCATAGAATGTGACACATGTTTTGGATTCAAAAAATGTGATACCATTTGAATGCTATAGATTTTTTCAATCAGCCTATCAATTAGGACTTTAGTCGTAATCCAAATAGAAAATGAATAATAATTATTTATTAAATTCAAAGTAAAGCACAATTTATATTGGTGGAAAGCTGAGAATCTCTTTTCAAAACCCTTTTCGTTTCATCAATTTTTGGTAAAAAAAAAGTCGTCAGCCACATGGGCCATCATATCACTTAGATATCACCACTTTTTGGCCCATCATGATCCTACGCATACCCCCCTATCAGATAGTTTGGATTCAATATGAGCATAAGATATTGGTAGGTGAACAATTTTTGGTGAAATCGAAGATAGGAAATTATCATGATGAAGTTTTGTGTGATATCATGCCTATGTATGTATGCCATATTTTTTTGGGAAGACCTTGGCAGTATGATAGATAGGATATTCATGATGGAAAAAAGAACATATACATTATTGTTGCTAATGGGATGAAGCAGACTTTGTTACCCTTGGAGGATGTTCCTAAAGTTGAGGTTTGCAAACTGCTAGAATTTGTTTGGTTGATGGGAGGATATTTATGGATGGATTGAGACATGAGAACATGTGTTATGCCTTGGTGCCTAAGAAGTTGGAAGAATTAAAGCACGTTGAAGGACAACTTGGGGAGATAAAGGAATTGTTGGCAGAATATGAAGCTATCATTTCAGATAATGTACCTAATGGATTGCCACCTGTAAGGAGTATTAGCGATTGCATGGATCTGATTCTTGGAGCTAGTTTACCTAATAAAGCAGGACATTGGATCACACCAGTAGAGAATGAAGAATTGAATAGACAAGTGCAAGAGTTGTTGAGAAAAGGTTTGATCAGAGAAAGCTTAAGCCCTTGTGCAGTACCTATAGTGCTAGCACCTAAGAAGGATGGAGAATGGAGGATGTGTATAGACTCTAGAGCCATAAATAAAATCACTATGAAGTATTGATTTACTTGCCCCGAATCGATGACATTATGGATTTTTTGAGTGGAGCTAAATACTTGACAAAGATAGATTTGAAGAGTGGATATCATCAGATTAGAATCAGAGAAGGGGATGAATGGAAGACAACATTTAAGATAAATGAAGGATTGTATGAGTGGTTGGTGATGCCTTTTGGATAAATGAAGGATTAGTACTTTCATGAGGTTGATGAATGAGGTATTGAAGAAATTATTGGGTAAGTTTGTGATTGTCTATTTGGATGACATCTTGATTTTCAATAAGACTAGAGAAGAATATTTGTTGCATATAAGAATTTTTTTGTAGAGGTTGAGGGAAGAGCAGATGTTGATAAACATCAAGAAGTGTAGTTTTATGAAGGAAGAATTGGTATATCTTGGGTTTGTGGTATTTGTGAATGGATTGAAGATGAATCCTAAGAAGGTAAGAGCAATTGTTGAATGGCCTACACCTGAAATCATTGGAGAGGTAAGATCATTTCATGGATTGACTAGTGTCTACCAAAAGCTCATGAGGAATTTCAGTTCTCTTTTCAGCCCTATGACAACAACAATGAGAGGAGATAGGAAGGATTTTAGATGGACATCTGGAGCAAACAAATTTTTTGAGTTGTTAAAATAGAAGGTGACTGAGTAGCCTGTGTTAGCTTTACCAGACTTTAGCAAGGTATTTCAGGTAGACTATGATGCAAGTGGAGCAGTGTTAAGTCAAGAAGGAAGACCAGTAGCTTATTTCAATGAGAAGTTGAATGATTCAAGGAAAAGGTATTCAGTGTATGATCAAGAGTTTTATGCAATAGCTCAAGCCTTGAAGAAGTGGAGACACTACTTGTTGTCTAAGGAGTTTGTGTTGTATACCAATCATCAGGCTTTGTAATACTTGAATAGTTAAGGTAATTTAAATTAGAAACACATGAGATGGGTGGAATTCTTGTAGAGTTATACTTTTGTTTTGAAACATAGGAGTGGAAAGTCAAATAGAGTTGTTGATGCTTTGAGTAGGAGAAGGAATTTATTGAAATAGATGAAAGTGGAGGTATTAGGCTTTGATGAACTGAAGAACTTGTATGAGGAAGACCCAAATTTTTCAAAACCTTGGAGAGCATGTAAAGAACCAGTTTTGGAGGATAGAAGTCAGTAATTGGATTATTTCATTCAGGAGAAATTTTTTTTTAGAGGAAATCAGTTGTGTATACCCCGGAGGCCAATGAGGGACAATTTGGTAAAAGAGAAACATAGTGGAGGATTGGCAGGCCACTTCAATATCGATAAAACAATACCATTGGTAAGTGAGAATTAATTTTGGCCCAGATTCATAAGGATGTTAGGAAATTTGTGCAAAGTTGCAGAGTTTGTCAAGTTGCAAAAGGGAGTAGTCAGAATGTTGGATTCTACAAATCTTTGATAGTTCTAGAAAGACCTTGGGAGGATATCAGTATGGATTTCATGCTTGGTTTTCCAAAGAAATAGAGAGGTAATGATTATGTATTTGTGGTGATAGACATATTTTCTAAGATGGCACATTTCATACCTTGTAAGAAGACAACAAATGCAGTACATGTAGCAGACTTGTTTATCAAATAAGTGGTTAGATTGCATGGATTACCTAGGATTATTGTTTCAGACAAAGATACAAAGTTTGTTGGTTACTTTTGGAGGACACTTTGGAAGAAGTTGAAGACATATTTGAAGTTCAGTTCTACTTTTCACCCATAGACTGATGGATAGACAAAGGTAGTGAACAAGAGTTTGGGAAATTTGCTAACATGTTTGGTTGGAGAGAAGACCAGAAGTTGGGATTTGGCCCTTGCACAAGTAGAGTTTTCCTACAATAATTCAGTGAACATGAGTACAGGAAAGACACATTTTGAGATTGTTACTGGAGTTCATCCTAGAGGTATATCAGAATTGTGAGACATTAGTAAAGAAGATAAAAGGAGTGCAGAAGTAGAGGAATTGTACAACATATGAAGAAATTGCATACTCAAGTAAAGCAACATTTGGAAGATATGAACCAAAAATATAAGGAGCGAGCAAATGAAAAGAGGAGACATAAGGAGTTTGAAGTTTGAGATGAAGTAATGGTATATTTGAGGAAGGAAAGATTCCTTGTTGGCACATATAGTAAGCTCAAGATGAGGAAGGTTGGACCTTGTAGGATTTTGAAGAAGTTTGATTAAAGAAATGCATATGAAGTAGAGTTACCAGATGACATGGATATATCACCTATATTCAACATTGCAGATCTACATCAGTACCATGAAGCATAGTTTAGTGAAGACAATAAAGAAAAAATGGAAGAATAGCTTCCTAAACAACAATTAGATGGGATAAAAGAGATTTTGGATGTTAGAGATGGGAGAAAGACTAGTGGAAGACAATACAAATAATATCTGGTGAAGTGGAAAGGTAGACCAATGGAGGATTCTTCTTAGATTTCTTAGTTTGAGGTAGATTGTATTGGTTTCCCTTTGGCCCCAACAAAGTGAGGAAATAACTTTTCAGTAACCCTGGATGTCTGATGCAAGAGCATCCTTGGTTCTTGGCAATCTTGCATCAACCAAAAATATTTTCATTCAGTTTTGTTCTTGTTCTTGTTCAAGTTATTAGATCTGGTATTTCTCCGTGTTTGCTCACCAGACCTCACAAATCTATGGTTTCATCGTGGGCATGTTCAATTGCCTTATTCCAAGTTTATAGATCGATTGGATCTTTTTCTGGTAAGTTATTGCTTCTAAATTGAGTGACAGTTTTGGAACTGGCCCCAGAATAATTTCGAAACCTAATGGGTAGTTTTATTGATCACAGATCCCTCCCATAACTTGTGGATCCTCTCGTGTGTTTTGATCTATTCCGTGGAGTGTCCCCGACCTTAATCTTAGGTCCACACTTCATCATATGCATCTACCATGGAAGATATTCAACTTTGAGGTCGACTTATTCATGCACATGTTACGTTTGCTTCATCAAAGATTGTAATGATCTTTGTTCAACGTGGATGTTTCTTTACCCACAGATATGATATAAAGCTTGTAATAGATCATTAGGAAAAGGGGGAATCAAGATCAAGAGGATTAAGATGTATATAGAGATTGATCTGTAATATTTTTTCTCACATTTATGAGCACTGTGTTTTGAACATGTTGTATCAGACCTGTGAGCCGAAGCTGTAAGCTCGGATGTGGCTGACTATATGTAATCGAAAAATATTGATAATAAGAATATTTGTATTTGCATTTGCCTACAGATTTTGTGTTGCTTCTGTTGTGTTACTCTAGTTTCACGACCCAGATAGTTCTCTTTGAGGACCCTCCTACCGTGACTGCACTAATTGGAAAGAGAATGAAAAGATTTAAATGGTGGGATGCTTAAAAATGAATTTTAGTGCCAAAAAAATTTTAAAAATAAAATAAATTACTTTTTGGAGTTAAAAGGTTTAATACATTAATAAAGTGATTTTAAAAAAGATTTTTTGGAAATTTCCCTGGAAAGCTTATAAAAAGGGGAATTGAGAGCTCATTTGGTATTTTGAGTTTATTTTATTTATTTGATTGAAACCCTTGTGGTTTTGGAGATTGAACTTGGTTCATCTCAACCTCTGGAGGATGAAAACCCTCTTGGAAAGATCAGTTTTGGTGATGGAAGATTCCTCCCTAGTTGTTGATTGGTTGAGTCATTTAGATTTCACATCAGTATTTTAATGGTTATGGTATGAAAATAATGAATAAAAAGATAATTTTAAGGTATTGTTGTTGTTGTTGATTTAAGATAGCATCGGTCAGATATAAATGATGATTGCATTTATGCATCATCATCATTTATACTTAATCAATCTTCTCTTAAATATAAAATACCTTCAAATAAGTTATTCAAATTGAGATGATCAAAATTTGCATTTGAATAAAAATCAAAATCTGCATTTAATAAAATAGGAATTCGTATTATATATATACCACTGCCCACACATTAGTTTATGTGTGTTAACTAAAATATTTCAGTTTGTTTGGAGCCCGCATGCCCAAGGGACACGTCCTCTCATGAGACACGTCTCCCTTTGTATATATGGTGGTTCTTTTGTTGATCTACAAACATTGAAATCGATAAATGTTCTGCAATCAACACATTCATGAGAAGAGAAATAAATCTGACTTAGAATTTTGAACAGAATTTTATACTATGAATTTCCTTAGTTTTAGGCTCCTAGTCTAATTGAGATTTGATTACATTTACATGGTATTAGAGCCAAGTTGAGTGAATCCAAATCAAATCTAGATATCAAATTGCTTAAGAATTTTTGTATTATTTAAAAATTGAATTCACATCACATTCTTCATAATGTCAAGTGTGATTAGATTTGAAGATCGTCTTGTAGGAGAAAAAAACTTCACATCATGGAAATTTAGAATCATGATGATTCTTAAAGAGAATAAAATAGACTCACTTGCAAGAGAAAATAAAAAGGAACCAGAGGCTGATACTGAGAAAACTCAATGGATTGAAAACAATGAAAAGGCCATGAAAATCTCAGTAGATGCAGTTAGGGATCATATAGTGCCCATCCTAGCAAAACATGAAATTGCATATCAAACGTTCAAATCTCTTGAGAGCACCTATGAGATCAACAACACCAGTAGGACTCTTGCATTAAAGAGGCAAATCAACAATGTCCAAATAAACAAAGGAGAAACTATTAATGCATACTTCATGAGGATCATTGAACTAAGGGATCACTTATCCATAGTTGGATATCAGATTGATAGCAAAGAGCTAACTCTAATTGCACTAGGAGGCCTACCAAACTCATGGGAGTCATTTGTTCAAGGAATAAGTGCGAGATCTAAACTCCCCAAGTTTGATAGGCTAAGAACAAACTGCCTTCAAGAGGAAACAAGACTCAATAAAAAATAAAAATAGAAGAACATAGATGAAGACATTCATGCGCTCAACACAACATCTAATAAAAGGAATAATAAAAACTCCTACAAGAGATGATCTTTTAAAAGAAAGAGAAATTGTAATGGAAAGGGATCTTCTAAAAAGAAAGAAATATCTCATGTACAATGTTTTAGATGTGATCAATATGGCCACTATGCAATGAAGTGCCCTAACAGATCAAAATAACAAGCATCTTTTGCTAAAGTAGGAAAGTCAAATTGAGATCATGAATCTAAGAACTTTGTGTTCTATTCAGCCTTATCTAGTCAAGTATCTAACAACACCCACAATTGGGTAATTGATAGTGGTTCCTCTAGACATATCATAAGGTTTAGAGAACACCTAGACACTATGACTGAAAAGACTGATGAAGAAGTAACCATTGGGGATGATTCTCCACACCCTGTAAAAGGGGTTGGAACTTGCTCCATCAAATTGAAATCTGGTCTTTCTCTTCAACTCACTGGAGTCTTATTTATACCTGGAATAAAGAGGAATCTAATATCCATCTCTGCCCTTGAAGACAATGTATATAGAGTTACCTTTATGGATGGGAAAGTTTTAGCATGGCCTAAGAAATCAACTATGAAGAAAGCCCAAACCATAGGTTTAAGACAAGGGTATCTTTACAAACTATGAACTGAGGTTAAGCAAGCCCTTACCCTTGACACTTTTGATTCAAATGAGATTTGGCATAGAACATTAGGACACCTTCATTTCCATGCCCTACCTTCTATGGAAAAACTTGTAATAGGCTTACCTAAGTTAAAACCATCTCATGAAGGAACTTGTAAACTTTGTGCCCTAGGAAAGAATACAAAGGGATCCTTTCACAATAGTTTGAGTAAAACCCAAAATGTATTAGAACTGGTTTACTTTGATTTATATGGACCCATGTTTGTACCTTCCAAGGCAGGATTTCTATACTATGTCATATTTATACATGACTTCTCTAGGAAAATCTGGATCTATTTCCTTAAGTGTAAAGAATCAATAGAAATCCTCAAAAGGTTCAAAGAATTCAAAGCCCTTACTAAAAACTTCTCTGGGAAGAAAATAAAAATCTTAAGGACAGAAAATGGGAAAGAATACACCTCTGAAAATTTTAAGGAATTTTGCATGAGTGCTAGAATTAGGAGGGAGTTTACAGTTGCCTACAACCCTCAACAAAATGGGGTTGCTGAAAGGAAAAATAGAACCATTGTAGAAGCTGCTAAAGCTATGTTGCTTGACCAAAACATTGAAACTTCTTTTTGCACAGAAGCCTCTAGAACTATTGTCTACATTCAAAATAGATGTCCTCATTCTCATATAGATAAAAAAACTCCTGAAGAAGCTTTTACTAGCATAAAACCTGATATTAGTCATTTTAGGATTTTTGGTTGCCCTATCTATATCCATGTGCCCAAAGAGAAGAGTTTCAAACTAGAACCTTTTAGAAAGAAACGGGTATTTGTGGGATATAGTGAAACCTCCAAAGCCTACAAGATATTCATACCCAGACATAAACAAATTGAATTAAGTAGAGATTCCATCTTTGAAGAAGACATTGCATTCAAAAGGGAAAGAAGCTCTAGCGAGATAGAAACCTATTCCCCTAGAGTACTTGAAATGGAACTTGCTCTTGAGATTCAGAGGGAGTATCTTGAGGAAACGCCAAATGAACTTCAATCTACTTTAGATGAGAATACAAATGACAACAGTAGAAAGGGGCCACTTTGGGCTAGATAGATGATCAAAGAATTCGAGAATCATGCAACACCCAAAGGAACGTTTAGGGAAAGTAAAAGACCCAAACAGTTCTCTAGCTATGTTGCTGTAATGAAAAACATCATAAATTCAAAACCTGTCAGTATTACAGAAGCCTTTAGACATCAAGCATGGAAGGATGCAATGATGAAGGAATATCAGTCCATTTTAAAGGATGATGTATGGGATATAGTGCCTAGACCGAAAGAGAAATATGTTGTCTCTTCCAAATGGCTCTTCAAAATCAAGCATGCTACTGATGGCAGTATAGAAAAACATAAGGCATGTTTTGTGGCAAGAGGTTTTTCTCAAAAGGAAGGCATTGATTATGAAGAAACATTTGCACTTGTTTCCCATTACACATCTGTGAGAGCAGTGTTAGCCATTGCTATAGCTAAAGGCTAGAAGATCCATCAAATGAATGTGAAAATTGTCTTCCTAAATGGAACCATTGAAGAGGAAGTCTATCTAGAACAGCCTGAAGGTTTTGTGATACATAAACCTGACTCACCTGTGTGCAGACTGAATAAATCCCTCTATGGACTTAAACAGGCTCCCAGGGTCTGGTATGAAAGAATTGACAGCTATCTCTTGGGACTAGGATTTTCCAAGAATGATGAAGACTCTAATCTCTACTTCAAGGTAATCAAAGGTGATATGTTAATAATTATTTTATATGTTGATGGCCTGCTGATACAGGAGAAGATCACCTCATTTCTCAAGGAAAGAAGGATCTAACTTCTAAATTGGACATGAAAGACTTGGGCATTCTACACTACTTCCTAGGCTTGGAAGTATGGCAGAAATCAGAGGGCACTATACTAAACCAAGGAAAGTATACTATTGATATTTTTAAGAGATTTAGAATGTTGCACTCTAGACCCATGTCCACACCTATGGAAACCAACATTCACAAATTGAAAGAAGCAATAGTAGAATCCAAGTGTGTAGATCCAACCCTATATAGACAAATGATTGGATCCTTGATGTATTTGGTTAACACCAGACCTGATATTTACTATGTAGTGAATGCTCTTAGCCAGTTCATGCGTGAGCCAAAGGAAATTAACCTTATGGCTGTGAAACATATTTTGAGATATCTTCAAGGCACTATTGGATATGGTCTTCTTTATAGAAATGACCAACTAGATCTACATGGATACTCTGATTCAGATTGGGCTGGAAGTGTAACCTATCGGAAAAGAACATCAGGATGTTGCTTCAGTTTAGGATTGGCTATGATCTCCTGGATTTGCAGAAAAAAATCTTTAGTAGCACAGAGCTCAATAGAAGTTGAATACATTGCAGCCTCTATGGGGGCAAGAGAAGCAGTTTGGTTTCGTAAATTGCTTGTGGTACTCTTTGGTGAGCCCTTGAATCCTACAATTATTAATTGTGATAATTAGAGTTGCATCAAACTCTCTGTAAATCCTATCTTCCATGATAGATCTAAGCACATTGAGATCCCCTATCATTATGTTACAAGAGACATGGTAGAAAGGAAAGTGATTCAGTTGGAGTATGTTAGTACAAATTATCAAACAACAGACATTCTCACCAAACCTCTCTCCCGAATGAAGGTAGAGCACTTCAGGAAGAAACTTGGTATGGTTGAAATGTAATTTGATATTATGTTTGAAATTCAAATTGTTTATAAGTTGTACTAATATATAAAGATGTTTAATGTGTAAACTCTTTTGTCATGTGTGTGACTCCATGACCTTGTGGGCCTACTCCCCCTATGTACATTATTGAAAGGTGACGATCTTTCTAATAATGAACACTTGTATGTGACATTGTAAAGTGACGACTCTACAATGATGAGTTGAACTATCATGATAGATATCATGTGACTTGATATCTGTGGACATGTCATGATAGCATCTCTTGGACACTTTTTGATGGATATCATGGGACTTAATGTCATTTGAAGATCATTGTGATCCTTAAGACATAATCATGGTGGATAATTATATCCGTGGTTATGCCATGAACTATTATGGTAGGCATCATGTGACTTGATGTCAGTGCACATACCATAATGAAGATGTGTTATGAAGAATGTCATGGGACTTGACAAATTTAAGAAAACATATCATATCTTTGATATCACGTGTGAAGGTGATATCAACACTTATTTCTTTTGTATCTTCCCTAGCTAAGAGGGAGTGTTGATTTAAGATAGCATCGGTCACATATAAATGATGATTGCATTTATGCATCATCATCATTTATATTTAATCGATCTACTCTTAAATATAAAATACCTTCAAATAAGTTATTCAAATTGAGATGATCAAAATTTGCATTTGAATAAAAATCGAAATCTACATTTAATAAAATCAGAATTTGTATTATATATATACTATTGCCCACACATTAGTTTATGTGTGTTAACCGAAATATTTCGGTTTGTTTGGAGCCCGCGTGGCCAAGGGACACATCCCATGAGCAGACGTGTCTCCAGACACGTCCTCTCATGAGACATGTCTCTTGTAGAGGCGTGTCTCCCTTTTTATAAATGGTGGTTCTTTTGCTGATCTGCAAACATTGAAATCAATAAATGTTTTGCAATCAACACATTCATGAAAAGAGAAATAAATCTGACTTAGAATTTTGAACAAAATTTTATACTAAGAATTTCCTTAGTTTTAGGCTCCTAGTCTAATTGAGATTTGATTAAATTTACAGTTGTGATTGAATTTTTTCTTAGAAAGTTGCATCTAGAAGCCATATTATGAAAAATGATTTTGCAAGGATTCATTTTGTCAAAAAAATAATTTTAATAATTTATGATATTTGTAAAAAAATACAAATTGTTTGAGAATAATGAAGAGTTTGAAATGGATGATGAAGGGAGGCATCCAATTATGAGTTAAATTTAGATGAATTAACATGGTTTAATTTTCCAAAGGGATGTTGAAATAAATAAAGGACTGTCGCTGCCTTTATGGTCACATATTTCAGATTGGATAGGCTGTCTAGTGTTTTATTGAGGTGTGGATGCCATTTAGAAGTGTGGTGCCACTTCTTGCACTCATTTATTGAGCTATATTACATTAATTTTACTAAGGTTTCCATTTTAAATAAAATAATAAATCAAGAACCTCAATATTATAGCTCATTGTAAAGAGAAAAAATGGTTTAAATGATGAGATGCTTAAAATCGACTTTCAATGCCAAAAAAATTTTAAAAATTAAATAAATTACCTTTTGGAGTCAAAAGGGTTAATAAATTAATAAAGTGATTTTAAAGGGTTTTTAGAAAGTTCCCTAAGAAGATTATAAAAGGGGAATTGAGAGCTCATTAAGTATGTTGAGTTTATTATATTTCTCTGACTGAAACCCTTGTGATTTTAGAGATCAAACTTGGTCATCTCGACCTTTGGAGGATGAAAACCAACATGGTAAGATCAGTTTTGGTGGTGGAAGATTCCTCCCTAGATGGTGATTGGTGAAGTCACTCAAATTTCACATTGGTACTTCAATGGTTATGGTATGAAATTAATGAAGAATTTAAAAAGATTATTTTCAAGTTTTATTGTTGTGATCAAATTTTTTCCTAGAAAGTTATGTCTGGACACAATGCAATGAAATAAGGGTTTTACAAGGATTTATTTTATCAAGAAAGTAGTTTAAATAAATTTTGATAAATTTATGAATGAATACAAATTGTTTGAGAATTTATGCAAGGCTTAATGAGGAGTTTGAAAGGGATGATGAAGGTGTTAGTGTTGTGTATCTTTGGGAGATATTTACCCTTATATATAATGTATCTTCGGCAGGTTGGCCTATCTTGTGTTAAAAAAGTAAATTATATGGTTCAAGGTCAGCTCTAGATGAGGAGTTTCCTAGCTTGTATATATAGGAGAAGGTATCTCCTCATTTGAGCATCAATTCATCCATTCCAATTTGTATATCTTCAGCAGCAAGTTCACCCTTCAAGATTAGCATATTCGACTTTAGGAGAAAAGCTAGATCTTTTTTGTATTCAATAAATTGCATCATATGCAAGTGCAGATCCATTGCATTATATTTGGCCTTTCTAGGCCTTGATATTTTTCTGATTTATATGAGAAGATTTTGTTGGGTTTTTCTCCCTCGAGTAGGAGGGTTTTTCGAGGATAAATTATTTTTTTCATTGTTCTTTGTGTTGTATTTCTGCTTATTTGTATTTCTAATCTAGAACTAACATGGTGTCAGAGCTAAGGTTCGAGAGATCTAATCAAAGTCATCTAAGCAGTTTACAAAGAATACACTAGAGCTATATCAGATTTGGGTCGCCACCAAGGTCAAAGGATTTGTAAGTTTATTATTCAAAATTGTAAGAAGCTGCAATTGGGCTGCTCACTAGGAAAAAGGGTTAAATAAGAGGAGGCTGCCAATTCTCAACTCCATATAAGACAAACAAAGGAAAAAGATGAATCTGTATGGAGTCATCCTTGGGATATTACCTGGCATAGGTTGCTCAAGTCATCTTATTGGAGACATTTTTTGTCTTCACTTGGCAGCTAAGAAATTTAATATATCACATTCTTGAGGTTGATAAAATCATAAGGAGATTTAGTTGACAACTTATGCACCGAATCAAGTCAATTCTTGGCATTTCTTTTTAAGGATTCAGAATTTGTTTCTGATGAATTTAATTGAGGCGGTTTCAACTATTTCGTATGACCTTCATAATGGTGGTGGCTAAATTTATATCAAAGTCTCCAATATTGGCATCGATTTTATTCTTGTGTGGAGGTGATAAAATAAAAGATTTGGGTTTTATTTGTGGAACGACTTCTATTCTTAAGCAATTTATAACCTCCTTTAGTGACTCTGTTGGAAATGATTATGGGAATTCAGGACATGGTAGAGTGTTGGACTATAGCGACCAGGAGGAGTAAGATAAAAGAAGAATCTCTATTTTTTTTAAGAGCAGTCGGGAGTAGATAAGATATGATTGAGAGCCGCTTCAAGACAAGAGGAACAATATGTTATTAGACTTCTTCAAAAGGTGTCACCATAAAGGAATTTGATATAAGACAAAGCAAGTGATGCTAAGTCTGGTGGCATAAAGGAATTTAGATTCAACAAAGCCTATATTTTCATCACTGGTAAAGACAAAGACAAAATTTTATTGCCAACGAATCACTCATTTGTAATTGGGAGCTGCTTGACTTTGGAGATCTTTATCTAGCAAGTTGGGCACTAAGTCAGTGATTCGATCTTGCATATGGAGGATGTATTTTCTTCAGGAAGGAAGGTGGCAATTATGTTCATTATGAGAGCTAGTACATTTAATTGATCAATGAGTGAATGTCTCAGGGAGATGAATCTAGCATGGATTCTTAAGATGCCTGGTCGAATTCATGGTTGTGATGGTGTGATTCTCTGAATATATTTATCTGTACATGGTGATATGAATGGAGGTGTATATCAGCTTTTTGTCTGAGAGCTATCTTTTATGCTATGAAAAGTTTCTTTATGTGCCTGTTGTGAAGTCGAGCTTTCATCATAAAAAATTTTGAATTCTTTGTGCACAGGCTGGATATTACACAAAGTTTCTTATTTATACTTTTCCTTTGAAGAGCGCTATGATATTGTGACTCTAGCTGATAGGATTTCTGAGTCATATCAAAGCTTTATCATCCCTTCTCACCAAGAAAAAAGTATAGTAGATAGCTAGGTCATGCTCAAGGAAGATTCTATTGAGCAATGGAGGATAGCTTTGGAGAAGTACCTCTACTAGTTGGCTACACACCTAGTCATTAGGAAGAGTAAGGAATATTTATGTTGTCTCTTCAGGTTGAAGAAGATCAAGCCATCATTTCAGAGTTGCAGTTGCATTTCACAGTCAAGGAAACTAGTTGTTGCTCATAGGAGGAGATCCTTGTTGTCAAGAAGTATAGATCACTGTGATTTGTATATTGCTAGTTCCTCTAAATTTGATTTTTTTTGCAATTGGAAACCAAAGGGAAAGATATGGAGATCGAAATCTGGAAAGGCATCATTGGCTAGATATTTGATGGATCGAGGAGAAAAAGGATGTTGGATTCTTGGAGATATAGATTCATCCCTCAATTACACTCCTTCCATTCAGAGAGAGTTAAATTCTAGTCACAAGTTGGGATCATGTCCAGGAAGAGGATTTAAGGTTTTAAGATCAGTTAATGGAGGGGAGTTGACTTCAAGAGGATTTCTTTGCAGTATTTGAGGCATGGATCAAGAGGTAGTTATGTGACTCACCGAGAAGAAGTGAAGGTGTCAGCTAAGTGGGTTGCAGTGTTGCAAGGATAGGTGCTAAATTTCTTGGAAGACCTCTTCAACTGTAGAGAACAAAATTGCACAAGACTATCAATTTGTATTTGACATTGGTAGCTCCACAAACCTATTTAGAATAGGGTGATCTAGGATAAGGTTGAGAAGGATAGTCCTGAACTCTCACAAGTTAGTAGTGTTAGAGTTGTACGTTGGAAATCATTCCTCTAAGGCAAGCATTGTAGGAAATCTTGGATGAAGAGGTCAGGAGTTTGATGCAATTACTTGGAGCTTCATAGGGAGTCACATCATCATGGAGATTTGTTATAATGTATACTTCTTTGAGATAGAGAAATATGAGGTGAAATCCCTTGTAATGTATATTTCTTTGAGACAGAGAAATATGAGGTGAGATCCCTTATAGTTTATATTTCTATGAGACAGAGAAATATGAGGTGCAAGCCCTTTTTTATCTTTGAGACTGAGATGAGACATCATGTTGAGAGTCCCCATGATGACATCACATTGAGAGACTCTGTGATGAACCCTTATACATGTTTGGGACTGAGATGTGTTTCTTTCAACACAAAGGAGTAGCCATTGTGGACATCATGTTGAGATACTCCATTCCGACATCACATTGAAAGAATTCGTGATGAACCCTTGTACATTTCTGAGACTGAGATGTGTTTCTTTCCACACATGGGAGAAGCCATTGTGGACATCATGTTGAGAGACTCCATGATGACATCACAATGAGAGACTCTGTGATGAACCTTTGTACATCTCTGAGACTAATATGTGTTTTCCATAAATGGGTGTGTACATTGTGGACATCATGTTGAGAGACTCCATGATTAACCCGAGTACATCTCTGAGACTGAGATGTGTTTTTCCACAAATGGGTGTAGCCATTGTGGGCATCATTTTGAGAGACTCCATGATGAGGATATTTGAAAATACCTCCCTAGCTAAGAGGGAGTGTTAGTGTTGTGTAGCTTTGGGAGATATTTTTCCTTATATATAATGTATCTTAGGTAGGTTGGCCTATCTTGTGTTAAAAAAAAAATTATATGGTTCAAGGTCAGCTCTAGATTAGGGGTTTCCTAGCTTGTATACATAGGAGAAGGTATCTCCTCAATTGAGCATCAATTCATCCATTCCAATTTGTATATCTTCAGCAAAAAGTTCACCCTTAAGGAGTGGTAGATTCGAATTTAGGAGAAGAGTTAGATATTTTGTGTATTCAAGAAATTGCACCATATGCAAGTGCAGATCCATTGTATTGTATTTGGCCTTTCTAGGCCCTAATATTTTTCTGATTTATATGAGAAGATCTTACTGGGTTTTTCTCCCTCAAGTAGGAGGGTTTTCCTAGGATAAAATATTGTGTTCATTGTTCTATGTGTTGTATTTTTGATCTAAAACTAACATAAGGGGAGCTTCCAAGTATGAGGAAGATTTAGATGAATGAACATGGTTTAATTTTCTAAAGGGATGCTAGAATAAACAAGGTCTTGTCACTACCTTTTTATGGTCACATATTTCATATTGTAAAGGTTGTGTGGGGTTTTATTGAGGCAGGGTATGTTGTTAAGAAGTGTGGTTCCACTTACTACAATAATTTGTGGATTCCTTGGAGATAGCCACCAATTGGGAGGTGATTTGGAGTTGCTCATAGAATTTGTCGCTATAAGATTGTTTAATTCTACAAATTTATATATTTTCCCAACTATTTCAAGGGTTATGGATCATCCATTATATTGTATGTGGCATTTGAAAGGTTGGATATCTTGAATTGTTAATATTTCATGTATTTATGATTTACATCAATATTTTCAATTGTTATCATATTAGTTTAACAATTTTCCAACTCACTAAAATAAAAAAATTTGAGTTTGTTTCTTAAAATATGGGTTGGGGATTTTATAGTAGTATCAAAGCACAAAGTATTTTTCCAACCTATTAGGTAGTTTAGAGATTTGAGTTTTAGTTGTAAAAATGGCATCAAAAGATGAAAAATTCTTGGTCATTATGCTCTTGGTTGTAGGTGGAAAATTGGGATATCTATCTCTACCAAAGGATGTTATTCTAAATACTCTAAAAGAAGAAGAGTGATTGATTTTATTGGAACAATCACCCTCTTTGTGTTGAAATAATGAATAAGGTTATCATTAATAATTTTTCATTGATGTCAACACCACATCAACACCACATGATGAATGATAGATGTCTATAGAAAAGTTAATTTTGCAAAAGGTTTTTGGCAAAGTGTTTATACCAACAGTTTTAGCACATAGTGCCCTCCTATATTTTTGTCCACATTTTTTCTCCTTTTTAGATATACTCTTGCAATTATAGTATGTTGCTCATAGATATCTTAGGCATCTTAATTCATAATTTCAATTGTCTCGGTTAAATAGTTCAAGAGTTACAAGTGACAGAAGTTTGACAGATGTGGTTTACACAGTTTTCTCTGTATTGGCCTTTACCTAACTAGTCTGCATTCCTCCATGGATTTGAGTTATATGTTGCAGTTTTGGGAGAAGGTTTACTGGTGTCATTACATTATATTTTTTAGTTGGCATGACATTTTTTGGTTCGTATATTTCTTGGTGTTAATTAGTTGGAGTATTATACTTTTTGGTTCTATGCTTGGCCAACATAATATATGCAAAGTGTTGAGAATATTAAATACTTGATGCAAATGGAAAGAGGAGTTATTATATGTTCATGCCGACCTATATTACTTATGTTTTGAATGTGAAGGCATTTTGGTTTGAATTGGGTGCCAACAAGAAACATTTTTCTTAATTCAAGGCTACATCTAATTAGGTCGACGTAATTGATGTTTGTGTTGAAGATTAGAGAATTATATGATTAGAATGCAAGAAGTGATGTGAATATTGCAAAATTGTGTGACAAGGTTGTGGTAATTAAGTAATTGATGTGCAAAAATAGAGCAGAGAAGAGACTCATAATTTGAGTTGATTGCAGTATGTGTAATGAGTTTCAACAGAACTAAATTCAACATAAGTTAGATGCATTTCTCTTAGTTCAAAATCTGGCTATGAAGCCACATCTCTTGTATCTTTCTTTTGTTTGTGAATAGTGAGTTCACTTGGATAGTGAGTCCTTCTGGTAGTGAGCCTTTCTATAATATGTTATAACCGGTTATAATATATTTTGAGTTAATCCTCACCATGGTTTTTCCCTTGTTGGGTTTTCCATTTAAAAATCTTGGTGTTCACGTGTTGTGTGTGTTATGGGTTATTTATGCTTACATTTCTCATAATTATTAAATATTCTTTGGAAATTGGATCATTAATAATTGGATGGTTTATTACAATACTGATTCACCCCCCTCTTAGTATTTTGTGTGTTCAACAATTGATATCATATCTTGGTTTCTTGGAGGAAGTTTGACCACTTTAAGAAGATCTTGGAATTTAAACACATGGCTTCAAAATTATTTCCTACTAATGGATACTTAGAAGAAGACTACATATTTGAAAAAAATGGAAAACTCAAGTTTTCTCTTGAAGACCTAGACAAAGTTGAAGATGAAAACAAAGATTTGAAAGAAAATATTAAAGAAGCAAATGACTACATCAAAAAATTCCAAGAAAAAATAAAAAAAATTAGAGAAATACATAAGGAGGTGATGCAGAAAATGGGTATCAAAATAAAAACTCAATCAAAAAACCTTTTTTCAAAGTCTCAACACCTCAAACAAAGTGATTTCCTTCACAATTTTCCACTAAACCTTATTGGGCAGCAAACAAGCCTTTTCTAGCATATCCTACAAGAACCAACTCAAACTTACATTCTAAAGATTGTTTTAGATACCCTTTTTGGCATTTGATAGCATATCAAAGGTGCAAGTATGATTTTTTTTAAACAAACCCCTCAAAAATTAATTGCTACGCTGCTCATAAGGCCTAATTAAGCTTGTTCTATAAGGCAACAATAAGGATTTCAATCTCCCAACCTCCAGTATTTAATCCAAAGGATGTAACATGTCACAAGTAGTCTGCCCAACCATTTCCAACCACTACAAACCAATTCCTAAGATATTTTTATCAAACCCTAATCCTAAGTAACTTTTATGCCCAAAATATGAAGTTTTTAGCCTAGGGCATCAGCCAATTTGCCCAAATCCTCATCCCATAATAGAAAAAAAAACCTAAGTACTTCCATTCCATTGGTTCTTAGGCCCTTTTACCTATGGAATGTCTCAAAAACCCATTTTCTTCAATCAAACCCTCACTAAATAGGGTTTTTGACTATTTTTAGTAAAATGCTCTAAAACCCTTTAACCTTAATGAAAACAAATCAAAAAAATTTAAAATGATATAGTATTCACTATTCCATCAAATCCAATGCATAAAAGATCATCAACGAGAAGTACCAAGTCGTACAACCCTCTATAGAAGCAAATTTAGCTTTAAAACACAGAAGAGGCATAGTCTTTGTTATTCAAATTCAAAATTACAACTTCAGAACCTTCAACTCATGTTTCACAATGGTTTTAAACAAATTCTAACACATAACAAACCATCCACCAACATAATCTCAAAACAAAATGGTTCAACTTCTCAAATAGCCAGAAGTGCCAAAGTTGCTTAAGCACTTTTGACAACATTTTACACTTTTTAACAAAAAGACCCTAATTCACACCTAGGAATCCAATTCGACACAAACACCTAAAACATGGTCTTTAGAGACCTTATTACAAAAAAAATGATTTAACAACATCAAATACTAGTACTTGGCAAACTTTTTGCATGAAGACTTAGGTGCCCTACACCATACTCCCCGAGCAAAATGAACTCAAGTCCCTTGATGATAGTGCTACAACAATAGATTGATGCTTGATCCAATCATTCTCTTACCTCCAAGTGATATCCTCTTGTGGTATACCATTCCTATGGATCAAATACTTGAAGTAGGCATTGTCCCTTTCCCTTTGAGCTCCTTGGTACCTAGAAAATGCTCCAACTTCATAGGCTAACCTGATGGATGATCTTTGACTCCTTCCACATCTGAGAATGTTGTTAAGTCTTCATCATCACCTACAACCATATCTCTTCCTACCTTGGAATGTTCCTTGTTATTCACTTTTGGTGTATGCTTGATCTTTCTTTTTTTCCCTTGTAGTTTAGCTTTGATCTCTTCACCTTTCCTTTCCATCACTTCCATCTGATATTTTTCCCCTATGACTATTAATTTATTAGGAGTCCTAACCTCTAGCATGAAAGGGATTGAATGTGACCAATATCCTCTTTTGTAAGAAATGAATGAAACACTTCTCCAACCATCATGGCAACATAATTCTTACACCAATCTTGGATCTCCAAAATCAATTCATCCTTGACCTTCAACTCAATATCATTTCCCTCCAAAATCAAATCATTCTTCAAGTATGTTGTCTTAGTACCTCCAAATTTAGAAGTGGCTACAAACTCCATGTGCTTTTATTCCCCTACGTTCATGAACTCCTTCCTACCTACCATCATCACATTAGCTCTCTTGGTTTGTCCTTTATCTTCCTCCATCAATTATAAGAGATTCCATATTTTTCCATCTCATAAGTGTTCCTCCTCCCACCAAACATAGCATGTCTATCAAATTGCCAAGGCCTCCCTAGCATAAAATGGAAGACATCCATAGGTAGTATATCACATAGAATTCTGTCCTTATACCCTCCTATATCGAACTCCACCCAAGTTTTTTCATTTACCAAAACATATTGACCCTCATTCAGCCAAGATACTTTATAAGGGGTAGCATGTGGTATTATAGGAAACTTGATTTTTTCAACCATATCATTGGAAACCGTGTCATTCATGCTTCCTGAATCAATTACAAGTTTACATACCTTACTGTAAATGTAATCAAATCTTATCAAATTAGGATCCTAAGAAATCTATGGAAATTCTATGTAAGAATTCTAAGTCAAATTTTATTTTTTGTATTGTGAATGTGCTGATTGCAGAACATTTATAAATTTCGATGTCTCGAATCAATGTTTACAATCATGTTATGTATCTAAAGGAGAGACATGTACCTCCAAGAAGAAACACACCTCCAAGGAGAGACACTTCCTATGAGAGGACGTGTCTCCACAAAGTGAAGACACGTCCTCTCATGGGACGTGTCCCTTGAGGGCGCGGGTCTTCTACAACCAACTAATGCCAATAGGTGGCTTAACATAACCATTATGTAATTACCTTCATGCAATTTCATAATGGAAACTTAGAACATTTGATTTAATATTTTGAATTTTATTCATGCTCATAAATTCAAAATTCTTATTTCTAGAAATATTTATTTAAAGGATAATTTTGATCACATATAAATGATGATGATGCAATCAGAAATCATCATTTATATCTAACCAAAGCTACCTTTCATTAACACTCCCTCTTAGCTAGGGAAGATATTTCAAATCAACTAAGTGAAGATATCACCTTCACACGTGATATCGAAGATATGGTATGTTTTCTCAATATTGTCAAGTCACATGACATTCTTCATAGCACATCTTCATTATGGTATGTGCATTGACATCAAGTCACATGATGTCTACCATAATAATTCATGGCATATCCATAGATATATAATTATCCACCATGATTATCTCTTAAGGATCACAATGATCTTCAAATGACATCAAGTCCCATGGCATCCATCAAAATGTCCAAGAGATACTATCATGAAATGTACACAGATATCAAGTCACATGATATCTATCATGATATTTCAACTCATCATTGTAGAGTCATCACTTTACAATGTCACATACAAGTTTTCATTATTAGAAAGATCGTCACCTTTCAATAATGTACACAGGGGGAGTAGGCCCATAAGGTCTGGAGTCACACATATGACAAAAGAGTTTACACATTAAAAATCTTTATATATTATTACAACTTATAAACAATTTGAATTTCAAACATAATATCAAATTACATTTCAACCATACCAAGTTTCTTCTTGAAGTGTTCTACCTTGATTTGGGAGAGAGGTTTGGTGAGAATGTCTACTGTTTGATCATTTATACTAACATACTCCAACTACATCACATTCCTTTCTACCATGTCTCTCACATAATGGTAGAGGATCTCAATGTGCTTAGATCTATCATGAAAGATAGGATTTATAGAGAGTTTGATACAACTCTCATTATCACAATGAATAATTGTAGGATTCAAGGGCTCACCAAAGAGTCCCACAAGCAATTTACGAAAGCAAAATGATTCTCTTGCCCCCATAGAGGCTGCAATGTATTCAGCTTATGTCGAGCTTTGTGCTACTAAAGACTATTTTCTGCAAATCCAAGAGATCATAGCCAATCCTAAATTGAAGCAACATCCTGATGTGCTTTTCCAATCGGTTACACTTCTAGCCCAATCTGAATCAAAGTATCCATGTAGATCTAGTTGGTCATTTCTCTAAAGAAGACCATATCCAATAGTGCCTTGAAGATATCTCAATATATGTTTTATAGCCATAAGGTGAATTTCCTTTGGCTCACACATGAACTGGCTAAGAGCATTCACTGCATAGCAAATATCAAGTCTGGTGTTAACCAAGTACATCAAGGATCCAATCATTTGTTTATATAGGGTTGAATATGCACACTTGGATTTTACTGCTGCTTCTTTCAGTTTGTGAAGGTTGGTTTCCATAGGTGTAGACATGGGTCTAGAGTCCAACATTCCAAATCTCTTTAGAATATCAATAATATACTTTCTTTTGTTTAGTATAATGCCGTATGATTTTTGCCATACTTCCAAACCTAGGAAGTAGTGTAGAATGCCCAAGTCTTTCATGTCAAATTCAGAAGTTAGATCCTTCTTTCCTTGAGCAATGAGGTGATCTTCTCCTATTATTAGCAGGTCATCAACATATAAAATAATTATTAACATATCACCTTTGATTACCTTAAATTAAAGATTTGGGTTTGCATCATTCTTGGAAAATCCTAGTCCCAAGAGGTAGCTATCAATTCTTTCAAACCAAGCCCTGGGAGCCTATTTAAGTCCATAGAAAGCTTTCTTTAGTTCTCATACATGTGAGTTATGTTTATGTATCACAAAAAATTTAGGCTATTCTAGATAGACTTCCTCTTCAATGGTTCCATTTAGGAAGGCAATTTTCACATCCATTTGATGGATCTTCCAGCCTCTAGCTGCAACAATGGCTAACATTGCTCTCACAGATGTGTAATGGGCAACAGGTGCAAATGTTTCTTCATAATCAATGTCTTCCTTTTGTGAAAAACCTCTTGCCACAAAACGTGCCTTATGTTTTTCTATATTGCCATCAGCAACATGCTTGATTTTGAAGAGCCATTTAGAAGAGACAACAAATTTCTGTTTCTGTCTAGGCACTATATCCCATACATCATTCTTTAGAATGGACTGATATTCTTCCGTCATTGCGTCCTTCCGTACTTGATGTCTGAAAGCTACTGTAACACTGATAGCCTTTGAATTTATGATGTTGTTCATTAGAGCAACATAGCTAGAGAACCGTTTGGGTCTTTTACTTTCGCTAAACATTCCTTTGAGTGTTGCATGATTCTCGGCTTCTTTGATCATCTTTCTAGCCCAAAGTGGCCTCTTTCTACCATTGTCATTTGTATTCTCATCTGAAGTAGATTGAAGTTCATTTGGCATTTCATCAAGATACTCCCTCTAAATCTCAGGAGCAGGTTCCATTTCTGGTACTCTAGGGGAATAGGTTTCTATCTCACTAGAACTTCTTGCCCTTTTGAATGCAATATCTTCTTCAAAGATGACATCTCTGCTCAGTTCAATTTGTTTCTTCTTGGGTACAAATATCTTGTAGGCTTCGAAGCTTTCACTATACCCCACAAATACCCCTTTCTTTCTGGAAGGTTCTAGTTTGAATCTCTTCTCTTTGGGCACATGAATATAGACAAGGAAACCAAAAATCCTAAAATGACTAATATCAAATTTTATGCCGGTAAAAGCTTCTTCAGGAGTTTTTTTATCTAGATGAGAATGAGGACATCTATTTTGAATGTAGACAATAGTTCTAGAGGCTTCTGCCCAGAAATAAGTTTCAATGTTCTGGTCAAGCAACATTGCTTTAGCAAATTCTACAATGGTTCTATTTTTCCTTTCATCAACCCCATTTTGTTGAGGGTTGTAGGCTATTATAAACTCCCTCTTAATCCCAACACTCATGCAGAATTCCTTTAAAATTTCAAAGGTATACTCTTTCCCATTGTGTGTCCTTAAGATTTTTATTTTCTTCCCAGAGAAGATTTTAGTAAGGGCTTTGAACTCCTTGAACCTTTTAAGGATTTCTATTGACTCTTTACACTTAAGGAAATAAATCCAGGTTTTCCTAGAGAAGTTATCTATAAATATGTCATAGTATAGAGATCCTACCTTGGAAGGTATAGACATGGGTCCACATAAATTAGAGAGAACCAGTTTTAATACATTTTGGGTTTTACTCAAGCTATTGTGAAAGGATCCTTTTGTATTCTTTCCTAGGGAACAACCTTTACAAGTTCCTTCATGAGATGGTTTTAACTTAGGTAAGCCTGTTACAAGTTTTTCCACAGAAGGTAGGGCACGGAAGTGAAGGTGTCCTAATCTTCTATGCCAAATTTCATTTGAATCAAAAGTGACAAGGCTAAGGGCTTGCTTAACCTTAGTGCATAGTTTGTAAAGATACCCATGTCTTATACCTATGGTTTGGGATTTCTTGATAGTTGAGTTCTTAGGCCATGCTAGAACTTTCCCATCCATAAAGGTAACTCTATATCCCTTGTTTTCAAGGGCAGAGATGGATATTAGATTCCTCTTTATTCCAGGTACAAATAAGACTCCAGTGAGTTGAAGGGAAAGACCAGAATTCAATTTGATGGAGCAAGTTCCAACCCCTTTTACAGGGTGTGCAAAATCATCCCCAATGGTTACTTCTTCATCAGTCTTTTCAGTCATAGTGTCTAAGTGTTCTCTGAACCCTGTGATATGTCTAGAGGAACCACTATCAATTACCCAGTTGTGGGTGTTGTTAGATACTTGACTAGATAAGGCTGAATAGAACACAAAGTTCTCAAATTCATGATCTGAATTTGACTTTCCTACTTTAGCAAAAGATGCTTGTTGTTTTGATCTGTCAGGGCACTTCATTGCATAGTGGCCATATTGATCACATCTAAAACATTGTACTTGAGAGATGTCTTTCTTCTTAGAAGATCCCTTTCCATTGGAATTTCTCTTTCTTTTAAATGATCCTTTCCTGTAGGAGTTTTTCTTACTCCTTTTATTAGATGTTGTGTTGAGCACATGAATGTCTTCATCTATGTTCTTTTGTTTATTTTCTTTTGTTGAGAGTCTTGTTTCCTCTTGAAGGCAGTCTGTTCTTAGCCTATCAAACTTGGGGAGTTTAGATCTCGCACTTATTCCTTGAACAAATGACTCCCATGAGTTTGGTAGGCCTCCTAGTGCAATTAGAGTTAATTCTTTGCTATCAATCTGATATCCAATTGTGGATAATTGATCCCTTAGTTCAATGATCCTCATGAAGTATGCATTAATAGTTTCTCCTTTGTTTATTTGGACATTGTTGATTTTCCTCTTTAATGCAAGAGTCCTACTGGTGTTGTTTATCTCATAGGTGCTCTCAAGGGATTTGAACATTAGATATGCAGTTTCATGTTTTGCTAGAATGGGCACTATATGATCCCTAACTGCATCTACTAATATTTTCATGGCCTTTTCATTGTTCTCAATCCATTGAGTTTTCTCAGGATTAGCCTCTGGTTCCCTTTTGTTTTCTTTCACAACTGAGTCTAACTTATTCTCTTTAAGAATCATCATGATTCTAAATTTCCATGATGTGAAGTTATTTTCTCCTGCAAGACGATCTTCAAATTTGATCACACTTGACATTATGAAGAATGTGATGTGAATTCAATTTAAAAATATGAATTTTTCCTAAGCAATATGATATATAGATTTGATTTGGATTCACTCAACTTGGCTTTGATACCATGTAAATGTAATCAAATCTTATCAAATTAGGATCCTAAGAAATCTATGAAAATTCTAAGTCAGAAATTTGGTGTAAGAATTATAAGTCAGATTTTATTTTCTGTATTGTGAATGTGCTAATTGCAGAACATTTATAAATTTTGATGTCTCCAATCAATTTTTTCAATCATGTTATGTATCTAAAGGAGAGACATGTACCTCCAAGAAGAAACACGCCTCCAAGGAGAGATGTGTCCTATGAGAGGACGTGTCTCCACAAAGTGAAGACACGTCCTCTCATGGGATGTGTCCCTTGAGGGCGTGAGTCTCCTACAACCAACCGATGCCAATAGGTGGCTTAACATAACCATTATGTAATTACCTTCCCGCGATTTCATAATGCAAACTTAGAAAATTTGATTTAATATTTTGAATTTTATTCATGCTCATAAATTCGAAATTCTTATTTCTAGAAATATTTATTTAAAGGATAATTTCAATCACATATAAATGATGATGATGCAATCAGCAATCATCATTTATATCTGACTGAAGCTACCTTTCATTAACACTTACCCATGCACTTACGAGTTGTTTTGAAGAGAGTTCTTCTTTGTGATGACTCCTTTTCTTTAGATACTTTGATGAGAGTTCTCCTTACCATAAGTGATTCTCCAACTTCTGGAGTAGTATGTTATGATGGAGAGTTTACACTCTCATTGTCCTCTTCTTGGATGAATTGAGTCCTTTTTTCTCCTCCATGTGAAGTAGAGGCTTGACCTTGATTGCACTGCCATGCTTGATGTCCAAACTCATTGCATTGATAGCACCTCCATGTAAATCCACTAGTGCCTCTTCCTTGACCACCAAATCTTCCTTTAAAGCTTGATCTACCTCCTCTAAATCCACCTCTCTGATCAAAAACTTGTTCTTGGACTTTTCTTGCATCTTCTTGGATCTCATATGACTACTTCCTTGGATTAGAAAATGATCCTCTTCCTCTGTAATTGTTGCCTCTGCCCCTGGTTTGTTTGTCTTTCCTTCTCTTTAGCTTTTCTTCAACCCTAATCGCCATTTGATAGAATTCTTCAACTGTTCTTGGATTATGCAAGCTCAACTCATCTTGAAGGTTAAATCTTAACCCACTAAAATAGCTAGCCACCTTCTCCACATCATCCTCCATGTGACCTGCTCTTATGCTCAACTTATAAAACTCATCAGTATAGGCTTTGACATCCATTTCTCTTTGTTTCAAACCTTGAAGTCTGTTATACATTTGAAGTTCATAATCACTCGGTACAAACTTACCCTTAAAATTTTCCACCATTCTGTCCCAAGAAACAATTTTTGACTTACCTTTCTTCATCCTTTCAGTCTTCTCATAATCCCACCATAATAAGGCATGCCCATTCAACTTTTTTTTCACTATCTTGATCTTTTTCTCCTCAGGTACATCTTCACACTCAAGATAGTTATCAAGTGCTCCAATCCAATTCAAAATATCTTCCTCATTCAAATTACCTCCATACATAGATACATCCATCTTCATCTTGTTTTTATCTACCTTGACTTCTCTTAGTAGCTTGGCCATCCTATGCTCATCAGGATTTAACTCTTCCTCTTCTTCTTCTTGGGGGTTTTCCTTTTCCCCTTCCTCTTAACCGTCACTTTATTCACTAGTGACTATAACTATCCTCTAACCTATTTTAATATCCTCAAGCCTTGCTATCATCCTATCTTGGATTTCCTTCAATCTCCTAATCTCTCTCGCAATCTTCTCTTCCATCTTATTCATTTTCCTAGCCATAGTATTGCTTTTTGGAGGCATCTTTCTTTCTTTTTCACTTCAACCTTTCCCCTTTATAGACCTACCTATGATCTGATACCAATTTGATGTAGAGAAGGGGTATCAAAATCAAAACTCAATCAAACAACCTTTTGTCAAAGTCTCAACACCTCAAACAAAGTGATTTCCTTCACAATTTTCCACTAAACCTTGTAGGGTAGCAAACAAGCCTTTTTTGGCATATCTTGCAAGAACCAACTCAAACCCACATTCTAAAGACTATTTTAGAGACCCTTTTTGGAATTTGATAACATATCAAAGGTGTAGGTATGATCGTTTTGAAATAAAACCCTCAAAAATTCACTGATATGCTGCCCATAAGGCCTAATTAGGCTTGTTCTACAAGGAAACAATAAGGATTTCAATCTCCCAACGTCCAACCTTCAATACAAAAAATCTACCATGTCAAATATAGTTTTCCCAACCATTTCCAACAACTAAAAACCAATTCCTAAGAGATTTTTATCAAACCCTAAGCCCTAAGTAACTTTTATGCCCAAAATATGAAGTTTTCAGCTAAGGGCATCAATCAATTTTCCCAAATCCTCATCCTCTACTCTTGAAAACTTCACAAAAAAAAAACACAACCTAAATAATTCCATTCCACTAGTTCTCAGGCCGTTTCACTGGTGGAATGGCTCAAAAACCTATTTTTTTCAATCAATCCCTCACTAAATAGGGTTTCTAACTATTTTTAGTAAAAATTCTCTAAAACCCTTCAAAATTAATGAAAACAAATCAAACCAATTGTAAATGACATAAGATTCAGTGTTCCATCAATTCCAATGCATACAAGATAACCAATAGGCTGTACCAAGCTGCACAACCCTCTATAGCAGAAAATTTAGCTTTAAAATGTAGAAAAGTCAGAGTCTTTGTTATTCAAATTCAAAATTACAACTTCAGAAACTTAAACTCATGTTTTCCATTTTTTGTAAAGACCTTCTAACACATAACCAACCGTCCACCAACAGAATTTCAAAACACAACGGTTCAAATTCTCAAATAGAAATAAGTGCAAAAGTTGCTTAAGCACTTTTGACAACATTTTACACTTTTTAACAAAAGACCCTAATTCACACCTAAATCATGGTCTCTATAGACCTTATTACAAACAAAACGATTTAACAACATCAAATACTAGCACTTGACCAACTTTTTGCATGAAGGCTTAGGTGCCCTACATCAGGAGGACAATGAACAATTATATTGAAAGTGCAAGTGGAAGAAAAGAAAAGAATTGAAGAATTTCTAAATGTAATGGTAAAAGCCAAGACTGATGAATACACAAGAATTGAAGAAGAAGTGGTAAATCTAAGATTAGATCCAAAAAAAGAAAGAATTTATGAGGAAACATTTAAAATAAGTTTTACAATGCTTGATGAACTAATTGCAAGTCAAAAAGCATCTAAAGATAAAGGAGGTTTGGTACTTGAAAAAGGAGAAATATCAAAAGATTAGACATCTAATGCAAAGAAGATAAGTGAAATGGAGAAATTTGAAAGCAATAAGAAGAATCAAATATTTCACAAACAAAGAAGCAATTATAGAAGACCCCCTATCAGACAACCAAATGCTCAAAGGTACGCATATTTTAATGGTATTTTCTATTTTTGCAATAAATTTGGACATAGAGTAAAGGAATGTAGAAGCAAAATGAATCAGAATGTTCCATCCTTTATTGGTCAATTTTTTACATGCTTAGTAGGAATATATGAGATGGATATGGATATTATGGATCTATTGAAGAATACTTTGGAAGAAAATATGAAAATATAGATATTTGCAAAGTGATTAAAGGTTTGTTGTTGCATTGAGAAGGTTTTACAAACTTTATTGTTTGGTGAATTAAATGTGAACTAGGGCAGAATTGGAAAGATTATATACCTATACCTTGTTGATTTTATTTCACTTTTATGCAATTGAAGTGAGAAATGTGAGTTGAAATGAATTCAAGAGTTCGAAGGAAATTTGAGAAGCAAAGTATCTAAACCCTAATTTCAGTTGAGTGAGAAAAAGGTATTTATCATTATGCAAAGGATGTATTTTTAGAAGCATTTAAATTCAAGATGGCAACACCTACAGTGATTAATGTGACTACAAAACTCCACCAAAATTTAAGAAATATCCCATGAAAGTGTTTGAGAACGACCCAATAGGAGTATTTTAAAGTATACCATACATGAATTTACCTATTGAGGATATCAGGGAATATATATTTATGCAAAGATAGAAGAGTACAACCATGTGAAACTTGTATACCTATGGACAAAACATTTGACTAGAGATGATTTCAGTATTAAGCCTGAATATGAAAAATAGGTAAAGAAGAAGTTGAATGTTTGGGAGTGGTTACCATGCTTTACCCATAATGATGAGCTCAAGTGTGTGAAAATAGCACTAAGTAGAGTGCATGATTAATTCCTGTGGATAAATATGCCTAGATCGATAACCAAAGAATTCATAAGGGATATTATTGAGCTATATGACATTAGGCTAGTACTTTTTCATAAATCTATAAAGAACAAAGATGTAATGAAGCTAATAGGAGCCACATTTGACCAAAGGGATCTCACTGTAAACACCCTAAGGAATATAACAGTAAATTATTCTGCTATTGTTATTGGCTACAAAATTTACTACACCAAAAGAGAGAATTTTGTGTTTTCCACAACAATTCATATAGCTCATGAAATTATAGAAAAAGGAAAATATTATGACTTGTGTGAGTTTCTCTGGAAACAACTATTTGATAATTTGAAGTAGACTAAGAATAATAAATACCCATTCAAATTTGGTTCCTTTGTAGTTTTCTTGTTATTCTATTTTTTGAGGGAGCTTCCTAGAAGAAGCACTATAATATGGAGTAGGGATAGACTTGTATTCCATCAAATATTTGAATATATACACAACCTTGGAGATATGAAAGCACAAGATAAGGCACTTAATAATTTATTTGCAGTATTTCAAAAAAAAATGCATGAAAGGGAAAGGATCCCTAAGTTTTCTTGTGGATAAATATTGAGATTATATTACTTTTCTGGTTAAAACTGATGAATGTATCATTGAAGTTGTGGAACCTGGAATTTTTTTGATACAACCACTTGGATATGTGGTCACTAAAAAATGAAGTTTATGGCTATGTTGGTATGATATTGAACAGTCCTAAAGACCGTAATCAGAAAAGGCACTAAACTTATGAAGAGAAATCTATGGAAGTGCACAAGGAACTGAGAAAGCGATAAAAAGAAATGTGGATAAATAGGTAAACACATTTCAAGGATAGAGGACTCTCAGATGAATAGATAAGAGTGTTAATATCATGTTCAATGAGATAATTGAGGGCAACAAGTGGATTCCCTAAACCTAGAAGATCGGGAAGAACAACTTCCACTATTTCCCCTAGTATTCAACAACCATTTGGATCAGTTTCTACCTCTAGCAAAATAAAGAGAATGGAGACCAATTATTCAGTTATGGAAGAACCTAAGGTGGAAGAGGTCACAAGGCCTTGAAAGAGAACAAATACTAATTTGATAGTTTTTATTGTTGCTAAATCAAGAGGAAAGAAAGAGAAAGCTAGAAGAGAAAAATATTTGAGTGTATAGTCTGAAGAAGAAGAAGAAAAGGACGAGGATTCCCATTTGATCATGAAAAGAAAAGGCATAGTTTCAAAGAAACAAAGAATAGATATTTTTGATATTTTGGATGAAAAGGAAGTTGAAAAATATAAAGAATCATTTCAAGTACATGTACTCAAGCAGGTGAAGGAAAAGAAGAAAAATAAATAAGATACAATAGACCTGAGAAGAAAAAGAAGAAGAAAAAAAAGACATCTCTAGAAAGACAACTCAGTCCAATGAAGTTGGAATCACTATTCAAAGGTATGTTGCATCATGAGATGGTGGAAGAAATATTGCATTGTACAGAAAGAGGAATGAGGAGAACAAAGCCACAATAATAGAAGCCATGTTATCAAATTCATTATTAAAATTGAGGCTAATATGGAGAACATTAGGAAGAAAGTTCTCGATGATGTATGGAAAATATTAATGGAGAGAAGAAGAAAAGAAAATGAAAGGGAAAATAAGCTTAGATACTATGGAGAAATTTGGTTTCTACTTATTTGATGCTGACAAGGCCACTCTAGCCAAAGTACTTAATGTAGAATTCAGAACAAAGCAAAGGGTCACAATCCTAATGGGAAGAGATCATGATCAGATTAATAGAATACAGAAGGAGACAAAAGATAAAGTAGTAATATAGCCAAAAAATATGGAATGATTTATATTTCCTCTAGCAGTAAGAACCAAGATTTTGAAATTGAAGACACAAGGGCTATTGATACAAAATAAATTCCTGATAATATTCCTCTGGATATAGATGAACCAATGCAAGAAAATGCTAAAGATGAGGATGTTGATCATATTGGAGAGTAAATTTCAAAACATAATACATCTGTTCCTTTGATAACTCAAGAGACTATAGATCACGGCCACCCAAAGATACATGTTCCTCTGGTAGATAAAGAGAACAACACTAGTAGATAAAGAGAAGAACTTAAAACTCAAACTACCTTCCTTTGGTGCAAACTATTATAGGAGCTACAATACTATTGAAATTTTGGATGAACTTTCGATAGAAAGTGGCCAAGCAATGAAAAAATCTTACCTCTATTATGCTATTTAGACTAGGCCATTCTAGAATTTATTAAATTTTAGGTAGAATAATAGAAGCTACAAATGATTCAATTTAAACATGAAATAATATGAGTTTCAATATCTTTTCAACCAAATAAATTACATATATATAGGATTCACAAATCCTATTTTGTAGGAAACAACCCAAACAATATTCCTAAATATGTTGAGTTTTTTCAACAACTCAACATATACGAACCACTAATACCATAACCCAATTAACAAACCATGTGATATTAATAATAGTAAGTTGTTTCTCAACAACTTAATATTATGTCACTTATTCATACCCACATTATAGTATTTGTTACACATAATTAAACATGTGAACACTAACATGATTTCCAACACCCCCCCTTAGTGTGAACATGGAGAGAAAGATCATCACACAACCTGGAAATAGAATTGTATGCCTATGCATACTTTTAGGTCTGCATACTGCTATCTAGATCTTGCTACACATGATCACCTACATACAGGATCTTATCTCGCTTTCACTTCTAGTGAACTTATCACTGGCCGACCATACTTCCAAGAAGTCCGACAATCAGAGGATCTTTGTAGTTAGCTGTTCTCCTATACAATTATTTTCAATGATGATGCCCACATTCTCCACCTTAGCACTTCTAATTGCAATCAACCAACTCTTGTGGCTCATGATATTGATTCAAAATAAAGGCTCTCTCCTTCCATGGTTTTAAACAGGCTTACCACAAACCTTGATGTGACAGGAACTCATCAACTGTCCACCTCATGTGGTTTTCTGGATCCTCTCACAAACCCTTTCAAGATCCATGAACTACATTACACTAGTGCCTTTGTTCACCACTATGCTTTTATATCAGGGAATTAACATACTTATCACAAACTGGGAATGAAACATTGTGCATTATTCTCCCCCCCATAATGTGAAATTTCCACTTATTCACACAACTAGAAATACTGAAAAGAAAATCATACCATACTGCATACTAGAAGATAAAATTCCACCAAAGCTGATGAGTGCCCCTGTCGTTGGTGACTAACAAGAGGGCGTTGATTTTCCTCCTTCCTCTATTGCCTCCTACCTCCATTTATTTGCTGCTAGCTTAGCTAATTTAACTATGAGACTCATTTTTATAATGTCCCCCTTAAACTAAAGAAAATCGAAGGTGTCGAGCTCCACCGTAATGAACCTTAGTTGACACAATTTTTTAATTTTAAATAATTTTTGACACTTTTTATATTTTGATACGACAACTAAAGACTTGAAAAAAAACCCTATCCTAAAAAAAATTATATAACTTGACTCAATGATACTTAACGACACTCAAATGATAAAAACTAAACTTTGATGTAATTTGACTTATAGAAAAACTATCTAGTGATCTTGACACAAATCTTAACATAAATACTACACCTAAAGAGCATTATAGTGAAAGTGGGAACCACACTTAGAAGATTCAATGGCAATGTGCACATGATGCAATTGTTCCCTAGCGTGCCATGTTGAGAAGCATCCAATGCATGAGATGATACAATTGGAAGTCAATGTTGAAATAGCTGAATGTTGCAGTGAAGGACAATGCTTCCACAAAAATATATTCAGAGATTGCACAGACTCTGCCAACACAAGTCACATGTGTGATGGAAAATACGAAAATTGTGATGATAATATATCTGAGCGTCCTTTCAAATAATCTCTATTCTTGTCTGGCCTGTTGACTTCTTCCATGCACAACAACTTCCTCTTGTGAGCTTCTCTGCCACAATTATTTCTTTTGGTGAAGGATTTAGATCATGCCTGGCCACACTTCCGTGTGTCTTTGTGCTTGATCTAGAGGCAGCTTCAATTTTGTATCTCAATAATCCAAAAGGATGGTCTCAGAGCATTTCTTCACCCTTTCATATCTGTGCCAAGGAAATATAATGGGAATGGTTGACTAATGCAAGATAATCAAGCACAGATCAAGGAAAATGATAACTACTCTAGAAATGAGATTCACAAATTCGTCAAAAATCCAATAGAGGATATCGCCAAATATGCCAAATTCAGAAACATAGACAAGATTGGAAAGGAGTCTCTAGCTCTTGGGCTCTACTATGTTTTTCAATTCAACTAGATCCACTCACAATAGCTAACCAAGATAATGAAAAATCACCATATCAATGCCTTCAAGAAATACATGCGTTTCTCAATTCAACTCTGGGAAGATTGTCAGCCTACAAGCACTAGATGGGTTGGACAATACGATTATCATATTTTTCATTGGAGTAAAATTTGGGGTTAGTGTAAAGCCAAGAATAAAGGAGGGGTTGAATCCAAGAGGGAAACACAATCAGCGTAGCATGTATCATGCAAAAAATCCTCTCCTAATCGGATAGCCCAAAATATGGCCTTTCACATCATAACGCGCAAAGCATAGGCACAGTATCAATTAAGCTCTGATACCATATTAGATTTTAGGTAGAATAATAAAAGTTACAAATGATTCAATTCAAACATGAAATAATACTAGTTTCAATATCTTTTCAACAAAATACATTACATATATATAGGATTCACAAATCCTATTTTGTAGGAAACAACCCAAACAATATTCCTAAATATGTTGAGTTGTTTCAACAACTCAACATATATGAACCACTAATACCATAACCCAATTAACAAACCATGTGATATTAATAATATTAAGTTGTTTCTCAACAACTTAATATTATGTCACTTATTCATACCCACATTATAATATTTGTTACACATAATTAAACATGTGAACACTAACATGATTTCCAATAGAATTGCCCTAACCTTTTCTGGATCCATTCTAACACCATCTTTAGAAATGATAAAGCCTAAAAAGACCAAATTGTCCTGCATGAACCTACACTTTTTCAAATTTGCATAGAGTTGCTCCTTCCTTAACACACCAAAGATTATCCTCAAGTGTTGTAGGTGCTCTTCTTTGTTGTTACTAAATACCAAAATATCATCAAAATAAACTACCACAAACTTACCAATGTAAGGTCGTAGTATAGTGTTCATCAGTCTCATAAATATGTTAGGTGCATTTGATAACCCGAATGGCATAACCATCCACTCATAAACTCCATCTCTAGTCTTAAAGGATGTCTTCCACTCACCCCTTTCTCGGATCTGGATTTGGTGGTATCCACTTCATAAGTCGATCTTGCTGAAATATTTTGCCCCACTAGGTCATCCATCATGTCCTGTAATGCCCTGCTATGGAACCCGGAAAACGTTATGTCATTCACATAAAACAATTGAATACTTTTTTTTTAAAACATATAACATGTGACAACAACAACCATAATCTTTTTAGGGTTCCACAACTACGCTACCAAGTAATAACATCAAAATACCACAATAACCAGAAATAAATAGTTTCATGAGAAGTCATGACCAGATATACAATAAGAGTTACATACAATAATTGAGATTGTGACAAATCTCAGAATAATACAAGTATCGATACAAAGCATCTCATGTACATCATGAGTGTAATACAATAAGGAATAAGATATAGAAAAGAAGATGACTACGCCCATAAAATCGTGAAAAGAACTATGCTCTACAACCACTGTGCATTCTGGATCCAGCCAAGAAATCCTGTCACGAACAACACACCTGTAGGGGACCCAATGGAGAATGTGGCACATTCCTCCCAACCATGTGGAGCTCAAAAGCCCACCCCCTGTGCTAAGAGATAGAACAAGTCCTCAAGTCAAACAGACCACAAAAGTGACAACATACAACACAAGGTCGACAATCATGACATCACAACTAACAAACTCTCAGTACCTTAGTTAAGGTTATCACATAAATACCAACTTCTGGGAGGTTACCCATGCAACCACTTTCAGGTTTGGCCCCTAACGGAAGCCACCCCTCTTAAGGTACAACTCCTCAAAAATATTAGAACAATAATACAACATGTATGCAACATGAACTTCATACACAAGGACCTATAGTCAACTGATCCAATAAATAGCCATAATGATATAACATGCATGGTGAAACTTCCGCAAATGCGTACTCACATAACATGGATTACAAATGCTCAAAATAGGAACACAATGGCATAACGTGCGTGGTCCACGTTCCAACTCAATGATCAAGATAAGGTCTCCATAATAATTTAGACATAGCATATTTTAAAAATGACAATTCAACTCCTCTGGAAAAACAATATACTTGAACACTAAACTCTCATACAAGGAATAATCACAAGTTGGATCTTTTATATGTATTACTCAAATCTTACTCAAGAATTTCAAAAACACATTTCCAACTTGATCCTTTAAGTTAAATGAACACAAAGACTCAAAGTCCTAAGAGCTAACAAAACATCAAATATATCAAAGTGGATCTCAACATGCATGGCCTTTACCCTCGCAATAACAAACATATTCCATCACAATAAATGACAATATCCAAGCCTCTGGGGAAACAATATACTAACGTCAACCTCAAAACAAAGAAGGGATAACACCAATCAAGAACACCTCTAAAACATAATCCACTATTCTTATTTAAGGACTTCAATGGTATATTACCAACCCATATGATAAAAATAAGAGAGTAATAAGCCATAATTACCTACTTATAATTATAATACTTTTCCCATACTACCTTATAAATCAATACAATGTCTAATCATTATAAGCAAATGAGGAAACACAATATTCTATCATTAATTAATTAATTTTTAACCTAATTCTTATTCACTACAATAATAATTTAACAATAAACCTCTCATCAAGAAGACACTTACTCTCAACAGTAGCAATTGTTTAATACCAAGCATCCAAAGATTTTAATCAAAAAGATTCTAACACACCAATCATAAATAAATAAAACAATCAACATAACACCTTTTTATTTCTTTTATTAACTAACACATTCTATAATTACTTTTCCATATTAAATTATCATGCCTTTACAATGATTGTTTTTGACTTAAAACTAATCTCTACTACAAAAGAGACTCATAGGAATAATGATATTAATAGAATAATGTTTTTAATTCTTAGTAATGAAAAGTGCCTATTTTCAAATTACAATTTAATTAAACAATGTTAATATACTTATTTACATTTAACATATGAATTAAATTGTACTCAACGTATGATAGACACTATGGAAAAATCTATTCATTCCACTTATAAATATCATAAGATATAACTGCAAACAAAACCTTGTATTTACTAACCTAAACATTATAATTACTAACTTAACTATGTAATTTATACTTATGTACACTAACAAAGAGTTGACCCATATCAGGGTTACACCAACCACCAAGCAAGTTACTGACCCATTGACCCAACCTAGTGTGAAGAGCCATGATAGTAAGAAAGTGAGCATGTTACACGCGGCCTCAGGCACCATTTGAAAACATAGGGAAAACTCTAAACAAATCTAAGAGTTACAAACATAAAGAATGGTCGACAGAATTAACAATGAACTGGTCGACCACTTTCAGATCCCAACGTCCAAGACGACCGGGTTAATTACAGTGCTCCTAGCATACCGATGGGTGAACAGGAAGATAACACCAAGTTCCAAATAGAGGGAAGAAAGCATGCAGCAAACAAAACCTTCAGGCAAGCATAATACAAAAGTCAAGGAACAATCCACGGTGGCAAGAAAATATAATGCATGAACCACACACGCAAGCTGATAGCAAATGACACATGATAAACTATGGAAAATTTGTGATCATGTCTTTCCAGCATGATCACAAGGCTGCGAAGCTTATATTGAACTTTTAACAGAAAAATTGCACACTTGATTCTTTGCCTCAGAGGGTAAAGTTTGAGATGCTTACCATTTCAACTTCTATTGGAAAAGGCCTTCCATGTAATTGATATCTTTTCTAGTGGAATATAAGATAAATTTGTTCAAAAAGGAAAAGTTGATAGAGGAACCAAAAACGCATTCCAAGAGAAATAAATTGTATCTCAGCAAAGGCAATCATATGCAGGGGATGGTCTTCAAATTCAAAGAAATCTACTTCAAACATACTGACCTCCAAAACTATAGGAAATAGTACAAAAATAAAGCTATAGCAAGGCCTAATTAGATTATGATATGATCTCTTTAGATTACTTGTTTTCAAGAACAAAAAGGTGACCGACTCATTCTCACAGGTACGTAGATGGTTTAGGGATCCATGGAAGAATAAGAATACATGCATAAAGTCAAAATCATAGGAAATACAAATACAAGAATCTACTGGGATCAATAGAAGAATATAGAGGAAGAAACTGTGACTACAGTTCATTAGAGCAATGACCAGGAACTTCTTCAAAAGTATAGAAACAACAATATAGGGTCGGTGCATGCTACAAAACCTAAAAGATAAACCTCTTAGAAAACTTAAGGAATGAACATGACCATACAAACTGACTCCTTCACAGTGAATCCAGTCAAAACTACGATTGAAAGATACAAAGGTCGTAGTTTAATAGACTTTTCAGTGAAACTAGAGGATATATAAATAAAAATGATAACCATAAAACAAGTTCCCTACAGATTTCTTCATGAATTCCAATTTGCAAAATAGATCCAACAATATATTTATATAAAACCCAGAAAATATGATGGCAAAGAACAAGAATGAATGGTAAAACATAAAACGGATTAACCGGTGCATATACAAAAGATGAATCAATGAGAGGTCTAGATATTAAAGAAAAGAGTCTCACACAAACAAATTTTCCAGATGAGAACATCATTTCGAACCAAATCCACCATGTTTTCTTCTTTATTATTTTTGTAAACACAATCAATTTTCATAATATTATTTTCGTTTCCTAATCAATCATGATATCATTGCAATTATTCAGATATTAACATATTTCAATTTTCTATGGTGTATGCAGAGTTTGAAACCAAAATTTTCATAGAAGAAATTTAACATGATCATATTGAATTATTCTTTGAAAATTTATCAAGAAAAGAACCTGAGAGTGTTTCCCCGAAAATGGAGAACGATCACAAAAAATCCCCCAAATTCAAACCTTCAACTTTCCACAATATGAACGTTGTCTTCAGCAACAATTTGCAGCTTCTCTAATCAACCCCAAATCCAAAATTCCAAAAAATATCTTTTGTGAAAACAATCATTTTGCTTCCTACCTTCCGAACATCCAAAAACCATGTGTCCAAGAATGATATTTTTCAAGATTATATCCTTTTCCATTTTCCAAGGTCACAAACTTTAACTCTCAATTTTTAGCATGCAACGCATTTGTAAATTAAACTCAATAGACACTAAAATATTAACAAGATATTTTCAACTTTCTCTACTATAAGTTCCATTTTCAAAAACATCAAAATGAATAATGAAATCAATTTACAATTAAATGATCTTTTCGAAAATAAGATATTTTTAACATTTCAATCTAATCACTTAATAAACTAAAAATAGATTTTTTCTAATTTAATTATTTCATCAAATCAATAAAGCAACATTAATATTAAAGAAAACATTAAATTAATCTAAATTAACATAATATAAGCATTAAAGACTCAATCATTAACAAGCAACTGCAAGCACACAATGAACAAGTGACATGACATGAGGGTAACGATAGACACTCGTTCTTTTTAGAACAATGGCTAAGGATAGAGGATAAGTCTATCTCCCATCGATAATTCCATTGGGTCATGACACACTCAGACCTGAGAAGCAGGTGGATTCAATGCCTATACCTAAAAGCTGCATAACCCTGCACGATTAATCCAATAGCATGTATATGAAAACACACTGTGAAGAAGAATCGTGATGTAGCAGGGAACTCACTGATGAGTACTGCTAAATTGTCTCCTTCACCAACTGATGTAAACATATAACTAACATAATATAAACATGTATAAAACAAAACAACATAGATAATCATCATAAAATGTCATCTCATGAAAGTAAACATCACATCATAAAATATAGTGTATCATCAACTGAGTTTCACAACTGGTCATGTAAACCATGACGCAAACATCGAAACAACATAATGTCCAACATCCAACAGCTAACAATGTCACAAAATAACTAAAATAAATGTGTCATCAAGAGGGTCACTACATGTCCTCTATATGAGGTGTAGTGCTCCACCACATAACCCTAGAGGAATTTGCAACACTACGAAAGCATACAATTTTTTTCTTTAAAAGTGCATTAATAATAGGGAGGATGCACTACACTTTCACAACAACCTATAAGGCACACGACAAGGTTACATCTAAATCCGCAACACATAGAATACTCACATAAATCATTTAACTAATTACTAACCAGAATTAAAATACATTCATCCAAACATTTAATTTACATTACAAAGAATAAAAATACATCAAAATCATAAATTACATTAAGTTACAATTAAGGTTACAATACTCATTCCCAAAATGAGGAAGATTATAGCTAACTATTACAAATTACATGAGTCCTCCTCGAATACAATTGAGGGGCAACTTAAATACAAATGTTAACTAAAATATTACATTAAAATAAAGGAACATATTCACAAGTACCACCATGATCTCTCCAACCGGAAATCTTGCCATCATGATATGAAGATAAAGGGGAACCCAACAGTGTAGGGTGCACATTCCTCCCAACCAAGTGGTACCCGAAGGCCCACCCCCGTGCTAGGAGATAGTAACAAAGATACAAGACCAAACCTACTACCTCTAGACATAGGCTGACACATAACTAAACTTAACATACACCAGAACAACACTAACTCAAAGAATACAATGCTACCAAAGTTAAATAACGAGTTACACCAGATAACCATAAATACTACTAACCTAGGAGAAGTGTCACTACAAAGGTGCATGGGTTATCGACAGATCTTCCTAGATCCTGATCCCCATCCAAAATCACTCTCCTATGGTCAACATGTGGAACAAAACCACTCCAAACATAGGAGGCAACACAAAACCTAATCCACTCCAAACAAAGGAGGCACAAATCCCCGTTCGTGGAATTTGGGAAATCACATAATTCAAGGGTTACATACTGGGTTGACACAAAATAAATCACAACCCCTAACTACATATTACGACTGGAAGACTTAAACAACTGTAAACCCATTTCCCAATAAGAAAACAGAGGAAATAACTTGAAAGGAAATCGTACAGGAAATTAACTAATTTCAGATATATTAAATCCATTTCCCTTCTATAGTGAATTTATAGTAAATATAATTATCCTAGTAAACCAATTAATTAAAACAAACTTTAAGCCTCTTCACATCCACAAAAGGGAAATTCTAAATTTACAGAAAGTCAATTTCTCGATTACTTTTAAAAGAAATATAATTTCATTAAAAGATAACTAAATCAATTATTTTGCTTGTGCATATATGCTTGCACCCATTTAAAATATTCCATTTAAATATAAATATAAATATAATATTTACATAATTAAAACTTAACTTCAGTTTTCCCAAGCAATATACTATTTTATTATTTAAAATCTAACTACAATTTGCAATAAATATTGAAGAAAATATATATTTAATATATATATATAAGTATAATACACTCGCATATATATATATATTATATATATATATATAATATTCATATATTATATGCATCTTACAACTACAAAATAAAACAAGAAAAACAATTATAAAAAATCCGAAGAACTTAAGCTTGCATCAAATTTTATAAAATTTCACTGAAAAGAGATGTGGGGGATGACTAGCTTACAACAACCGAACCCCATTATATGGGGGGGAAAACTATGGTGAGTCCACCACCCCTTCCCTTGGAGAAGGGGTGGTGGAAACACCATTTCCCACCTCCCTTGGGGGTTGGCGATGGTATTTCACCCGCCTCCCTTCAATTACATAACCCTTAACTTTTTTAAAAGAAAACTCCCCCCTGTGAATTCTAGGTCATCGTATGACATACGACATGGAAATTTAAGAAGTTTAAAAAAAAAAGAAGGAAATTTACAGTCACTATATATATATATAGACACACACACTCTACTATATATATCTATATATATATATATATAAATATACACATAGATATATATTTATATAAATTGATTAACAAAATACCAAAATTTGGAGGAATTATTTCTAGAAAGAATTTTACAGGAAAATTTTATAGACATCATGGAAAACCAAAATTTCACAGAGGATATTTTATAGGTGAAATTTCTCAACCAAAATACAAAGGATCTTTAACTTTTATCAAACAAGAATTTTAGGAAGAAAGAACAAAACAATATCTTCACAAATCCATTTTACATAGAATCTCTTGAGAGTTCAACCTATAGGAAAACTTTTCTACACAAAATAAAATTTCTTCTACATCCCTAAACATTTCCTTTTGTGTTTCCCTAATTTCACTATAATACCAAATTTCCACAAAGAATTTCAACCTACAAAAGAAAATGATTCTAAAAAAGAAATTTTTTTACAGATAAATTATTTACGGCAATACAATTTTTAACACAAGGCAATATTTTATAGAGAAGATGTAATCTAGAAGCTTTTCAATTTAAAAACTTAACAAAATCAAAAGAAAGAACTTGTAGTCCAATGCTTGAGTATTTTTTAGATTTGAAGCAATACCTCTTCCACAACTCCAATAAATTTTCCAGACAAACAATGGCTTCCTCCAGAGTAATATGATTTCCCAAACACATCAAGAATTCCCAAGAAATTTATTTCTAAAGATGCAAGAATAAAAAATACTTTCTATAGAAAATTCCTCCAAAAAAATTATCTAGATCCCATACCAAACACAACCAGACTTGTTCCAAACAAATTTTCCAACAAATTCCCAACAACCAAAATATCTCGTGCCTCCCCATGAAGAAGCTTTCCACTTCCTCTCCCAAAGCTAGAATCATCTCCTGTGAATTAAATTTTCCAACCAACTCATTAATTTCTTCTAACACTTGTTGAAATTTACAAAATATCTCTAACAACCTATTTTGCATAAAATCCTCCAATATTCAAAATTAAAATATTTTAGTAATTACAAACATTTCCCTTTTCAAATTTAAACTAATTAAAAAATTCAATTAATCAATAAACAATATAATCCTAGGATTAAACCATTTATCAATTAAATTAAATTAATTTATTTATTTATTCAAAAACCTCTAACATTAAAATAAGATTAATCCAATACTCAACTTTAAATAATTAAATTCACTAAATCCTCTTTTAAATAATTTTAACATGATAATTCAAAGCAATAATTTAAACACTTTAAACAAGAAAAACTAACTAAACCTGACGACACACTAAGACTAGGGTAAAGGCTTGACAGAAGTAACCTAGCTACTATCTCCCAATCAACATAACTGTTGGGTCGACATGCTCAAACCTATGAAACTAGGTGGAGTCGATGTCCTCTACCTGCAAATCTGTAAACGAGGCATAAATAGAACATGTATATAAACATCATAATAGAACACATTGTGAAGAGGAAATCGTGGAATCGTAGGGCGCTCACAAGCGAGTGATGCAATTCCGTCCCCTTAACCAATACAATATCACCAGTTAACAATTATAACATATACATTCTACTCATGTGCATATAACCATGTTATTCCAAATAATCATAATGCTAAAAAAGCATGTCAAATAATAACATCAAAGAGAGTAACATCACTTCACAACATATAATCCACATCACTTTGTAAATAGCGATCAAAATTAACAAAGCATCATAATCTAAACATAAGAGAAAAATAGAGGGGTGTTACACTATCCCCCCCTAGGGTTAGGCTTACTCTCGAAAGCCTACAATTACCCCCAGAACAAACTCCATATAATCACACAAATGAAAGGTTCCAAAACTAAACCACTCCATACCTCAACATAAAAATAATAGTAACCCATGCCATAATCAACCCAGCCAAGTACACTATCAATCCATACAAATCAACATGCTGAAGCAACCACCAACCAAGTCTCCAAAAACACATATCCATGATTTAACATACATTCTTTACATACACACCAATACACATCACCGGGAATCATCACAAGGCCATACATGGGTCCATCTAGACACTAGAAAGTAGCATACTAATCCATGATACAAGAATCCATGAACCAATAACCAAATTCCATCTCAAATAATCCAAACATCACAATCAGTCGCTTGATGGTGTTAGGCCACACATAAGGTGAGACCATCCAAACAAGACCACAATGACCTGTCTCTTGTTGTATAAGGTGATTAGCCTCCAAGAGATAGTCATCACACATAGGTGGGTAATAGGTTCTAGTTGCATAACAATCTCACATACCCCCATCCTCAATGTTTCATGCGTCTACTTCCTCATATACACTCACCAATTCTGCCTCATACGTCCTTGGAGAGGATTCACATTATGACACATTACTGACATTTAACACAATAGAGATAACTAGCTTAGCCACCAAAGTCATAAATAAGAGAAAATTTAAGTTCAATTTCAACAAGAAGGCAATAAATGTGCACAATTTCAACACTAATTCAAATATATAACCACTAGGGTTATAAGCAAATAAGATCACAAGTTGTGGCTAAACCATCACAATCAAATATAACAAGGTGTCAGCCTTCACAATCAAATGAAAATCATCAATAACCAAAACAAAATTTTCACAATCTTTAAAATTGCACTATACAAAACTGTGTGATTGGATACTAGCCACCAAACGAGGAAGGAGGAAACAACGTCCGATTATAGTAATAGCCCTCATGTGTTGTGGAGTGAGCATGTCATCCACATGACCCAGAGTGTATCCATGACTATCATGTCATCACTCAACATGGTCATACGCCAACTAGAAAATGCATGTACCGGTCATATGCCACACGACAATGTGTTTGTGGGTCTGTGGAAGTAGGCATGCGTAGAACACACCCCACATCGTGATACCTTGTGGAGAAAGCACATGCAGGAAATCACTATAGCCAAAGGTATACATCACTATGATCCACTCATATGCTACTTGAACAACACGGTCGAAGTAGCCATGAGGATCCCTCTGCAAGTGTTTGAAGCCCCATAATGCTCATCACACAAGTAGGCTATCAAATACAATCTCATAATGCACCTTCACATGTCTATGCACATGGCATCGTGTAACACAACATCATCACCATCACTATGTCAGAACACTAGTGGGGTGTGGTATCATATCTATTACATCATGTCAGAAAATGTGCAGATACACTAAATATATAATGCAAAACAATAATATCAATATGGGGCTACCCGAGCTTCACCTCTTATATGGATGAGGTTTACTCGCTAATGTTAGATCAACGTCCCTAAGGATGGCCAGACATATAGTAACAAACCTATGCTATTGTACTCAAATCTATGGGGATTAGGTTAACACATATGGATCAAGTATCCTGATCCATCATAAGGGAAAGTAGTGGGTACGTTTCCTTGAGATTGGTTGAGCTGAGACGCTCTACGTCGTAATATGTGTATGTTGCACACTCCACCCAAGGAACTTTGTGACTGCTACTATCCCTTCATGGATTGAGGGGCTAGCAAACCAAAAGGAAAGAATTCCATGAAACTAGCTTTTGGTTACTCTTATATATAAGTTTCAACCATACATGGGTTGGCCCTCAATCAGGTAACAAACATGCAAACACACACAATGGTATGGTTAATACCACACCAAAATGTAACTTTTTCCTCAAGGATGGGTACCAAGTATCACCATCACATGGATACACAAAGCAAGTACAGGGTATTCACAACACTCAAAAAAGACACAATTACTGGTTCCTTACATTTACAGGGGGGTACAACTACATACATAATCCCATAGGAACATCTAATTCCATAACCCACCGGATACATATCATTACTTTCCATCCATAACCTTTTATCATTTTTCTTTCACGCTACTCTTTTCCACAGATTACATCATGATAAATTTCAAAGCCATGAACACGTGATCACTTAACAACTCTACTAACAAATTCACAAGGAAAACATACTGGACTCATGTACCTAGAGTACCCAGTGTATGAACTTGGGGCTTTGATACCATGTGTAGTGCCCCGCCTCGTAACCCTAGAGGAAGTTGCAACTCTACGAAAGTGTACAATTTTTTTTCTTTATAAGTGCATTATTAACAAGGAGGATGCACTACACTTTTGAAACAACCTCTAAGGCACACAACAAGGTTATGTATCTAAATCCACAAAACATACAATACTCACATAAAGCATTTAACTAATTACTAACTAGAATTAAAATACATTCATCCAAACATTTAAATTACATTACAAAGAATAAAAATACATCAAAATCATATTACATTAAGTTACAATTAAGGTTACAATACTCATTCCCAGAATGAGGAAGATCATAGCTAACTATTACAAATTACATAAGTCCTCCTCGAATAAAATTGATGAGTAACTTAAATACAAATGTGAACTAAAATATTACATTAATATAAAGGAACATATCCACAAGTACCACCACGATCTCTCAAACTAGAAATATCGCCATCATGATTTGAAGATAAAGGGGTACCCAATGGTGTAGGGTGCATGTTCCTCCCAACCAAGTGGTACCTGAAGGCCCACCCCCCATGCTAGGAGATAGTAACAAGGATACAAAACCAAACCTACTACCTCTAGACATAGGCTGACACATAAACCAAACTTAACATACACCAAAACAACACTAACTCAAAGGATATAATGCTGCCAGAGTTAAATAATGAGTTACACCAGATAACCATAAATACTGCTAACCTAGGAGAAGTGTCACTGTAAAGGTGCATGGATTACCTGACAGATCTTCCTAGATCTTGGTCTCCATCCAGAATCACTCTCCTACAGTCAACATGTGGAACAAAACCACTCCAAACATAGGAGGCAATACAAAACCTAATCCACTCGAAACAATGGAGGCACAAATCCCCATTCATGGAAATTGAGAAATCAAAAAATTGAAGGGTAACATACTGGGTTGACACAAAATAAATCACAACCCCTAACTACATATTACGACTAGAAGACTTAAAAAATTCTAAACCCATTTCCCAAATAAGAAAATAAAGGAAATAACTTGAAAGGCAATCGTATAGGAAATTAACTAATTTCGGATACATTAAATCCTTTTCCCTTCTACAATGAATTTATAATAAATACAATTATCCTAGTAAATCAATTAATTAAAACAAACTTTAAGCCTCTTCACATCCAGAGAAGGGAAATTCTAAATTTACAGAAAGTCAATTTCCTCGATTACTTTTAAAAGCAATATAATTTCACTGAAAGATAACTAAATCAATTATTTTTCTTGTGTATATATGCTTGCACCCATTTAAAATATTCCATTTAAATATAAATATAAATATAATAGTTAAATAATTAAAACTTAACTTCAGTTTTCACAAACAATATACTATTTTATTATTTAAAATCTAACTACAATTTCCAATAAATATTGAAGAAAATATATATTTTAAAATACTTAAATATATATACATATATATACAATATATATAAGTATGATACACCCGTATATATATATTATATATATAATATTCATATATTATATGCATCTTACAACTACAAAATAAAACAAGAAAAACAATTATAAAAAATCCGGTGAACTTAAGCTTGCATCACATTTTATAAAAGTTTCATTGAAAAGAGATGGGGGGGATGACTGGCTTACCACAACCGAACCCCATTATATGGGGGGGTGGACTGTGGTGAGGCCACCATCCTTTCCCTTGCGGAAGGGGTGGTGAAAACACCACCATCCACCTCACTTGGGGGGTGGCATTGGTATTTCACCCACCTCCCTCCAATTACATAACCCTTAATTTTTTTTAAAGAAAATTGCCCCCTACAAATTCCAAGTCGCCGTATGGCGTACGACATGAAAATTTAAGAAGATTTTTTTACAAAAAAAGAAATTTACAGTCACTATATATATACACACACACTTTGCTATATATATATATACATATACATGTATACATATATATGTATATATATATGTATATGTATACATATACATGTATATATATATATATGTATATATATGTATATATATATGTATATATATATACATATACATGTATATATATATATATGTATATATATATATACATATATATATATACATGTATATGTATACATATACATATATATATACATATATATGTATACATGTATATGTATATATATATATACATATATATACATATATATATATACATGTATATATATACTTATATAAATTGATTAACCAAATACCAAAATTTGGAGGAATTATTTCCAGAAAGAGTTTTATAGGCAAATTTTACAGACATCACGAAAAACCAAAATTTCACAGAGGATATTTTACAAGTGAAATTTCTCAACCAAAATACAGAGGATCTTTAACTTTGCTCAAACAAAAAATTTAGGAAGAAAGAACAAAACAATATTTTCACAAATCCATTTTACACAGAATTTCTCGAGAGTTCAACCTACAAGAAAAATTTTCTACACAAAATAAAATTTCTTCTAGATCACTAAACATTTCCTTCTGGGTTTCCCTAATTTCACTATAATACCAAATTTCCATTTGCTAAAGTTTTCCACAAAGAATTTCAACCTACAGAAGAAAATGATTCTACAGAGAAATTTGTTTACAAATAAATTATTTATGACAATACAATTTTTAACACAAGGAAATCTTTTATAGAGAAGATGTAATCTAGAAGCTTTTCAATTTAAAAACTTAAAAAAATCAAAAGAAAGAACCTGTAGTCCAATGCTTGAGTATTTGTAGATCGGAAGCAATGCCGTCTCCACAACTCCAAGCAATTTTTCCAGACAAAAAATGTCTTCCTCCAGAGTAATACGATTTCCCGAACACAACAACAATCCCGAACACAACAAGAATTCCCGAGAACAATTTTTCTAAAGATAAAAGAATACAAAAATACTTTCTATAGAAAATTTCTCCAAAAAAATTATCCAAATCCCATACCAAACACAGCCAGACTTCTTCCAAATAATTTTTCCAAAAAATTCCCAACAAACAAAATATCTCGTGCCTCCTCGTGAAGAAGCTTTCCACTTCCTCTCTCAAAGCCAGAATCATCTCCTGTGAATTAATTTTTCCAACCAACTCATTAATTTCTTCTAACACTTGTTGAAATTTACAAAATATCTCTAAAAACCTATTTTGCATAAAATCCTCCAATATTCAAAATTAAAATATTTTAATAATTACAAACATTTCCCTTTTCAAATTTAAACTAATTAACTAATTAAATTAATCAATAAACAATATAATCCTAGGATTAAACCATTTATCAATTAAATTAAATTTATTTATTTATTTATTCAAAAACCTCTAACATTAAAATAAGATTAATCCAATACTCAACTTTAAATAATTAAATTTACTAAATCCTCTTTTAAAGCATTTTAACATGATAATTCAAAGCAATAATAAACATTTTAAACAAGAAAAACTAACTAAACCCGATGACACACTAAGACTAGGGTAAAGGCTTGACACAAGTAACCTAGCTACTATCTCCCAATCAACATAAACCATTGGGTCGACATGCTCAAACCTATGAAACCAGGTGGATTCGATGTCATGTACCTGCAAACCTATAAATGAGGCATAAATAAAACATGTATATAAACATCATAATAGAACACACCGTAAAGAGGAAATCACGGAATCGTAGGGTGCTCGCAAGTGAGTGATCCAATTCTGTCCCCTTCACTAATATAGTATCACCAACTGACAATTCTAACATATACATTATACTCATGTGCATATAACCATGTTATTCCAAATAATCATAATGCTAATCAAAGGCATGTCAAATAATAACAAAAAAGAGAGTAACATCACATCACAACATATAATCCACATCGCTCTATAAATAGCGACAAAAATTAAAAAAACATCGTAATCTAAACATAAGAGAAAAATAGAGGGGTGTTACATGAGGTATAGGAAACCGATACTTGATTGTAATCTTATTAATTCTTTTGCTATCAGTGCACATCCTCCATGTTCCATATCTTTTGGGGGTTAACAATGCAGGTACAACACATGGGCTCATGCTCTCTCTCACCACACCTTTACATATGAGTTATGTTACTCGCTTATTCAACTCTACATGTTCTGTTGGATTCATCCTATAAGCTGCTTGGTTGGGCAGAATTTCTCTTGGAATCAAATCAATATGATGTTGAATATCTCTCTTTGGTGGTAGACCATTAAGCAATTCAGCAGGCACAACATCAACAAATTCTTCCAATAGCTTTGCTACTTCTGGGGGTACTGAAATGTCTTCCTCTTTACCTTGTTTCACTACTAATGCATAACAACACCCTGTCACCTTCATTTATTTAACAAGATATCTTTGAAACAACATGATCTCACCTTTTCCTTCATCCTTGAGAGGAAACAAAATCACCTTAGAGCCATCTTTCCAAATGGTGTATGTGTTTTTCTCTCCATCATGCATAAATTTTCTATCATACTACCATGGCCTTCCCAATAACACATGACAGGTATCCATTGGGACAACATGAAACCATATCTCATCCTAATAGGTCTTCCCTATGCTAAAATTAATTAGGCACCTTTTAAATTTCCCTTTTTAAACCATGCAATGTGATATGGATGAGGATGTTTGTCATAGTGTAAATTAAATTTTTCTACCTTTTCTGTAGAAACCATATTTTCACAACTACCTCCATCAACAATAAATTCACATACCTTGCCACCCGAATTGCATCTAGTCCTTATGGTATTGGTTTGAATCCATGAACCATCAGAGCTTTTGGCTTGTGTTTTCTCCTTCTCTGGAATCGCCATTGCTCTTCTCATCATGAGACTTTCTCCCACATTTGGTGGAACTTCGAGTTCCATCCCTTGCACTTCATGCTGATTTTGAATCAAGTTGACCCTAGGTGGTCCTCCTTGATTTATTTATTGCATGTTATAATTTGAGCATTCAAATGATCTATGACCTTCTCCACATCTAAAACAAGTGAAAGGCCTTCTCTGATTTTTCCATCCTTTACCACTACCATAACCTCTACCTCTTTGAAATCCCCTTCCTTGTTCTTGATTTAGAGGATCTTGTCGAGTGTCTACTTGTTTTTCCAATCCATGGGATGACTCTCCCCTGCCATAATTTGAACCTCCTCAAAATGGGGTTGATGTACCCCTTCTTCCTCCTCTATTCCTTTGATGATATTGTATGTTTTGTTTTTCTTCAGCCTTTAGAGCCAATTGGTAAGCCTCTTCCATACTGTTGACTTGATGCATGCTCAATTCATATTGAATAGAGAATTTAAGGCCATTCACATATCTAGCAACCATTTATTCATCAGTTTCTTGATGCTCTACATGTATAGACAACGTATAAAACTCATTTTTATAATCTTGCACAAAAAAGAGGTTTTGCTTTAAATTTTGAAACCTACGAAAAAGGGTTTGCGCATAATCTATGGGAAAAAAAAATTCTCTCATCTTCTTCTCCATTATATTCCATGTCCTTATCTTATCCTTTCCTTTCCTTGTTCATTCCTTTTGAAGATGATCCCACTAGATCATTGCATGACCCTTTAATTTGGTGCATGTGAATTTCACCTTCTTTTCCTTTGTCATGGATTTCCATTCAAAAAAAACTATAATATCATTCAACTAGTCTATCAACTCCTCTGGTTTAAGACTACTTGCATAATCTGAAACATCAACTTTGACCCCTTCATTTTTTCCTTCTAAGGCCTTGAGCATCCTCTCTTTAAAACTCATACCTTCTAATTCTTCTTCTTCATGTTTGGTATCTTGATCTACACCTCCTCTACCTAGTCTTTGGTTTTCCATCCGTGTTGTAATTTCTTCTACTTTCCTTTGTAGATTTTTGCATTTCTCTATGCATCTAGGCAAGATCGCCTATTCCTCTTCCTCTCCCAACCATCGTCCTACTCTGATACCAGATAATGTAGCCAACAACATACACTCAATATAATTGTGCCATTAATCAAGTGTGAGAGCCAAAGATTCAAAATAACTAGAAAATGAAAATATTCTATTCACCAACTCCCCTGCTACAATGAGAGAAAACTCTCTTATATCCAAAAAATTGAAGAAAAAACAAAAAAACCAAAATATTACCTTTTTCAGTAGATTTTGATAATTATCAAATTTTGCCATTTTAGGTAGTTTTCCATGCAAAAATTTAGTCTAGTTGTTTCCCAAAAACTTCCTAAAACTAAGATAGGATGAATTTCCAGCTAACATCCTAAATTTGAAACATGAGTTTTGGGTTATTAACAAAAGCAACTTTTTAAAAACTAGAAAAAAACACTAAATTGCCATTTTGAGGGCCAAGATGAAAGTTTCAAGCCCCGAAAAAGTGCCACAATAAGGGCCAATGGGAATCCACATGCCACCTCATAATGCATCCACATATAAAATTTCACCCCAAATGAACATCCAAGTCAAAAGTTATGGCCTCCAAAAGCCTCTGCATCAATATAGTTGATGAGCAAAGGCATGAGGATGCAAATAATTAGGAAGGAGTGAATGATGGTGAAAAGGAAGGAGAAGGAGAAAGGAAAGAAGGAAAAGGATGAAGGAGATAAGGATAAAGACAAAGACAATATTTCTAGCGAGGAAGAAGAAACGATAGAAGAAGAAAAGTTTGATACTGGAAAGAATGAAGAAGGTAAGTTTGAGGATTTACCCAAGGCCTCTAGTGAATCCTCCATTGAGAATACTTTTGACTTGATGTCTAAAAAATTAAGGGTTCAATAAGTGAATCAATAGATGAGGTAGTGAAAGCGTTGCAAGAGATCATTCTAGGTGCTAATGTTGACACATCTCTACCTGCGGTGGAGAATTTCAATTTATATTTGACTCCTTTAAGGAATATCACTCTATGATGAAAAGAAAAGATGAAACGAAGGTTGAGACAAGGATTATAGAAAAGAAGCTAATAGATGTTATAGAAAAATGTGCATCCACACATAAAAAAGTTGGAGAATGCTTGAAGGAACTGCTAGCCTGTGAGGAAGGTGCAAAGGCACTATTTTTATATTGCATGAAGTGTTCGAATGCCACTCAAGGAATAAAAGTTGAATTGGAATCGATTAAGTCTCAAATAGCTAATGCATCAAAAGGCTATGATTTGACATTGGACAAATACAATAAAACCTTGATTGCTATATTGGACTTACATGGCAGATTTTTCACTTTGTAGAGTTAGAAGGAAGAGATGATCAAGTAGCTTGCAAAGCTAAGGGACTTAGTAAAAATAGAGCTCAAACCAATCTCAAGTGTCCTTGCTAGTTTTTATAGAATTTCAAAGATCAATCATACACCCTGTATTGTAGAAGAAGGAGAAAAGACATTGATAGAGCTTGAGTCTCTACACAATGCTTGCAACAACAAAGAAGAGTTGGTAAGAAGGAAAATATTCTTAGCAAGTCATTCTTCAAAAGCTTCAGGGGTCAACATCTTCGGGTTTAAAATTTCTATCTTTATGCACATTTTCAGATTGTATTGTACATATGTGGATATATTAGGATTTTTGGTTAGCTTCCTAAGGGGGGTCCAATTCAGTTTGTATATATGTGTGTGGGTCAACACCCTTTTCCCTTGATGTCAAAGTGGGAGAGATATTTGTTGAGACATTTTTGGTTTGGCACATGTTGCCATCAATGAAAAATGGGGAGATTGTTGAAAGAATGAAGAAGGTTATCATTAATGAGTTGTCATTGATGTCAAAACCACATCAAAATCACATGATGAATGGCAAATATCTACATAAAAATTAATTTTACAAAAGGTTTTTGGCTAAGTGTTTATACCAAAAGTTTCAACACATAGTGCCTGTTATGCCTTGCATAACCACCCCATCTTTTGCCTTAGTCAAAATGGGTCCCCCTTTTGTGTTTTGTCTTTTGTTGGTTTTAAAAAAAAGTTTGGAGTCTTTTGTTTCCAACACTTTATTTTTCTTTTTGGTTTAGTCTATCAGAATCGGGGTTGGAACCAAATCAGGTTCAGAAACTTCTTTCAAAACTCGTTCTGATCCCCATCTCGACGGTCTTCTTTTTAAACTTTTTGTTGTCTTTAGCGGAGCCAGAACTGAAGTGGATGTTAAGACGGTATTTATTCAAAATTGCAAAATCAAAATCCATCCCGTCTCTGCCTCTGCTTTTTCAACTTTTGTTTTAGACCAAGTCCTTGTGTTAAGTTTTATTATTTTGGTCTTTTTATTTTACTTTTGTATTTGTTTTCATTTTGTGCTTTGTTGGCAGACCCGGACCTGGAATGGGAACAAAGTTGGGAAACTCCTTAAGTTTCCAAATCAGTTTCCATTCCGATTCTACTCCCACTGTTTCTTGGTCATTGATGTTTTACTGAAGTCACACTGTAGTGAAGCGTTTGTTCTTCTCCAGTTCTGACTCCACTTAACTGCATTTAATGTGTTAATGACAACTTCCATGCGTAGGTAGAAACTTTGATTTTTACCTTGATTAGGGATTAAACGGGTTATTATTATCATTGTTAAGAAATCAAAGAGTGAAATAGAGCGGCTGTGGAGTTCATCTGAGTGAATCGATTGAAGGAGGAGGAGATAGTTGCTTGCGAATTTCTTCTGAAGGTTTTCCATGCTTTTTTGCATTCGAGGTAGGGTTCTTATTCTCGATTTTTCTTTTATTTACTTTCATGTTCTCTGTTCGTGTCTATTCTTGTTTTCAATTTTCAGAAAGTTCATTTTCTTGGTGTTTGCATGTTTGTTTTTCTTTCTTTGTTTCTTACTGTACTTGTTTTCATTTTGGCTTGCATTTCTAGTTTCTAGTGAGTTAGGGTGCGATCGTTTTCACGTTTTCTCATGATTGCGTCGTGCTGTGTTAGGTTTTAAAACACGTAGATTTAATTAGGGTTCACTAGTAATGTAGATTAAATTACGTTTTACACTGAGTTAGGGTTTGTAAGGTCTTTTTTTTACTTAGGATTTTTATTTGTGCATTCATCTGGTTAAAATAGAGGGGTTAAATTTGTGCCCTAGTTTTTATATCGCGTTTTCTAGATTAGGGTTTTATGCTTTTCTATGATCACATTTAAAATGATTAAATATGATGCCCTAAGATACAGTCATCCCCATGGTCATATGGGCATGGTCCTTTCATGATATATTTTAAGCCTTATTTCGTTTAATATGACCTTAGTCTTTAATCATGAAGTTATGCATTAAATTGTTAAAATAATTGTTGATGTCATGGTCACCATAGTCGAAAGCGGGATCAGAATTGAGTTAGATTTTTGGATGTGTTTTATGATTAGTGTCAATTCCATTTTCCATCCCATCTCCAACTCCGCTTGTAGTAAGAAGCTTTATTTCATGAAAATGTTAACTTTGACAGAAGCGAAAGCGGAACCGAAACAAAATATGAAAACATAAAATTTGAAGGAAACTAAATTAGTTTACATTTTGGTTCCGGTTCCGATCACTATTTCACTTCCGACTCCGAGCCTGCTTCTAGTTAGTAGAATGTAAATAACAATTTTTGCTCCGAGCCCGGCAGTATGTTGAAACAGGATTGTTTAAGATATTTTCTACCTGGTTCCACCTCTGATGTATGTATGAAAAAGTATGATTTTAAGACACATTTTCAGATGTTTATTCAAGGATCTAACTAGAGATTTTATTGCAAGAAAGCTAAAAGGATGTCGGGAAGATTAGGAGAAGCCTCCCAAAGGAACTAGCCTACAGGAACATCAAAAGCAATAGCTAAACCAAAGAAGATCAAGCCATAATAGTTACCTTATACCTTGAGGTATAATCACAGGAGTCCTATTGTCAAAGTAAGCAAAGTAGAATTAGATTGGTCAGACATCTCCGACACAAATTTGGGCCAATACAATTTTGAGGAGCTGTATTCAGAAACCTTTGTTAAAGATATAATAGGGAGGACATAAAGAATTATTGATTCCATCTTGGCCCATATCATTCTATTTCCTTTATCAATCCAATGCCCGAAGTTGATCTTGACAGCTGCAAGAGCTTACAATCCGGCTACCCGACAATGCATGGATTCCCAAGATAATGTAATCATTGATCTTACTCCTCATATGTTTCAAAGTATATTTAGTGTTCCAGATCCTAAGAACTTGGTGCAGTTAAAAGAGGCAGAGGCCCTAGAGAAATATAGAAAGTATAAGGAATCCAATAAGTCTCACTTGAATAAAAAGTGGTTAAAGACAGAGAAGAAGTCTCTAACCAAGCTTGCAGACCAACCAAAGAGAGCAAATTTCTATATGAAGGTATCAGATTTAATAATGATTTTTTCTAGCACTTTTGGGAAGAGAGATACCTTTCATTTCAAGGAGTGGATGTTTCCCTTCATCCAAATAATTTTAAATGGCACCGATCAGTTTGATTGGCCAATGATTGTATCAGATGCTATTCATGATCAATTGACCAATATTATGGAGACTAAATGCTTTTTCATGACTTCTTACATTGTGTATGCAGCAACAAGATTGGGTATCTTCCCAGGTCTGAACAGAGTGGGGATAATGGGAATGTTAGATGGACATAAGATGGTGTGAGAGCATTATAACTAGTTGTCTCTATAGGTTGCTAAGACTCAATTCAGAAGGGTTAATGATGCATTCATATATGTGGTCATTAACCAATTCAACGGAGATGCAGGGTACAGACTGAGTCAAGAGGCCATGGCATTTATTGCTGAATGGGGATGTTGGTACATTCAATACCCCAGGTTTACATATTTCAGGCTAGATGGTTTTGAAGGTCATCCACATTTGCTCCCAAGGTGTTGCAATAACATGATAGTGTTAATGGAATTTGTATATCATGCACTTGGGGTTAATGCCCGATTTGGATTAAAACATAAGACAGGATGTCACAAGTTCCCCATGAAGTTGGGTGAGTATAGCTGTTAGCATTTGGTAGGAGCAAAGGTGGTCTGCAGTGAGCTGATATAGTTAAAGCTAGTTTTATATACAACTCATAAGTATTTTAACCTGAAGGGTAAGATGAATGCATTGTTGCCTTCTGTGTTTGACAAGCATTTTAATTTATTAGAAGATTTCTGGAGTGACCGGCAGGGTGAGTATGATTTGAGGAAGAAGAATTATGAAAGATTACCTATCTCACTCATGTCATAGTTTGGAGTCAAAAATGACATTCCTGACACATTGGTGGATGATGGAGTTGTATTGGATCCATCTTATGAAGCTTTAAACATTGGAACTAAAATTATGGATCTAATTGACCGGGATAGTGAGGAAACTATTTACATTAAGCAACTATTTATATTAAGCAGATAGGAAGAGTAGTCTTGGATAGAAGTGTTCAATGGTTAGTTCTAAGAACAAAAGCTCCTCAAGGACTAGCTCCTAAAAAGGGGAAAGGGTATAAAAGGCTCAAAAGAAAGACACCTCCCAAGGAGCCTTTGGAGTTCCTTCCTCTAGACATTGAATCAACAGAGCTTGGAGCATTATTTGATGAAGCAGAGACACAAGAAGGAGATGCTCAAATGGGATCGGTTGTTTCACCAACTACATTAGGTGAATCTTCTACTCAAGTCCCACTTACAAAACAAAAAAGTGAAGAAGTTCAAAAGGGGACTCTTCATAGTATGGTTGAAACTATAAAGGGAAAAGAAGTGGAGGTAGAAATTCATGATGTTGAAACAAATTCAGATGAAACTCTGTTAGATAAAGGAATACAAGAAAATATGCCTCTAGAGGAGGATACTGAAGAAGTAATGAAACAAGAGGAGTAGTGGGAATTATTTGAAGAAGTCAGGAAGGCTGCTGAAGAGCAAGCTGCAACAATAGAAAACAAAAATTTAATGGATTCCAAGACAAAAGTTGATGCCATACTACAACAACAACAAATTGAAGCTAAGTCAAGAGCTAAAGAAGTAGAAAGGTGGCAGAGGAAATAGAAGCATGAACTCAAGGTTAAAGAGGAAAATGATAAGTTAGAATTGATACAAAAGATTCATGACCTTGAGGAAGAGAAGGCAAGACACCAGAGGGAGAAAGAAGTTCTGGTAGCCAAGTTAAAGCTTGTTGAGGAAGCTCACATAAAGGAAGAAGAAGCAGAACGATTAAAAAAGTAGAAAGAGGCCGAAGAGCTGGTCAAAAAGCAACAACAAGAAGAAGAAAAGACATAAAAGCTTAAAGCTTTAGAGACAGAAAGATTAAAGAAAGAAAAACTAGAAGCTCTAGAGAAGGAAAGATTAGAGAAGGAGAGAATGGAAGCATAAAAAATAGAAAAGGAAAGATTAGAAGAGGAAAGGTTGAAGAAGGAGGAAGAAGAAAAGAGAGTACAAGAGCAAAAAGATAAGGAGGAAGTGGAAAAGATGGCACAAATGAGTGTGGAGCAAGAACAACAACATAAACAAAAGGTTGATTCTCAGCCTCAAGTAAATGTGCAACCTCCGTTAGCCACTGCCTCCTCTTCTTCAACCATGATGATTGTTATTCCAGGAGCTCCAACTTGGTTGAAATTAGACCTCAAAAAGAGAACACCGACACCTTATCAGACACTCAATTGGGAGGATATGATGAAGGAGATTGAAAGAGAAAGGCCTAAAAAGAAGGCCAAGATCCTGCACTCTACTAGATTGACTGACAAGGGAGAAATTGTGGCGGAGTGTGCCATACCTATGATAGACAAGGAGGCAGGGGATATGCAATTAACGAATTATCAACTAGGCGCTGTAAATTTGGGGAGACCTACCCAGGATCAGGAAATGAATCTAATTGATGTGGTAGCCTCCTCAACCAAGTCTAGGATGTTAAAAGATAAACAAAGGAAGGATGAGCTTAAGGCTCAACTAGATCAATTGCATTTTTTTCTCAAGAACATTTCTACCCCAAGGTCACAACAGGTTGCTGCAATTGAGACCCCAGTTTTGCTGAGCAAAAAGGAAATAGAGGATTTGGAATAGGTGAGGGGAAAGGCAAAAATGTTAGATCGGTGGGTAAGTAAGTTGGATCAAGAAATGAATGAAGTTCGAGAAGACAATTTTGAGGTCTACAAAGCGACTGAAGATCTGATAGAAGAAATGAAACAATATGTTAAAACTTTGGAAGCACAAGAGGAGGAGTACAGGGGATACAGTCACAAACTGAAAGAAGTCAATAAATTGTCTAGGATTACTCTCCTAAAATAGTCAATATTAGAAGAAGACAATAAATATTTTCTTGAAAAGACTTCTTGTATACTCCGATTTAGAAAAGATTTCTTATTGAAACATAGGAATGAAGTGCAATATTTTGTTAAGGAATTGAATGAGAAATTTGAAGAGTTAGAGGCCATCGTTGCCATTTTGGTAAATGTTGAGGTACTTATAAAAGGAGGCTTACCTCTAAGTCAAATAAAGTAGAAATGGACTGAAAGACTTAAAGAGGTTATGCAGAGAGGAGATGTCGGTGAAGATTTTCTAGTAGATAGATTGATGGACATCAAAGAGGAAATAAGAGTAGCCAAGAGAGAGTTGAAAAATCTAAAGGATATGAGAAGGTTGCTGTAGCAGAATTGGAGCGAATTAATTTTGAAGACAATTGGGTGGACGGGCTTGAATCAGACACATTACAAGAAGTCTTCTCCAGGTATGATGAATATATGATGGGTCAAACTTCGCATGCCTAAATCTCATGGATGCATGGTTTTTTTTTCTTTGCATGTTGGATTGAGCACTGACAGTTTTGAAGCACATGACTTTCTTATCTCCTATTCTATTTTCTTCCAGTTTAACTGAGTTTCCAAGGATAATTGTAAACCCTAAAAGGGTGGATGACTTAAAATAGAAGTGGAGTTCAAATTTTGTATATCTATAAATACCCTTTGGGTATCATATTGTAAGGGTCGGCTGATAGAGAATAGAATTGGCCACCTGATATTAGGAGATAGAATTTTTCGTAGTGATTATAGAGATACATTGTTACTTGATTTTTACAGTTAAATAAAATTACAAGTTTATGCAATATGGTGTTAGAATTAAGTTTTACTTGATAAGGCTGATGAGTTATAATCTATCTGTATGCCAATGATTGTGTTGAAGCATGATTGTTTCTTATGTGATGAAAGTCATTAGAAGAAGCTGGATTTAAGGATTATCTTGTTAGATTATCATTGAATTAAATTTATTGAAGTTTGTTGATCTATGATCTTGGCAATGAATGAATGTGTTCTTTTAACAAAAATCTTTGAAATAGTTGTGATAGGCGAATTAAAATAAGCACCTTAGATGCATACAATGGTATAGATTATTCTGTGAATTGTATCATGCTTTGGTTTTCTTGATCTGATTGGGAAGCATTCATTGTTGAAGATATATGTCCGGATGCTAGATGAGTTTTGTTCATGTTTACTGGTTTACCCTCTGATCTATCTTTTTCTTTTGTTTGAAACCCCCTCGATTTACTAAAAATAGTTCGGTAAAATGAGTCATTGTTTGCATTCTTTGTTACTAGCACATGCCCTTGAATATTACAGTTGCATGGACCAATTGAGTGACACCAGGCAATTGAGAACCAACTACCAAGACCTTGGGAGTTAGGCTGCTATATGTTGTCTTTCTTTTTCAAGAGAAATAGAGTAGAAATATTATGTTTTAATGTTGTTTGTGTCATTTTCACCATCAACAGATCTGGTCTAGAAGGAGGGCCTGAAAGAAAAAGTTGGCTCGCATTGTGTCTTTCTCACAAGAGAAATATGGGAGGATTCTTAGATCCTCCACTAATCCTGAACCATTTGAAGAACTTCAAACCTCGGTCAGACCTAGACCCCATGCTTGTAGGATATTGATACCTACCTTTCCACCACCACTTACTCAACCTAGATTGCCACCAAATCCACCTACAACACCATCAATTCCACCTACATCACTGCCACCAAGCAGGCCCAAGTCTCCACCAATTCATCCTATATCACCACCTGCTCAACCAATCCCACCCATGGCTTACTTTGTGAATAACCCCTATCCGTTAGGGACTATTCCAGGAGGAATCCATGACTTACCAAAGAACCCAGAAAAGTTTTGTCCTAAGTACATACATGGTGAATCAACAAGTGTTGAGAAGCACATACAAGCATTCAAAGATGCTTGCACACGAGCTCAAGTTGCTCATCAAGATGTGGTATGTAGACTGTTTCCTTACTATTTAGGAGATATGGCATGTAACTAGTATTTAAATTTGCCCTGAGGATCTATCCTAGGTTGGACAGATTTAGAAAATGCATTTATTAATCAATTTCAAGTTTATGTGGACCCTCCCATCTTGTATCACCAGTTTTCCACAATAAGAAAGGAACATCATGAGCCACTGCCTTTGTTCAATACTAGATTCCAAAAAATGTTTCGTAGGTTGCGAGACCCTTATCTAGTAGCTGAGAATATAGCCATAGAGGGATATTTAAGAGTTGTTGATCCCTTAAGTGGCCTATTCTTGTAGACAACTTATCAGCCTAGTGAGATCGACTCTTTATCTAAATTTTATCATCTGGCCATCAAGTTGCAACAACAAATAAGTCTGCAACCAAGAGGTTTAGGAGTAGCTCTTCCTCCCATGAATTATCAAATTCCTAACCCACCATTATACAACACTGTCCCAGGGATGTCTTACTCCAAATATGGACCAGTTTCTGAGCTACAAGCTCAGCCTACCATACCCTTTTTCAGTAATGGCATGTAAGATTCCTCCCAACAACCTCAAAATCCACAACAATAGGCGGGAGGATCAACCCATGTTCATTCCCCAACCATAGTACAGAATGTGCAAAATGAGCAAACTGTCCAACTGACTAGTGAGTTAGAGACTCTCAATAAGACTCTATCTCAAATGTGTAATGACATGGCATAGCTTAGGCAAAACCCTCCCCCACAACCAAAATCAGAATTATCAGAATCAGGGAGGTTATAACAATCAGGGAAATTATTCCAGAATGGGAACTAGAACACCAACTAGAACTTTCAAAGTCAAAATTCCTCTAACCAAAATTACCAAAATCAGAATAGAGGATATAACCAAAGGTTCAACAACAACAACAATAGATAGTGGAATACTGGACCTAACAATGGAGGAGTTACCCATAACTATCAGTCTAGTGAGGAGAGACCACACACTGCTAATGTTGTTGACTTCAATTTCATGACTAATTGGTGTAGGCTACATGATACTACAACACATTCTGAGGTTAACTGCCCTGAAATGGAGAAGATTGTAAAGATTGCACAAGCTGATGCCCATTCTCCAGTAGGAGATTCCAATCAAGATAATGGGTCAGCCAGTACTACTATGACTTATGAAACTATTGAAGAAAACTATCAGTTTCCTATGCAAGGAGATAATGAGCCAGAGGAAGATGTATATGACGCTCAAGCTTTTCAGTCCAAAGGAGGTCACTTTCTGAGAAATCAGAACAAGGGGCCATTTACTACATTTGCAGCCCCAAACAACATGGTCCCACCAAAGCAAAATGTAGATAATAATCCACCACCACCAAAGGGACCTTCTGATCTTCAAAATAGAAGCAACCCGCCTGCTTTTCCTAAATATCAAGTTAGGAATGATTCAAAATTTGACTTTATTGTAGAATTGTAGAGACAAAAGACATCCTTGTCATTCTTTGACATCATGAAGTGGTGCCAAGCTCAATGTGAGGTGGTATTGAAAGCCTTGGAGGAGACAGATCGCTTAAAGGGAAAAGGTAAAGTGACTCTAGCAAAGGAGACAAATGCAACCATTTATAAAGGTAAGAACAGTACCCCACCTGTTTATTGGACTCTGGAGCATCGGGAAATGTTATGCCCTTTTCAATACGTAAAAAGCTAGGATTGAGTCCTATCCCGACCAATAAGAAAGTGATTCAATTAGATAAAATCAAGGTCAATGTTGTAGGTGAATTGAAAAACATGCATGTACAGGTTGGATCAGATCCAAGGATCTAGACCTATATAGATATCCATGTGGCTGATATCCCAGAGACATATGGGATGCTTCTAAGTTGGGAGCTAATGAAAAGTCTAGGTGGATATTTGTCCTTGGATTTCTCTCACATGTGGCTACCTTGGAAGGGGGTTGCAACACAGATAAGGATTGAAAGTTAACCTAACCTCAAACATATGATTACAAAATATGATGCTTGAAATGAAGTAGCATATTTTGAGACTGAGATAGGAGTTTACAAACAAAAGGAAGTCCTTACTTTCTCTATAGTCAGTCCTAGGGATACTTTTCCCCTAGAACATAGTGACCAAATGATCTACATCAACCAGTAGGTTCTAATAAAGAAATTGCAACAAGATAAGCTGGTTTTAAGAGAAAAAATTGATTTGAGTAGTCTATTGTTTCCTAATTGGTGTAGGCAATCATGCTTATATATTCTAAGTCATGTAGATCAGCCTCAACAAATATGTCAAGAGAAACAAGCCCAAACCCCCATCAATGAGTTTTCTTTCCAAGTTAAAGATGCAACCATTCTTACATGGGCTAGTCTTTCTCAATAGGAAGTTGCCTCACCACTAGAACAGACTCAGGTTGTATGTTTTGAAATCCAACAAGAAGTTGAGGTGTCCTAGTTCCTATTTAATACACCTGCCCTAGATACTTTTCCAATACCCAAGGCATTGATGATAAATGAGTTGGATTATAATTTAACCCAAGAAGGTGTCCAGGAAGTGATTTCTAAGCAAGCTGAAAACATAGAAAAATCTTCAACTGAACTTTGTCCCGAGTCAAATTCTGATAAATAGCAAAAGTATGAGCCACCACACATCTCAGGTAAGTCATCCCCTATTATCCCTAAAAAGAAAGAGCTCCCAGCAAAAGATCAATTATGGACTTAAATTTGATGGTTTCAAATCTAAAGGAGGAAGTGGAGCAGGGATTGAGCTAACTAACCTGAAAGGAAAGACTTACTTTGCTTCTTATAGATTGTAGTTCGGTTGCACAAACAATGTGGCTGAGTATGAAGCACTTGCTCGGGGTCTTATGTTTGCTCATAAGAAGGTCACTGCTCTGAAAGTTATGGGAGATTCTGAGGTGATTGTAAAGTAGGTGCGTAGCCAATATACATGTCATAACAAAAGATTGGTTGTGTACAAAAACATGGTTTGGAATTTAATCAAAGATTTGGATGCTTTTGGGATTAGTCTAATCCATAGGGAAGCTAATCAAATTGCAGATGCTTTGGCTGTTGCTGCTAGCACATTGGAACCCATGCAAAATTCTGATCTAAAAAGGTTTTAAGTTGAGTTGATTTTAGTCCCATTTGTTCCGAATAATGTTAAGACACTTTCAGGTATTTGATGATGATTAGCACATATTGGCCTTTTTGGAAAGTTTTGATGTTTTTCAAGGACAAATAATAGATGAATCTGAACGAGATCAGGGAGATTGGGATCCTGAGAAAAAGGGTTTAGAAGGGATATTGGATTTGAAGAGTAATAGCATTCTGAAAGGGATGGTTGCTTTAGGGAGGATATTTGACTCCGACCCAAGGAGTCACCAAAGGGTGCCTACAGAGAGTGATGGAGGGAAGTATGAATTTGGTAATTTGAATCACTTAGGCCCAGAAAGGAATGTTCTTATAGGAAAGACTTGTCCTTAGGAAATTAAGGACAGGATAATCAAGGTCTTGGAGCAGAACATTGAAGCTATTTCTTGGTGTTATGATGATCTAAAAACTTTTGACACATCAGTGATTACTCATACCATCCCTCTCAAGCCAGATGCCAAGAATTTTTGCCAAAAGCAACGCCCGGTCAATGCTTTAATTGAGCCCTTAATTCAGAGGGAGGTGCAGAAAATTTTATCTGCTAGAATAATCTTTTTGGTTAGACATTCTACCTAGGTGGCCAATTTGGTTCCTATGCGCAAGAAGAATGGTGAGATCAGATTGTGTGTTGATTTCAAGAATCTAAACAAGGCTTCTGAGAAAGAAAATTATCCATTACCTTCTCTTGATGAAGTATTAAAAAAGGTTAATGGATCCCAAATGATGTCATTTTTGGATGGTTATTCTGGATACAATCAAGTCTTGGTTAGTCATGAGGATAGGATGAAGACTGCTTTCACCACTAAATGGGGCACATTTTCTTACAGGAGGATGCCTTTCGGTCTCATCAATGTTGGAGCTACTTTTTAAAGGGAAATGGATGTAGCTTTCAAAGATCTAATAGAAAAATGTATAATCATTTATGTAGATGATTTAACGATCTTCTCTAGGAATAGAAAAGACCATGCTACAGACCTGGAAAAGATTGTAAAGAAATGTATAAGTTATGGTACCTCTCTTAACCCAAAGAAATGTGTATTTGGAGTGTCTGAAGGGAAGCTCTTAGGTCACATTATATCAGAGGAAGGGATTTCCATAGATCCTGACCGAGTGGAGGCCATCTTGAAATTGACAAAGCTAGGTAGCAAGAAGGAAATGAGGTCTTTCTTTGGAAGGGTCAATTTTGTTAAGAAATTTATAACAGGGTTTGCAGAGATTGTCAAACCCCTCAATGAAATGATGAAGAAGGATGTAAAAATTGAGTGGAGTGAAGAGGCTAAGTCTACTTTCATGTTGATCAAACAATCTATATCTGAGGCACCTATTTTGACAAGCCCAGATTATCTAAAACCCTTCTACATTTATTATTTTGCTTCTGACAATTCATGTATAGCAGTCTTAACATAGAGAAGAGAAGAGAGCGAGGAGAAACTGATTTCTTTTATGAGCTCTCCATTTAAGAATGCAGAAGTAAGGTATTCACCACTAGAGAAACAAGCCTTTGCATTGGTGTGAGCAGTGAAGAAGTTCAGGCATTACATAATTTAAAGTCAAGTGATGACCATAGTTCCAGATCTAGCTGTGAAGTCTCTTTTGATGCAAAGTGAATTAGGGGAACAAAGAGGGAAATGGATGGTAATATTATAGGAGTTTGACTTAGAGATTCACTTGATGAAACTCATTCGAGGACAAGGTTTGTCAAAAGCAATGGCTGAAGTAGACAAAAATATTACTTGCCAATAGTACACCGTCCAATCATTTATGAAGGATCCCTGGTATATGGATTTAATTTTATTCCTCCTCAATAAAAAATGTCTAGAAGGAATGTATGCTACTCAGAGGAGAGCATTGAGGATGAAGAGTTCTCATTACATGCTCAAAGGGGGATCCATTTATAGGAAGAATTTTCAAGGAATTTACCTATGCTGTTTGGATCAGCAAGAAGCTAAGCATGCTATTTCTGAGTTTCATGGGAGGCATGGAACAGGGCATGGATCTACTGATGCTTTGGCTCAATAGATTTTAAGATCGGGCTATTATTGGCCTTATGTATCTAGAGATGCACATCAACACTACAGGACTTGTCATGTATGCCATACTTTTGCACCTAGAGAAAGAAATCCTGCAATGCCTTTGGAACTAGTATATGAGGTAAGACCATTTCATTAATGGGCACTTGATTTTGTAGGTGTAATTAATCCAAATTCTTCTGCAGGTCATAAATTCATCTTGACTGCAACTGACTACTGTAAACGTTGGACTGAGGCACAACCTTGCAAGAATAGCACCACAGAGGTGGTCATCAAGTTTCTAACCGAGAAAATCACAACCAGGTTTGGAGTTCCATTTGCTTTGGTATGTGATAATGGCCCTACTTTTTCTTCTGTTGAATTCATTTATGGGCCTATGAACATAAAATTGTTTTGAAGTATTCTTCCAATTACTACCCACAGGAAAATGGAGTGTTTGAGTCCACAAATAAAAACTTGTTGGAATTTATAAGAAAGTTGTTAGAGAACAATCCTAGGGACTGGCACACCTAGTTGAGATTTTCCTTATGGGCAGATTGAACTAGAATCAAAGAAGCTCTAGGAAATTCACCTTTTAAGTTAGTTTATGGCCAAGATCCAATCTTCTCGATCCATTTACAGATACTCGTGCTTAAGTTTATGTGAGAATTTTATACCAACGATGATAGGATTGAGGTTAGACTACTTAATTTATTAAACATGGAAGAGCAAAGAGATGCTGCTTTGCAGCAATTCTCTAAACATCAGGCTGTTGTCAAATGCTAGTTTGACAAAAGAGCCAAGATAAAAGCTTTTAGGATATCAGATCTTGTGTTATTATGGGATAAGGCCAGAGAGAAGAAAGGAGATCATCAGAAGTTTGATAGACTTTGGTTAGGTCCTTATCAAGTGGCTGAAATATTAGGCGAGAATGCTTTTCATTTGAGTACCTTAACAGGAGTGCCTATTCCATTACCACTTAATGGTCAGTTTCTCAAGCACTATTTTGGTGCATAAAAGGTCTGATGTTTTATAGGAAACTATATTATACTGTATCATATGTAATTAAGTCTGTTTTTTAGTTTAGTTTTGTTTTGTCTTGTTTCATTGGGGATCCTCATTTTGTTCATTTCAAATTAAGGGGTTGTTATTCAAAGTATGCTACTGGTACTAGGAGAGAAATTGGTTTAGGTATTTTCATTATCACCATTGAAAAGGATTTCATTTTGAAACTTATGTTTTATGACCATTCTAGTTTGGGTTGGACAATTTATTAAGGATAGAAGATATATTGTGAATATCTCATGAATTGTGATCAAAGATCTATCACTAAATTAGGAAAATATCTGCATGAGTAAGTACCTATTTGTTTTAGAATGGCTCTACCCTTTGATTCAAGTGAAAATATGATTCCAAGACTATCATGAAATCCATAGTAGTTCTCAACCCATGTTTCAAATTCATTATGTCTAAAGTATTGAGTAAGGTGCACAAAAGATTTCCACAAGCAAGGTTTAAAAAAAAAAATGAATGAAAAAAACAAAAGAAAGAAGCGGCAAACTCAATATCAAGTGGGCAATCAAGTATCTCTATCGGGGTTATGGACGCCTGGCTGGCAGTAGAGAATTGCTTTGAGAGAACTAGAGGTATCTCCATCGGGGCTATGGACACCTGTCTGGAAGCAGAGCAATTCCTAGGATTTTACTGCACGATAGTTAAAGGACTCAACCTATGTAGCTTGAATCTTAGGTATAGTTGTTCACAAACAGAGAAAGTATCTACAAAGAATGATGCACAATATATTGCACACACTTTGATTCAGAAATGACTCATGAGCACATACATCTAATATTCTAGCTCAAACTTATCCTACATATATCTGATCTTATTCAAGTTAGTATGTTTTATAAACCAAATAGTTTTAGGGTGACTGAAATTTTCTTTGGGTATCTTGAAAATGGGTAAACCATTTTCCTAGCCAAGTCGCCATTTGTTATGCCTTGCATAACCACCCCATCTTTTTCCTTAGTCAAAATGTGTCCCCCTTTTGTGTTTTGTGTTTTGTTGGTTTTCAAACAAAGTTTGGAGTCTTTTGTTTCCAACACTTTGTTTTTCTTTGGTTTAGTCTATTGGAATTGGGGCCAAAACCAAATCAGGTTCAAAAACTTCTTACAAAACTCATTCCGATCTCCATCTCGATGGTCCTTCTTTTAAAACCTTTTGTTTGTCTTTAGTGGAGCCGAAACCAAAGTGGATGTTAAGACGGTATTTATTCAAAATTGCAAAATCAAAATCCATCTCATCTCCACCTCCGCTTTTTCAACTTTTGTTTTAGACTAATTCCTTGTGATATGTTTTATTATTTCGGTCTTTTTATTTTACTTTTGTGTTTGGTTTCATTTTGTGCTTTGTTTGTGGACCCAGACTCGGAATGGGAACGAAGTTGGGAAATTCCTTAAGTTTCCAAATAAGTTTCCATTCCGATTCTGCTCTCGCTGTTTCTTGGTTGTTGACTTTTTACTGAAGTCGCACTGTAGTGAAGTGTTTGTTCTTCTCCAGTTCTGACTCTTCTTAACTGCATTTAATGTGTTAATGACAGCTGCCATGCACAGGTAGAAACTCCAATTTTTACCTTGATTAGGGATTAAATGGGTTATTATTATCATTGTTAAGAAATCAAAGAGTGAAATAGAGTGGCTGTGGAGTTCATCTGAGTGAATCGATTGAAGGAGGAGGAGATAGTTGCTTGCGAATTTCTTCAGAAGGTTTGCCATATTTTTTTGCGTTCGAGGTAGGGTTCTTATTCTCGGTTTTTCTTTTATTTACTTTCATGTTCTTTGTTCGTGTTTGTTCTTGTTTTCGATTTTGGGAAAGTTTGTTTTCTTGATGTTTGCGTGTTTGTTTTTCTTTCTTTGTTTCTTACTGTACTTTTTTTTTCGTTTTGGCTTGCGTTTCTAGTTTTTAGTGAGTTAGGGCACGGTTGTTTTCATGTTTTGTTGTGATCGCGTCGTGCTACGTTAGGTTTTAAAACACGTAGATTTAATTAGGGTTCATTAGTAATGTAGATTAAATTATGTTTTACAGTGAGTTAGGGTTTGTAAGATCTTGTTTTCACTTAGGATTTTTATTTGCACATTCGTCTGGTTAAAATAGAGGGGTTAAATTTGTGCCCTAGTTTTTATATCACGTTTTCTAGATTAGGGTTTTATGCTTTTCTATGATCACATTTAAAATGATTAATATGATGCCCTAAGATACAGTCATCCCCACGGTCATATGGGCATGGTCCTTTCATGATATATTTTAAGCCTTATTTTGTTTAATATGACCTTAGTCTTTAATCATGAAGTTATGCATTAAATTGTTAAAATAATTGTTGACGTCATGGTCAACATAGTCGGAAGCGGGATCAAAATTGATTTAGATTTTTGGATGTGTTTTATGATTAGTGTCAATTCCATTTTCCATCCCGTCTCTGACTCCACTTGTAGTAAGAAGCTTTATTTCATGAAAATGTTAACTTTGACGGAAGCGGAAGCGGAACCGAAACAAAATATGAAAACATAAAATTTGAAGGAAACTGAATTAGTTTCCATTTTGGTTCTGGTTCTGATCGCTATTTCACTTCCGACTCCAAGCCCGCTTCTAGTTAGTAGAATGTAAATAACAATTTTTGCTCTGAGCCCGACAGTATGTTGAAACAGGATTGTTTAAGATATTTTCTGCCCTGGTTCCACCTCTGATGTATGTATGAAAAAGTATGATTTTAAGACACATTTTGAGATGTTTATTCAAGGAACTAACTAGAGGTTTTATTGCAAGATAGCTAAAAGGATGTCAGGAACATCAGGAGAATCCTCCCAAAGGAACCAGCCTGCAGGAACATCAAAAGCAATAGCTAAACCAAAGAAGATCAACCTAGAACAGTTACCTTATACCTTAAGGTATAATCGTAGGAGTCCTATTGTCAAAGTAAGCAAAGTAGAATCAGATTGGTCAGACATCACCGACACAAATTTGGGCCAATACAATTTTGAGGAGCTATATTCAGAAACCTTTGCTGAAGATATAACAGGGAGGACACAAAGAATTGTTGATTCTAGCTTGGCCCATATCACTCTGTTTCCTTTATCAATCCAATGCCTAGAGTTGATCTTGATAGCTGCAGGAGCTTACAATCCAGCTACCTGACAATGCATGGATTCCCAAGATAATGTAATCATTGATCTTACTCCTCATATGTTTCAAAGTATATTTAGTGTCCCGGATCCTAAGAACTTGGTGCAGTTAAAAGAGGCAGAGGCCCTAGAGAAATATAGAAAGTATAAGGAATCCAATAAGTCTCACTTGAACAAAAAGTGGTTAAAGATAGAGAAGAAGTCTCTAACCAAGCTTGCAGACCAACCAAAGAGAGCAGATTTCTATAAGGAGGTATCATATTTAATAATGATGTTGTCTAGGGCTTTTGGGAAGAGAGATACCTTTAATTTCAAGGAGTGGATGTTTCCCTTCATCCAATTCATTTTAAATGGCACCCAAGAGTTTGATTGGCCGATGATTGTATCAGATGCTATTCATGATCAGTTGACCAACATTAGGGAGACTAAATGCTTTTTCATGACTTCTTAAATTGTGTATGCAATAGCCATATTGGGTATCTTCCCAGGTCTGAATAGAGTGTGGATAATGGGAGTGTTAGATGGACAAAAGAAGGTGTGGGAGCATTATAACCAACAGTCTCTACAGGTTGCTGAGACTCAATTTAGAAGGGTTAATGATGAATTCATATATGTGGTCATTAACCAGCTCAACAAAGATGCAGGGTATAGAATGAGTTAAGAGGCCATGGCATTTTTTGTTCAATGGGGATGTTGGTACATTCAATACCCCAAGTTTACATATTTTAGGCTAGCTAGTTTTGAAGGTCATCCACATTTGCTGCTAAGGTGTTGCAATAATAGGATAGTGTTAATGGAATTTGTAAATCAGGCTCTTGGGGTTAATACCTGTTTTGGATTAAAACATAAGATAGGATGTCACAAGTTCCCCATGAAGTTGGGTGAGTATAGATGTCAGCATTTGGGAGGAGCAAAGTTGGTTTGCAGTGAGCTGATACAGTTAAAGCTAGGTTTATATACAACTCCTAAGTATTTTGACCTGAATGGTAAGATGAATGCCTTGTTGCCTTCTGTGTTTGACAAGCATTTTAATTTATTAGAAGGTTTCTGGAGTGACTGGCAGGATGAGTATGATTTGAGGAAGAATAATTATGAAAGATTACCTATCTCACTCATGTCAAAGTTTGGAGTCAAAAATGGCATTCCTGACACATTGGTGGATGATGGAGTTGTATTGGATCCATCTTATGAAGCTTTAAACATTGAAACTAAAAGTCTGGATCCAATTGACTGGGATAGTGAGGAAACTATTGATATTAAGCATATAGGAAGAGCAATCTTGGATAGAAGTGTTCAATGGTTGGTTCTAAGAACCAAAGCTCCTCAAGGACCAGCTCCTAAAAAGGGGAAAGGGTATAAAAGGCTCAAAATAAAGACACCTCCCCAGGAGCCTTTGGAGTTCCTTCCTCCAGACATTGAAGAAATAGAGCTTGAAGCAATAGTTGATGAAGTAGAGACATGAGAAGCAGATGCTCAAATGGGATCGGTTGTTTCAACACCTATAATAGGTGAATCTTCTACTCAAGTCCCACTTGAAAAACAAAAAAGTGAAGAAGTTCAAAAGGGGACTCTTCATAGTATCGTTGAAACTATAAAGGGAAAAGAAGTGGAGGTAGAAATTCATGATGTTGAAATACGTTTAGATGAAACTCTGTCAGATAAAGGAATACAAGAAAATATGCCTCTAGAGGAGGATACTAAATAGGTAATGACACAAGAGGATCAGTGGGCATTGTTTGAAGAAGTCAGGAAGGCTACTAAAGAGCAAGCTGCAACAATAGAAAAGAAAAAGTTAATGGATGCCAAGACACAAGTTGATGGCATACTACAACAGCAACAAATTGAAGCAAAGTCAAGAGCTGATGAAGTAGAAAGGCAGTAGAGGCAATAGGAGCATAAACTCAAGGTTAAAGAGGAAAATGATAAGCTAGAATACATAAAAAATATTCATGACCTTGAGGAAGAGAAGGAAAGACACCGGAGGGAGAAATAATTTCTGGTAGCCAAGTTAAAGCTTGCTAAGGAAGCTCACAGAAAGGAAGAAGAAGTAGAATGATTACAAAAGGAGAAAGAGGCCGAAGAGCTGGTCAAAAGGCAACAAAAAGAAGAAGAAAAGGTAGAAAAGCTTAAAGCTTTAGAGACAGAAAGATTAAAGAAAGAAAAACTAGAAGCTCTAGAGACGGAAAGATTAGAGAAGGAGAGACTAGAAGTAGAAAGATTAGAAAAGGAAAGATTAGAAGAGGAAAGGTTGAAGGAGGAGGAAGAAGACCAGAGAGTACAAGAGAAAAAAGATAAGGAGGAAGCGGAAAAGCTGGCACAAATGAGTGTGAAGCAGGAACAACAACAAAAACAGAAGGTTGATTCTGAGCCTTAGGTAAATGAGCAACCTCCCTTAGCTACTGCCTCCTCTTCTTCAACCATGATGACTATTAGTCCAGGAGCTCCGACTTGGTTGAAATTAGACCTCAAAAAGAGAACACTGACACCTTCTCAACCTCTGAATTGGGAGGATATGATGAAGGAGATTGAAAGAGAAAGGCCTAAAAAGAAGGCCAAGATCCTGCACTCTACTAGATTGACTGACAAGGGATAAATTATGGTTGAGTGTGCCATACCTATGATAGACAAGGAGGCAGGGGATATGCAATTAACAAATTATCAACTAGGCACTGTAAATTTGGGGAGACCTACCCGGGATCAGCAAATGAATCTAATTGATGTGGTAGCCTCCTCAACCAAGTCTAGGATGTTTAAAGATAAACAATGGAAGGATGAGCTTAAGGCTCAACTAGATCAATTGCATGTTTTTCTCAAGAACATTTTTGCCCCAAGGTCACAATAGGTTGCTGCAATTGAGACCCCAATTTTGCTGAGAAAAAAGGAAGTAGAGGATTTGGAAAAGGTGAGGGGCAAGGCAGAAATGTTAGATCGGTGGGTAAGTAAGTTGGATCAAGAAATGAATGAAGTTCTAGAAAATAGTTTTGAGGTCTACAAAGTGACTGAAGATCTGATAGAAGAAATGACACAATATGTTACAACTTTGGAAGCACAAGAGGAGGAGTACAATGGATATAGTCAAAAACTGAAAGAAGTCAATAAATTGTCTAAGATTACTCTCCTAGAATAGTCAATATTAGAAGACAATAAAGATTTTCTTGAAAAGACTTCTTGTATACTCCAATTTAGAATATATTTCTTATTGAAACATAAGAATGAGGTGCAAGATTCTGTTAAGGAATTGAATGAACAATTTGAAGAGTTGGAGGCCATCATTGCCATTTTGGTAAATGTTGAGGTACTTATAAAAGGAGGCTTACCTCTAAGTCAAATAAAGAAGAAATGGACTGAAAGACTTAAAGAGGTTATGCAGAGAGGAGATGTCAGTGAATAGTTGCTAGCAGATAGATTGATGGACATCAAAGAGGAAATAAGAGTAGCCAAGAGAGAGTTGAAAAAGCTAAAGGATATGAGAAGATTTGCTACAATAGAATTGGAGCGAATTAAGTTTGAAGACAGCTAGGTGGATGGGCTTGAATCAAACACATTACAACAAGTCTTCTCCAGCTATGATGAATATATGATGGAGCAAACTTCGAATGCCTAAATCTCATGCATGCATGGTTTTTTATTTTTGCATGTTGCATGCAGCACTAACAGTTTTTAAGTGCATGACTTTCTTATCTCATATTCTCTTTTCTTCTAGTTTAACTAAGTTTCCAAGGATAATTGTAAACCCTAAAAGGGTGGATGACTTAAAATAGAAGTGGACTTCAAATTTTTTATATCTATAAATACCCTTTGGGTATCATATTGTAAGGGTTGGCTGATAGAGAATAGAATTGGCCACCTGATATTAGGAGATAGAATTTTTCGTAGTGATTATAGAGATACATTGATACTTGATTTTTACAGTTAAATAAAATTACAAGTTTATGCAATATGGTGTTAGAATTAAGTTTTACTTGATAAGGTTGATGAGTTATAATCTATTCGTATGCCAGTGATTATGTTGAAGCATGATTTTTTCCTATGTGATGAAAGTCATTAGAAGAAGCTGGATTTAAGGATTATCTTGTTAGATTATCATTGAATTAAATTTATTGAAGTTTGTTGATCTATGATCTTGGCAATGAATGAATGTGTTCTTTTAAAAAAAATCTTTGAAATAGTTGTGATAGGCGAATTAAAATAAGCACCTTAGATGCATATAATGGTATAGATTATTCTGTGAATTGTATCCTGCTTTGGTTTTATTGATCTGATTGGAAAACATTCATTGTTGAAGATATATGTCCGGATGCTAGATGAGTTTTGTTCATGTTTACTAGTTTACCCTCTAATCTATCTTTTTCTTTTGTTTGAAACCCCCTTGATTTACTAAAAATAGTTCGGTAAAATGAGTCATTGCTTGCATTCTTTGTTACCAACACATGCCCCTTGAATATTATAGTTGCATGGACCAATTGAGTGACACCAGATAGTTGAAAACCAACTACCATGACCTTGGGAGTTAGGCTGCTATATGTTGTCTTTCTATTTCAGGAGAAATAGAGTAGAAATATTCTATTTTAACGTTGTTTGTGTCATTCTCACCATCAATCTGCATTTTTTGGCCTTTTTAGATCTACTAATGGGATTCTTGTATGTTTTTCATAGATATATTTGGCATCTTAATTGAGAATTTCAGTTGTCCTATTTAAATAGTTCAAGAGTTACAAGTGAAAGAAGTTAAGAAGATATAGTTTATATAGTTTTTTATGTATTGGCATTTACGAAACTGGCACACATTCCTCCATGCATTTGAGTTAGATGTAGTTTTGGGAGAAGGATTACAGGTGTCATTACATTGCATTTTCAGTTGGCATGACATTTTTTGGTCCACGTATTTCTTGGTGTTAATTAGTTGGAGTATTCTACTTTTTGGTTCTATGCTTGGATAACCTAAGATATGAAAAGTGTTGAGAATATTGAATACTTTATATGAATTCAAAGAGGAGTTGTTATAGGTCCATGTTGACCTATATTACTTATTTTTTGAGCATGAAGGCATTTTGGTTTGAATTGGATGCTAACAAGCCACATTTTGAATAGTTCAGAGCTACATATAATTAGGATGACCTAGTTGATGCTTGTGATGGAGTTCAATATATACAAAAGGTTTTAATTTGTGATGAATATTAGAGAATGAGATGGTCTGAATGCAAGAAGTGATGTGAATATTGTAGAATTGTGTGAATAGGCTATGGGAATTAAGTGATTGATATGCAAAGATAGAGTAGAGCAGAGACTGGTAATTTGAGTTGATTGCAGTATGTGTAATGAGCTTCTAAGGATCTAAATTCAACATAAGTTAGATGCATTTCTCTCAGTACAAACTCTAGCTAGGAAGCCACATCTCTTGTATCTTCTTTTCTCTATTAATAGCAGGTCCTCTTGGTAGTGATCCTTTTTGTAATATCTTATAATCGGTTATAACATATTGTGAGTTAATCCTCACCGTGGTTTTTCCCTTTTTGGGTTTTCCATCTAAAAATCTTGGTGTTCATGTGTTGTGTGTGTTATGGGTTATTTATGCTTATATTCCTCATAATTTTTAAATATGCTTTGGAAATTGGATGGTTTAGTACAATACTGATTCACTCCCTTCTCTCAATATTTCATGTGTTCAACACTCTGTTATTGCAAGTAGCCTTAATTCCTACAGTGACTTATTTAACTCAATATGGGTGGTTGAAATACATAGAAAAAGAGATAAGGCTCATGGTTACTTCTTGTTTGATTGAAATCAAGAGAATTTTAGTGCTTGAAGATCCTTGTGATGATAATATATTGAAAAAGATAATTCAACTGTTGGTGAAAAATTTCTAGGATTTGGTTGATATCAAATGTTCTCATTTTTATAGAAAAGTTTATCTACTTGAAACATTTACAAATCTCGGATTGGAAAACATCATGTTAGATTTGGGATTGAATGATTTGATTTACCAAATGTTTCACCATTTCCTTGCTACAATAAAAAAATGGCATGCTGATAATGTCATTGTATCCATGCAAACCATTATGATATTGGCTATTAAAGAAAGTGATTCTATTTTAGAACACATCTTATCTATGTTATTGGATATTTTAAGGCAAGAATGTGTTAGTCCTATGATTGCATATAAATTGGATTACAAAGTTTTGAAATAGTTTGAGAAGAAGTTGAAGCCTCTGTTGGAAAATGAGGAGCATGAGGAGGAAGAAGAGAAAATGGAAGTTACCCAAAAGATCATTGAGAAAAAGTAAGTTAAGAACAAAGAAGAATTGCTTCCTTGTGATTTACAACCTACATGTGATCCTAAGAAGAGAAAAAAATAGTTGAGGAGAGAACAATGTTGGTTCACATGTCAAGGTGTTTGGAAACGTAATCATACATGTGGAATCCCTAAAGAAGATGAAGCCATGCTCACAAATTTACATCAACAAAATGATGATATGGACAAAGAAGAATCACTTCACACATCCACAAGAAAGGGACACATGATTTTGCATGATAACAATGAGGTGGAAGGGTACGTTGTTATGGATTTTACCAAACTAGAAATGATTGATTGGCCACATGAAGGTATGAATTATTTTCATGATCCATTATTTGAGCATAGAATTGTTTCACCATCTCTACATAGTAGTTGCAAGGATTTAAATTGTGAGTTGGGTGACTTTGAAGGTGATATTGTTAATTCATATGAAGGCAATGTGTTATGTGATGAGAAAATTGACTTGGATAAATTGGATCAAATTCAATTAGCAGGGAAAGAGTTGAAGGTCAATGAGGGCACAAATTGTAACCATAGGATAGAAGTTAAGATAAGTAATATAGTTGGTTTTCAACTGGTTATAAATATTGGACCAACACTTGATGATGAACAACCAAAAATGAAGGAAGATGATGATAATCATATTTTTTGATTATGGAAAACACTCCATTTCCATAACATAACTATGAGGTGATAGATGCATCATATGAGGATGATAGTGGTAAGAAGCCTTACCTTGTTGATACTCAATATTTGATGGCTAAGTATGAGGTAACTGGCGTGGATACAAACTAAAAACAATCTAATTTTGTACATCATAGCATGGAAGATGCTAGAGTTGGTTGATATGGAGAGGAATGTTCATGAAGGTAAATAAAAGAATAATTTTGGGTAAAAATAAAAAGTCGTGTCACACTTTATAAAGGAAATGACCAACACTGATGCAAATTGTAAACTTGAATCACTAAAAAGTTGCATAAATGTTTAGAATTTTGAAATGATGTAAACTAGTAAAATGTGTATTTTTAGTATATTTTATGTTTGTATATTTTTTTTAAAATATAAAAAATATTTTAAACTAGTTTTTTATAAACTAACACTATAATTTAGTTGTTGATAAAATGTTGAAAAATGAAGTTATATGAGACGTCAAACTTTTTATAGTAAATTTTATATTTTTTCTTTCAAATTTTTTGTGTGTATTTATAACTTGAAATATTAGTGCATGGATATATATTTTTCCAATTTTGATTAATATATATTTTTAAATAAATATTAAAATGTGCATGTATTAAAAAATAGTTGTTTTCATTCGACATCAACTTTCAAATTAAATATTTATCTAAAATAGAAAAAAATATACCATCTTGATATAGATTCTTTTATCTAGTGCATCATATTTTTTTCAAAAAAATTTAGTAAGTTTTAGTATTTTTGCTTGGCATGGTAATCAACCTAATATTTTGTGTTGATAACCTACTTTTAGTAAAAATAAAATATAAAATATAAATAATAATTTTTATCTTTTTGAAAACTATACTTATGGACCTACAAAAGGTTATTTTTATATTTAAAAAAAAAATTTATTTACATGAGTATGAGTTATTGAAACATCAAGCTTTTCAAATAATTTTACTTTTTTGGTAAATAGGCCTCAAAGTGGTGCTTCATATATTTTTAGCCAACAATTTTAGTTGAAATTTTTTTGGAAGTATCTAACTTAGCTAGAATGAATCTTAATAGATCATATGTTTGATCAAAATTAAATTTTAGCTAGAAATACTTAAATTTAGTTGTGCTGATAAGTTGGTTGAAAGTGTGACACATTTTTATACTCTTACCATTTTATGAAGCTGATTTGGATCTTTATCCTAGTGAGACACATGAATTGAAGGAACAACTGAAAGTCACTAAGGACAATTTTGTTCAAACCTTAACTCATTTTGATAACACACACAAGTTCATTGAATACTTCCTTTTGAAAACTCAACATAAAGAAAGTCGAGAAGGTTTAATGGTTGGAGCTACTATATAAAATCCACAGACTATCAAACACACTTTAGAGGTGATGAAATTAGATTACCTATATTTTCTTTTAGATAGAGACCTTTCCATCAAATTTGCAAAGAAGACTTATAGAGAATTCACATAAAAGATAAAGAAGTTGATGAACTTAGCCTTGAGTTAAGTTTAGCTCACTTTTCTCTCTATAAAGAAGAAAATCAATCACATTTTGCAACCACATCAAATGAAAAACAATGTGGTACAACAACCGTGGAGGTTAAAAATATTATTGAAGGAATTAATGAGCTTGGAAGTGATGAAGAATTAATTAATGACTACAACAACTCAACTATCATGAATATTCTACATGATGAAAGAACTTGGGATGGGTATCAGGAGCACTATTCAATTGGGTTGGACAAGCAAATTTTGCATGATGAAACATCTTCCATTAATAATTCTAAATCACCTCTTCATGATATGAGTTGTGAGAAACCTACTTATTTATGCAATGGGAATGGTGAGATGTGGAATTCAAGTGATCATTCAGGTATTCCATTGGGACAAGCCTATGAATTTTACCTTGATTGCATTGTGAGGTATGCTCATCAATTTTCTTTTAGCCCACATATGAATGATGTGACCATGTTTCTGATGGAACATAAGAGTGGAATGGATAAAGGATTACACATATCACTTTGGTATGAGTTCCTTTCATATTCAAAAGAAGAATCCAATTTTTGTAGGTCTCCTAGTTTGTTTCTACCATATGGTTATTATGAATGGATTAACAAAAATAGAGACTTGTCACACTAGGATTCTAATTGTGATTGGAGTGATGCAACACAAATATGGTGGTTTCTTTTTGAGACTAACTTGGAAGCCTAGGATTACATTATTTTGTAGTTCAATAGATGTTGGGGATGTGAGAGCTAGTGTTGACTTTGTAGAGTTTTCTCCTATGGTGCATCAGTTTAGTTCTTTCAAATAGAAATTATTTGATGAGTTGGCCATGTTTAGATAGTATTTGATTACTCTTATTACAAGAGGTTTTTAGGTCTCTTGTGTCGGTACCTAATAGGACAATGCTTTGAGAATATGGTGCAACATATCTTCTAGGTTGACTTGGGACCCTAGGATCATCCTCGGTTTCAGTTTGGTTTAGTCTAATGATTGTGGGATCGTATTGGCATTGCTTGAGGATAAGAAATCTTTGGGAAGGGAGGGTTGTAATCTCCCCCTTTTTAGGTTCTCTTTCTTTACAGTTGGCGTTGAATTTTTGGGTTTGTGTCAACATAAGGGGTAAATTGATGTTACCAGTGAGCTCATGAGGTTTAGAGGAGTCATATGACACTTTCATATGTTAATTTTAGATTTTGGTTTTAGCTCCAAGACTCTAGGAGGGAGTGTCTATTTTTAGTAAGTCACCTAGTCAAGTCTTTTTATCATCCTCCATTATCAAGATCACTCGTGCATAGTCATTGTTTTTGTTCTAATGCATTTTTTCCATTTCCACTATTTGTGTGTAATATTGAGCTATATTAAATTAATTTTACTAAGCTTGTAATTTTAATTAAAATAATTAATTAAACACCTCAATATTATAGCTCGTTAGTAAGAGAACTAAAAGATTTAAATGATGGGATGCTTAGAACTGAATTTTAGTGTAAAAAATGTTTTAAAAATTAAATAAATCATGTTTTGGAGTTAAAAGGTTAAATTAATGAAGTCATTTTAAAAGAGTTTCTGGAAATTTACCTAAAAATATTATAAAAGGAGAATTGATGGCTCTTTTGGTATGTTGAGTTTATTCTATTTATTTGATCAAAACCCTTATGGCTCTAGAGATCAAACTTGGTTCATCTCAGCCTCTGGAGGATGAAAACCATCATGGGAAGATCATTTTCAATGGTGGAAGATTCCTCTCCAGATGGTGATTGGTGGTATCAGTTAGATTTCAGATTGGTACTTCAATGGTTATGGTATTAAATTAATGAAGACTTTGAAAAGACAATTTTCAAGTTTTATTGTTGTGATCAAAAAAGTTTTTCCTAGAAATTTATGTCTACACACCATGCAATGAAATACGGGTTTTGCAAGGATTCATTTTTTCACAAAAAATAGTTTTAATAATTTGTGATATTTGTGAACAAATATAAATTGTTTGAGAAATTATGAAAATATTAATAAAGATTTTGAAAGGGATGAGGAAGGGAGGCATCCAAGTATGAGGTAGATTTAGATGAATGAGCATGGTTTAATTTTCTAAAGGGGCGTTGGAATAAACAAGGGTTGGTCACTACCTTTTATGGTCACATATTTCACATTGGAAGGGTTGTGTGGGGTTTTGTTAAGGCATGGTATATTTTTGAGAATTGTAACACCACTTACTAAATTTTTTTTTGGAGTCCTTGGATCTAGCAATTCATTAGGAGGTGATTTGGAGTTGTTTATAGGAGTTGATGCTATAGGAGTGTTTAATTCTACAACTTTATATTTTTCCCAACTATTTCAAGGGTTATGGATCATCCACTATATTGTATGTGGCATTTGAAAGGTTGGATATCTTAATTTTTTAATATTTTTTGTGTTGTTTTATTTATATTAGTATTTTCAATTGTTATCATATTACTTTCCAATGATAATGAAGTGCAAAAAACTATTTGACTAAATGCCCATTTTTTATCCATATAATTTGATATGCAATGGTGAATTTTTAATGATATAAATATTGCAACAATACATCTTCTAATTTTCCCACTTAGAAATTGACATTGGTAAGAATATTACAAAGTTTTTGATGAATTACCAGCTCACTAAAATAAAAAAAATTAAGTTTGTTTGACAAAATCTAGGTTAGGGATTCTACAAGGTTTTAGCAACATCATAGAGATATTGGATAGATATTTTTTTAAAGGACACCTTACTACTTTTCCCTTTTCTTTAGAAGGAAAAATTGTACCACAATCAGGATATGATCACTAATCAGTTAGGCTAGATATTATTGGGGATAAAAAATCTAATAGATGCCCTTCCAAGTTTTAAAATGTGGCTTATAGATCAAAATTTTATGAGAATGATAAAGCAATGGTGGGCCAAAGTGAAGCGTGAAGACACCAAATTTTTTGGCATAGTTACAAAGCTAAAAATGATCAAACAATAATTAAATGTTTGGAATAGAACTCAATATTGAACTCAATTCAAGAATATCTTTGAAACAAAATCAAAGTTTAAAGAGGAGTTAGTAGTTCTGAATGAAGAAAAAAACTCAGTTGGAATGGATAAGGAATTGTTAAGAGAATATGTTGAGGTGCAAGACAAAGGAGTTTATTTGTAGAAAAAATTAAGTGATCCCTAAATTAATGAAGGGGATAAGAATTCCAAATATTTCCACAATCTAACAAAAGTCAAATGAGACATGAATCACATTGAAAAAATCAAGAGGGAAGATGGAGTCATCCTAGAGAATGTAGATAATATAGAAAAGGAAGTTGTGGCTTGCTTTAGAAATTTGTTGAATAGTATAAAAGGTTTAGATGTCGGCTCCCAAAATCACTTGTTGTAGAACACACTGAAGTTAGTATCTAAAGCTCATAATAGAATGTTGATGGAGAAATTCATTGAAGAAGAAATAAAAATTGATGTCTTTCAATTACACCCTGATAAGGCGCAAGGTCAAGATGGCTTTCCTACCATATTTTTCCTAAAATTTTGGGATATGGTGGGGAAAGAGCTGGTGGATGCAATAAAGGATTCAAGATATTTTGGGAGGGTTCTAAGGTAGATAAATAATATATTTTTGGCACTCATTCTAAAGAAGGAAAACCTACCCCTTTAGATGAATTCTAACCAATATCATTATGCAACACCCTCTACAAATAATGGAGAAGGCAATAGTTAATAGATTGAAATTAATCCTCCTAGATTTGATTTCAAAAGAACAAAGTGGATTTGTGCTTTGAAGGATAATTTTGGAAGGTGTAGTAATAGCCCAAGAAGCTATCTACTCTATTAAAAATAGAAAGAGTCAAAGTATGTTGATCAAAATGGACATCAAAAAGGCATATGACAGAGTGGATTGGAGATTTATATGCATGGTCCTTTAGACCTTCAACTTTTATTTACATTGGGTAAACTGAATCTTTAACTTTATATCAATCTCGAGGTTCTTAGTCCTACTATATGTTTCACCTAAAGGATAATTTGAGACATCAAAAGGAATTAGCAAAGAGGATCACTTGTACTTGTTCCTATTCATCTAATGTCAAAAGCTCTATGACTAACTATAAACCTTGCTTCTACCTGAGGGAGGATAGGTGTTAAGATAACTAGTGAAATTTTAGAAAAGGGAAACCTTAGGAAGGATTTGTACCTTTTTGGGGTTTGTCACATTTTACTTGTTTCATTAAAAGGGGGATTGTTGTTTGTTTGTGGGGGTTCAATGGATTTGGACAAGATGTAGGATTGATTTACAACTTGAAAGGTGAGTCAACTTTCCCTTGACCAAATCTAGAATGAACTTAAGGATGAAATGCAATGATTCAACTAGCCTAATGATGTAAATGGTTATTCTAATACAAAAAAAGATCTAGAAAGCCACAAAAAAATTCAGACTACAAAAATGGATTGAGTAGAGTACTTTGCACTTGTGATGTGAATTTTAGAGATAAAAATACTAGACCAAGTCACCTAGGGAGCCTATGTCTTCGTAGATGAAATTTAGATCTACTTTTATTGTCCTTGAGAGTAAGATCAAATCCTTTTGGGTATGTGTAGGATCATCATGGAAAAAATAGGCCCTTAAGTGGCGATGAAAAAGGTAGCTTGACATAAAAATTTGAATAAGTTATCTATATTATTTCAAAAATATGTAAGAATAGAATATTTAGAAAATTGAATGTAGATTCTAAACTACTAGGTTTATTTAACACAAAAATAAAATTATTTGGTGAAAATTTGAAATTTCAATGCAGTAGTACTTAAATTTCAAGGAAAAAATAAGAAGTAAGTGTCTTTCTGACCACCCTAAGGGTATGTGCAGGATCATGATGGGCCAAAAAGTGGTGATATGTAAGTGATATGATGGCCCATGTGGCTGACAACTTTTTTTTTACAAAAAATTGATGAAATGAAAAGGTTTTTTAAAGGAGATTCTCATCTTTCCACCAATATAAATTATGCTTTACTTTGATTTTAATAAATAATTATTATTCGTTTTCTATTTGAATTATGACTAAAGTCCTGATTGATAGGCCGATTGAAGAACATCTATAGATTTCAAAGAGTATCACACTTTTTAAATTTGAAACATGCATCACACTCTATGCTTCACATACTATAGGATTAAAATAAAATAAAATGAATTTCATGAAGTTTTGACTAAGTTAAGGTGGTCAGACATATGAGTTTTTATATTTTTTTAAAGTTGTAAAAAAAAATCATAATTAACTATTTAATTGGAAAAAAATTACAAAAAAAATATGCATCACATTGAGACATGAGTCCTCTACTTATATCTAAAATATTATAAAAGAATATTATCATTTTATTGTGGTTAGGGTGGTTAGACAGACACCTACTTCTTATTTTTTCCCAGAAATTTAAGTACTATTGCACTAAAATTTCAAATTTTCACCAAATAGATTTTTTTTTCTTTTTAAATAAACCTAGTAGTTTAGAGACTACATTCAATTTTCTACAAATTCTATTCTTACATATTTTTTAAATAATATAGATAACTTATTCAAATTTTAATGTCAAGTTGCCTAACTCTAATTTTTTGAATTTTGTTGCCACTTAAGGGCTTATTTTTTCCGTGATGATCCTGCACATACCCCTAACCACAATAAAATGATAATATTTTTTTATAAGATTTTAGATATAAGTAGAGGACTCACATCCCAATGTGATTCATATTTTTTTGTAACTTTTTTCCAAGTAAATAATTAATTATGATTTTTTTTACAACTTAATTTTTTTTTAAAAAATCGTATGTCTGACCAACTTAACTTGGTCAAAACTTCATGAAATTCAAAACTTTTTTTTTTTAATCCTATATTATCCGAAGCATAGAATGTGACGCATGTTTTAGATTCAAAAAGTGTGATACTCTTTGAAATCTATAGATGTTCTTCAATCGGCCTATCAATCAGGACTTTAGTCATAATTCAAATAGAAAATAAATAATAATTATTTATTAAATTCAAAGTAAAGCATAATTTATATTGGTGGAAAGCTGAGAATCTTCTTTTAAAACCCTTTTCATTTCATCAATTTTGGGTAAAAAAAAAGTCATCAGCCACATGGGCCATCATATCACTTACATATCACCACTTTTTGGCCCATCATGATCCTGTACATACCATTTTGTTTCTCTATCTTGCACTATTAGATAACTATTGGATACTAAAATAACCGAGTCACTGTGAGTTGTCAAGGTGTAGGGTATGTTTGCAATAATGAAAAATTGACCTTCAAACTTCTCTCAATCTTCTTCAAACTTGAAACTTGCACATTTAAAGAGAGAGGAATGTTTGTGCCATTTAATGGCTTTCCTTATTTAAACCTTGTGTTACTGTTTCCACTTCCATAATGGTAATGTTAATGATATAAATCCTATCCTTTTGAGGGATATGGCTAAGTGATAAGAAGGATTAATCAATAATGGACTACAACTCACAACCCTCTAATGAATTCCTTGAAGGAGGAAAGTCGTACAAATATCCTCAAGGTTGGAATGTTGTTGACTCGATTTTCCTGGATACCTACAATGGTTAGTCTTCACAAACAATATGATACCATAAACATGAAAAAACTCACATACACTTTGACATGATACTTTGATATTGAATTGCTGAAATAAATAACTGAAATTTTGCTCTTGATAATGGTTGATCATAAATTCTCCCACTTTCTAGATTTTTCTTCTTCTTAGTTTTCAAATTGTGAAATGGCTAAGTATTTGTATGCAATTATTCTAATTTCCCAAAAATTAAATCTTGATAACTAATATTGGACATTTGAAATTCAAATGATAAAATTCCACCTTTGAAATATTTAATTTTGGAGGAAAAATAGGGGGAATAAGTTGACCTAGGTGACTAAGTCCTAGCCCTATTTTTCATTGCTTAAGGTGTCGAGAAAATTATTAAATATTTTCTTATGTTTTGTACATGAAATTTATTGATTAATATTTAAATGGGCTACAAAACACATAATTTTAGAAATTATTTGTACAATTAGGTCCATGCACTTAAGGGGGAGAAAAAAATAGTGTGAAATTATCACAGGTGATAATTTACAATGCTACATTTAGCCCCCACTTTAGTGAGAGTATGAAATTATGCTCAAGATAACACTAAAATATAAAATATGTCAAGAGGGGTCTGATTGTCCAAATATTGAAGAGCTAGGATGATAAAAGATCTAGGGAGAGTGCATAGGCCCCCAAGATCCAAGATCCCATGAAAATCCAACATTAGCACAAAGGAACACACATCTATGTAATATACAAAGACATCATACACAAAGCATACACAATGTCAATACAAAATTCAAAGGAAGGTATGAATAATCATGGGATACATCAAGGCTCTACATATAGAAGGTGATTCTTTGGTTGTGATTAATGCTTCAAAGGAGAAAACTTGTTTCAACTGGTCTATGAGGTATGTGTTGCAGAGTGTTTGGAAATTGTTGGAAGAATTTGAAGACCTTTGTATCTCTCATACCTACTGAGAGGGAAATGTACTTGAAAATTTTCTAGCTAACATGGGGTGTGATAAGAAAGAAATTTTCTTCCAAGAAAATGGTAATAATATTTAGGAATTAGCTAAGTTAAGAGAAATAATTGAAAAAGAGAGTACCTTATTAACTTAAGCTATTTCTTGTACCAAGTCTAGTTTGTCTTATCTCCAATTCGGGTAAATAAAATTATGCATGTGTGTAATTAGTGTCTTAAATGGCCCCTCAAAGATGGTTATATGATATTTTAAATTGCTAATTGTCACCCAATAGTTTTCGGTGTTTTCTACACATCATCCTCTATTGGGGATCATTAGGTATAGCCAATGATGAGTTGGATTTCATGCATGTGAAATAAGGGCACTCAAGGGAATGATGATTCATCAAATCACATGGGAATTTATATCAGCTTGAAATGAATTTCATCATCTTTCATCCACCTGATGACGCTAGCAATTGAGCATATTGGTTTAATTTTATTCTTCTCTAAGGTTTTTTCTACTCTATAGGTACTCACTAACCATATTTGGAGTTGCGAACCCTACCATCAAACATTTCGCTTTCAACTCACATGAGCCAATATTTATGAGGGCCGATTGATTTTGATTCTTAGTACTTCATAGATTTAATAATCATGACTAAGTAACTTATTGAAGGTGGTGAATGCCTTTAAAAGGTGTTTTTTTAACTTGTTTCTTCATTTTGGAATTCCACAAGGAGAAGAGCACTAGTGAACTTCGTCATTTGCAGAAAATCTAGTAGAGCTTAAGCAGAGTGGAGGTGGCAATCTAATAGCTTTTCACCCATGGAAATTTAGGGTGTCACTACCTATTAAGCATTGGGAGAAGTTATTTGAGGATTATCTATCTCAGGATGCCCTTAAAAAATGTTTAAGTTTGACAATGCCAGAGTAGAGGATTGTATTCAAAATATCATGGGCATGGATGCCACCAGTTTGTGGGCTCGGTGTATTCTCTTCCCATCTCAGGTGATTTCTATCTTTCTCTCCAATGCAATGGATTTAGTCTAGTCTTTGGGAGAAATTGAGGAATTAGCTTAAAAATTTGTCAAGTTTCAAATTTTTGATGGATAATTTTGTTCTCAAAGCAGTGCAAGCGTATAATATTTTTAGTGGGGAAGCATATATTGGTGGTTTATTTCCCAGGGAATTGGTGTAGTACTATTAGGGTTTTGAAGAGATTTTTGAAGCCATAAGACTTGCACTCTAGTATTCAAATGATAACATCTTGTTTTAGGCTTTAAGGAAAAATCGTCGATTTGTTTGCACTGTAATGGAAGCTGATATCAAAGAGAAATTCTATGCCCTGGATTTTTTAAGAGCCTATGTTCTAAATCTGGTAAATAATGGTGTTTGGTTGGAGTTGCAACTTGGGGTTAATTCACCAATAAGGGAGCCAATAAATTTACCTCCCATTCCTATTGTTCAACCAACCAGTGTTTGTTTTAATGCAAACAATGCCAGTTCAAGTGTGGTTCATCGAATGCATCCTCCCAAAGTTCATGTTGGAGAGCGCAATGTTTTAAAAAGGGGTTTTTAGTTGACAGAGGACTTGGAGCTTCAAGATAAAAATTCAGTTCAGGAGGATTACATGGAGGAGTAGTTCCAATGTTTTGGGAGGATTTCTAGTCAGCAAATAGGATGCATTAGTTTTGGAAGGGCTTTAGCATAATGGTTTTTGGTTAGTATGTATGAAAAATTAGATGCACATGTATAGGGGCTTTAAAATAGATAATCGGGCAAGGTGTATAGGGCTTTAAAAAATACTCATACTGGTAGTAATAGGCTGATTTTTAAAGTTTTGGCATCATCTTTATAATGCTTTGATCTTGGAATTTTCAGATATGTAAATTCTTTATTTTATATAATATATATAATCAGGCTTATATTCCTTTTTCCTAAAACAAAAATCATGGGATAGCAAGCTATGTTATGCTAGGATCCATACCCAGTGCGTTCATGACTCACAAGCTAACAAAGTCTAATAGCTTCTAGGTGAATCATCAATTGAAGGCACCATGGGCTAGTGAATTTTGATATTCACTAAGTGAGCCCCTAAGATAAAGTAGAAAAATGAGAAACATACAAGCTCTAGTTAAGTCCAATATTAACTAGATGTGTACCCATTTCAGCCATAACAAGAATTATAATCCCTGATAATTCTAATAAGGTGCTACAAAAATGATCAAGATGTTATGGTAATACATCATTAAGTCCAATGTGTGTAAAAAAAGTGAAGAAAATAATGTAATGTATGCCCCCACCTTAAAAAAATTGCAAAAAACCATGTTGTGAGTAATTGGTTTAAGGTGGAAAATGATAAATGCAATGTGTTAAGGTCATGCGAGCTTATTTGGAAAGCACCATGCCAACGATACATTTTGAAATAAACTACCTTGTGATAAAGGGTTTTCACCAAATGCAATGCCACAAACAACATAAAATATGAACACGAGAGGGATCCATTGATCTGAGGCCAATATACATCTTTTCTACAATAATGTAAATGATCATGGAACTGGAATCATTCCCCAAATACTCATGAAATAATTCATACAATGGAAGAATGACACATAGAGAAAACAAACAAACTTTTGTGTTAACAAGGAAGAGACCTAAATATCTCAATGCCTTAGATCATCCCCAAAAGGAAAAAATTGGATACAAAAAAAGATAATATTTAAAATATAAAGAATGGATACATATAAATGAATGCCATGACATGTTTGTTTCCTTTGTATCATTGTGTCAATGGAGCAATAAGGGTCCTCCAAATAAAACTCACAAACATAAAGACACACCAAGCAACACAACATGGGAGATCACATCTCATGAAAGAAAACAAAAATAACACATAAAACAAACACAAAAAAGGTACGACACATGCAAGTTGATCTAAAGAAAATAATCCACATCCCAATCTTGTTCATCATATAAGGAAGGATGACAACTAACCAAAGGGGATAGATCAAGTGTCATACTAGGAGCATTACTAGGTTCAACACATGGTGGATCACTACTCACATCAAGAGGATCATCACGGTTTCCCCCATCTAAATCCATATACTTTGAAAACAATAAGGATAGTTCATTATGCACTTGTTCATCAATTTTAGCATCTTCATCCTCATCATCTAGATTTATCACCATGGGTGGTTTAATAATAATGTCACTTGTATGTTCATTTTTAATTTTTGTTTTGGTTGGGACATGTAAGGTTGAATTTCATATTTTTGTGAAATTTGTAATTCATCTTGGTTTATTTTCATAGGTTTTTGATCATCAGGTAATTTTTTATTCTTTTCTTCCAACTGATGAGCAATAGCATGATTTTTATGCCTACAGTCTTTAGCATTTCTATTTTTCCTTTGTGGTTTTCAATTCATGAAGGTGTAGGAGTGTGTTTCTCAACCATCATCATCTTTTCTTGCTTTAAGGGAGGAATTGAAAAGGCCATGGGGGGTTGGGAAACCGATGTCTCCTTAGGTCTATACACTTTCCTTACCTTCAGAGACACAAAAGAAATTATGTGATTGTATCTTGGTCTTTTATATGATATGGGTGGAGGAACTACAACATATTTACCTTGGTTTCTTGGAAGGGAAATTAAGTTAGGCATTGGTTCATCCATGACCTGCAGGGTGGGAGGAAAAACCATAAACCAATCATTCTCAGGAATATTGCTAAGGAACAACTATGTTATGCACTTTCTCTTAAAATATTGATATGATATAAAAAATAAGTCTTCATGAGGTTTGACAAGTTCCATGGGTTGAGGCCAAAAATAGTCCAATGAAAAGTTTCTATGGGAAGACAAAGGATTAAACCCACTATGATGCACTGCATATATTTGACTTTCAAAGGGAAATTTTATGCACTTGTGGATGACCGACAAGACAGTATTCATGGACTATATAGCCATGGATAGCCTAGCTTCACAAATATTTGATTTCTTGAATTTTATTTTAATAACTATGATAAGAATGCATCTAGTTTGACATAAAAAAATTAAGCTATAAATAAATTTTAAAAATTTATAATTAATTTTGATTGAATTTTTTTAATGACTTTGAATACTTGTTTAGATATAAAAACACCTTAGATATGTTTACTATAGAGTTTTAATAATATTTATTTATTTACCAATTGTACCAATTGAATGTATCTATTTCTATTTGCTATTGGCTTACCATTTGATTTAACAATAAGTTTTTGTGTAGATTTATGATGTGTTAAGATATAGGCTTCATCATGTGAACAAGAAGTTGTCTTCTAATCATGGTAACAAAAGAGATGTGCAAGAGTCTTATGTTTGTCCAAAATGTGATTCAAGGTGATTTAACTATTCCTTTTAACTCTCTTGAAATGTATATTATTTTTATTTATGTAAGTGAACCTATAATTTTTTTTACTCAAATTTTAATGGAGGAATTATCTTGTTATATATACTTATGCTCTATATTATATTAAATTGACATGCAGTTATGATGTTTTCACTGCAATGGATAATAAATTTTGTTGTATACGATGCAATGATTTTCTGAAATATGCAAATGTATCTGAAATGTTGGATGAGAGAGATGAATCCAAAATACAACTTTGCAAAAAAGTAGAGGTGAGTTATTCTATCATCCAAAATAATTATACATAATGGTATGTATGTTACATCTTATTTATATTAATTTTATTTCTCAAATCATGCAAGTTATAAAATACCAATATTTTTTTGGATATAACTTAATCTTTGAGTTGTTATGTAATTTATTTATTCAATACGTCTTTCTCACTCTAATCCTTTTCACCTTTTATTTATATTTATTAATTTAAATATTAATTAATTTAAGGAGAAACTTGGTTCAATTTTGAAATATACAAGGTTCAATATTAACTAGTACAACATAGACAAGAAATAAATTATTGTTAAAGGAGATGGAAGAGGACTATCTCTAAAAAATATCTATAGATGGTGTAGAAGGTGTGGCAATAAGATTCATGTGAGAAGTGAATACCTAATTATAGAAGGTAATCATAGAGTAGTAGCACTAAGAAAAAATATAAGTGCAAGTAAGAAGAAAAAAATAAAAAAATAATGAGATCAAAGTATAGATAATCACTCCCTCCTACATATATCTATGATTTTAATTAGATGTAGAAACTATGAAACATTGTGTAATGATTATCTAAGATATGAAGAAATAAATAAATTTAATTTGAATAAGGAAAGAGTTATAGAAATAAAGCTATTAGATATAGGATGACCTAAACCACCATATACTATCCCATTCCCATAATAAATCCAGCCCTCATAGGGTACAGTATTGTAGTTACATAATTATGAAAACCCCTAGTATGGATATAAATATAACATACAAGGAGGCCAAAAAAAAAGTGGATAATATACAGGATATAGAAGAAGAGGTAAGCTTAGATTAAAAAAAGAGAAGAGAAGATATAGCATTACATAATTATTGAAAGTTACGTCACTATGAAAATTATTTTAAAGAAGAGAAATCTAGTAAGCTTCAAGTCATATCAAGATATGACATATCCATCATTTAGCTAGTGTCATGTCCAAAAAAATTTGCTAAGAAAACTCAACTATTTTTTTTGAAACATAAGGGATTATGCTTAGTCTTCATATGGAAATGAATTGGATTACTTTATCTTCTCAATTCCACCCCTTGAACCTATTTAAGCCATCATGACAAGGTAGTTCATCCATCATCTTATTGTTTGATGTTGTACACTTGTCCTACATAAACATAGAATGCATTTGAACTCTATAGTTTCTTACTTTGATGATCATAATTGAAAACTTGACCATAGTACTATTGTGCTCTTAGTGTTAACATCATTATTAATACCCAAGTTAATATTAAAATTACCATCAATAACCACCTTGATAACACTCATTAATTTCCATACTAACATTATTATTAATGTGAACTCCCAATGACACTAATGTGATCCTCTCCTAAATATTGATATTATTCTTAATCATATTCCTATCAATCTTCGTTGTTAGAGTAACATTAACATTATCATTGGTATTACCCTTCGTCATTAATATTAATATCCCTTTTTTATTTTATTTTTCACCTCTTACAGTACATTAGCATTTCTTACTAAGATTGTGGATGGATTTTATACACTACCCTTATAGAGGTAATCTCCATATTGACTAAAACAATTATGCAAATGGAACATATTTACCTTAACAATAAGCCATATGAGTTATGATAAAAAAAATAAGTTGATGATTTAATTTTATGCTTTAACATTAATATTAATATTAATATTAATATTATTCCTTATATAATTTTTAGTTTACATGCTAATGTAAGTGACATTATTGATGTCCATATTTAATGTTGTTATTAATACTCTTATTAATTTTAATATCATTTCACCATACTAGTATTAATATTAATTTACATATTGCCATGACTTAATACTACATCAATAAGAATATATATAGAAATATCAAATGTATATATGACCAACTGATCTTTTAAATACTATTATATCTATAATGTCAACTTTAGTTAAATAGTTAATATATATTATATAACTACAAGCCTTACCCTTAAAACTATGTTTTTCTTTATTATATTTTCTCCCTAATAATTGGCTATGCCTAGGGAAGTAATGGTATAAAATTTTCATTATTATTCAATGAAATTATTAACATATGTAATTAATGCATATTAATTTGAATGTTAACATAGAAAAGTTAGGTTCTGAAATGAATTTTATTGAGTCTCTATAAAAATAAGGGTTGTAGAGTGAAAGGAAGTCAAGTGAGTGGAAGAAACTTCCTACACTAATCTAAGTAGGGGAGAGTTACATTTTTTTTCCTTTTAACACCTTATACAACTACAGTAAGGAGAAACACATAGAAAGAATGAGATAGAACAAAAAGAACACATAAACAATAAACACTAGATATGTGTCTAGGGAAAACTCTTTTGGGTAATAAACCAAACTTTCCAAAAGAACAGTACTACTATATTAAATCAAATAGAGGTTACAATGCAGCTCCAAGTACAAATTTGAACTTTAATAAGTGCTTTGATACAAACACCTATTCTAGAGTGAATCTGGTAGCACTTCGTTATCTACAAACAATTTATACATTTTACAATACAAGGCATATAATATATAGAGAATACAAACCAACAGAAGCATATAGAAGAGGATGGGAATCCAAATACACATATCATAATATCCCCTACCATAGACATGCATTTGGATACATGTGCGATATTCCCTTATACCCCTTACAACCATCATAACATGTAATATTCTCTCTCCAAGCTTGGGCACCAAAAATATGCTCATAATAGCCTATGATAGATGCCAAGGTATAAAATCTACTACAAGATCCGTCATAGAACTTGTAAGAGAATCTATCATTATTGACCATAATATCTGATTCTCTTACAACCTATCATAACCTAAATTGGGCACCAAATTTCTCCATGCATAAAGATTCCTTATGAAGCATCTTAAAATCTATCATAAGTCAAATATTTCAAATAAGGATGCCTATTTCCACTTGGGATGATGATGTTTCATGTAGTCACTTCTAACGAGGATGCCATCCAGTCGATGGATCCCAATTTGTGACATGACGCTATAGGCAATTAAATAATACAAATAAATAGAATAATACATTAAATTAACCAATATTAGGACTCTAAGGTTAAGACACCTTAATCCCAACATTATCCGAATTGTCAAAGGCCTGTCATGAGTCATAAGGAATCATCTACTCAGGACCTTAAGGTCCATAGAATCATAACACCATATGAAATTCTCTATGCTCACTGGTTTCATGAGTGCATCTGCAACATTCACCAAAGTGTCAAAATTTTCCAAGTTCACCTTTCCATATTCTACCATATCATGAACAAAATGATACTGAACTATTCTGGCATGCAAGGTAGGATTCTTTGCTAGGAAAATCACACTCTGACTATGAAAAAAATTGTAATCTTTCCAGCATATAAACTAATATCTAAACATGGTCTCTTAAGACAAATGGATTCCTTACAAGCATGAGTGGCTACCATGTAGTCTACTTCTATCGTGGAAAACACAACTATAACCTATCCCTTACCATCCAGCTGATAGCACCACCAAACATCATTAAAATGCAACCACTTGTGGATCTTCTAGTATCAATTTCACCGTCCCAATCTAAATCCACATATCGATAAATACTCATAGAATGCTGAGGTCCAATAGGATAACCATGAAAATACAAGGCATAATCAAAAGTACCTCATAAATATCTGAGCACTCTCTTAACTACATCCCAAAGTACTCATCCAAGATTAGCCATAAAATGGCTGACTCCAACTACTTGGGCAATGTCTAGTCTTGTACACACGATTGCATAAATGAAACTGCCAAATGAACTCTCATATGGTACTCTGGCCATGTCCTCCATCATAGTAGGATATATTGGATAATCATTCACATAAATATTCATCCCTTACATTATAGGAATAACTAATTGTTTATAATCTATCATGCTAAATCTCTCCAACATAGAGTTCACATACTTGCTCTAGCTTAACCAAATATTTATGTTTTCTCTCTCTCTCATGATCTCCATTCCCAAAATGTACTTAGCTAAACTCCGCTGACAACTGAAACTTCAAATATGAAATCATACATTTACCATTCCAAATAAAAATCATATCATCTACGTATAAAATAATAATGAGAATGCAACCACTATCAGATTTATAATACACACAATGGTCATATTTAGATCTATGAAATCCCAATGACAACACATAGGCATCAAACTTCTGGTACCACATTCTAGGAGACTGTTTGAAATGATAAAGAAACTTCTTGAATTTGCAAACAAAATTTTCTTTACCTTTTTCAACAAAATGCTCTAGTTGTGACATGTAAAACTCTTCCTCCAAGCCACCATGAAGGAACGTTGTCTTCACATCTATCTGTTCCACTTCTAAATTATAGATTGTTGCAAGTGATAACAAGAACTGGATAGATGTCAGCTTCACAAAAGGAGAGAATATCTCATCATAACCAATTCCCTCTATTGAAATAGTCTGAATAACTAAGAGGGGGGGTGAATCAATTATTATCAATTTTATTTACTTTAATTAATTCAAAGAAAACTTAAATCAATCGGATATTGACGAAAATGTAAGCACACAACAACACCATGCACAAAGAACACCAAAATTTACATGGAAACCCAAGAAGGGTAAAACCATAGAGAATGCTAATTTTTAATTATAAAACATCGGTTAAGGTGATTTTTTACAAGGGATCATTTCCAAGTTGCTCGCTATAGGGTGGCTCACTATCGATTGGGCTCACTGCTTGGCTATTATAGCCAAAGATACAAAAACACTCATTACCAAAAGAGAAAGGATCACTGGCAAAAGAGAGAGGCTCACTGCCTATAGAAAATGGCTCACTTCCTGAAGAATGACGAAAGGGAATCCACCACTAAAAACAATTATCACCAATAATGACACCCGATAGAATCTCACCATCTGTTTCCTCTGATCATACACTTTCAAACACTTCATAATGTCTGGATATTCAGATTCAAATTCATCACACTTGCCTTCATTGAACAAAAAATATTATACTTGTACCATTCCATGCTTCCATAACCTCCCAAAGAGGCCAAACACAATTTCATAATTTATAATTCGGCCAAGTACAAATTGAAATAGGTCACCACAAAAACATTACCGTGGTGGAGAGGAATGAAATGTGGACCACAAAGAACCTCGTCTCTCAAATCAACACACTACATGATATATGAAACCAAAAAATAAGATATACAGGTTAAAACACAAACCATGTGTCGGAGAACATTAACCTACTACTAGATTGATCCAGACCCAGAAGAATGTATCTCATTATGTTATAGGAGGAATGGGACCAAGAAAATTATAACCGAAGATAGATCATTACAACACAAAACCAAGAACCAGGTCCATCTAGATCACCAGAGCACCAAAATAGAACATCAGTCACACAACCAAGATATGTTGAAATCAGTGACAACCATTAATGATAACAAGCAATGAACATCATCTCAACACATTCCAACAATATCCCCCTTTGTCAATGATGGAAAAATTCATCAATAACAAACCAAACAACTCAATGTCATCATCAAGGGCCATTTTATTTTCTTTTCTTCTCTCCCTATGACATCAAAGACAAAGGGAAAAAATCCCCCTGAAAAATTACTTTGCTCTCCCTTTGACATCAAAGAAAAAGGGAAAAATCCCCTTGAAAAACTTACTTTGCTCCCCCTATGAGGAAGCCGCCAAACATTGATCCAGATAAAAATGAGCATATAATACCCTGGACCAATGCACACCTTGGTGCATGTTATTACAGACTAGGAGGGGGTAGAACCCCTAGCTTCTATTGAAGATACTCAAAAGTATCTTTGCTCAATAGTTTTGTGAAAATATCTACAATCTACTATTTTGTAGGTACATATTCAAGTTTTACTTCATTGTCCAACACCTTCTCTCTCAAGAAATGATATCTTATGGATATATGATTCCTTCTGGAGTGTTGTACTAGATTCTTGGAAATATTTATTGCACTAGTATTTTCACACATGATTGAGATCAGTTCATCAAATGATATGCCAAAATCCTTCAGCGTTTATTTCATCCACTATATTTGAGCGCAACATGAGGATGTTGCAATGTATTTAGCTTCAACAGTAGATAAAGATACAAAATCTTGTTTCTTACTTGACCAAGCAACCAACCAGGAGCCAAGGAAATAAGCTCCACCACTTGTACTCTGCTTGTTATCAACACATCCGACCCAATCAACATGTGTATAGGTTGCCAAAGTGAAGTTTCAGTCCTTTGGATACTATAACCCCAAATCTTATATACTCTTCAGATATCTAAAGATCTTTTTGACTGCAACAACATGTGATTTCTTTGGTTCTTGCTAAAATATTGTTGCTAAAGAAACTACATACATAATGTCTGGTCTAGTGGCAATCAAATATAACAATCCTCTAATCATTGATTTTTACATGCTTGCATCAACTTTAGGTAATTCATATTCTTTTGTCAACTTTCATCCAGTAACAATAGGCATACAAACTAGTTTAGAATTATCCAACCCAAACTTCTTCAATAGTTCTTTTGTATACTTGGACTGAGAAATTTAAATTCCTTTGTTGTTCTGATTTACTTGCAATCCAAGGAAGAAATTTAGCTCACCTATCATAGACATTTTCAATTTCTTTTGCATTTCATCTGCAATTTTTTTTCTCATATCATCATTCCCTCTAGAAATTATGCCATCAACATAAACCACAACAATCAACATCTGATCTGAGTGAGTTTTGTAGTATAAATTACTATTAGCAGATCCCTTTTGAAATCCTTGTCCAATCAATTACTTGTCTAATTTGCCATACTAGGCTCTAGGTGCCTGCTTCAATCCATATAAAGATTTCTTCAACTTAAAAATGAAATCCGAGTTACTTCCAGATTTGAATCCCTTTGGTTGGTCAATGTAAGCTTCTTCCTTCAGTTCTCCATTCAAGAATGTAGATTTCATATCCATTTGATAAACTTTGAAATCCTTGAAAGATGCAAAAGCTATGAAAATATAGATTGCTTCCATCTGGGAAATAGGGTCATATGTTTCTTCAAAATCAATACCTTCGATCTGAGTGTAACCTTTGCAAACCAATCTTTCCCTGTTTTTCATTACCTTTTCATTCTCATCCAGCTTGTTCCAAAACACCCACTTTTTTCCAATTACATTTTTATCTGACGATCTGGGCACAAGTTCCCAAGTCTGATTTTCCTCTATCTGATCAAGCTCTTCTTTCATTTCCTTCACCCAATTATGATCATTGCATGCTTCTTCCATAGTCTTTGGCTTAGTTTATGAGATTAGGCACAATAAAACTTGCTCTTGAGTTGCTTTGCTTCTTGTAGAAATTCCCTTATTCTTATCTCCAATAATCTATTTTTCAGAGTGATATTTTTGTTCATACCTTGAAGTTTTAGTTGTATTTTTCAGAGCCTCCTTTGTCTCTTCTTATTCTTATTCTTATTCTTATTCTTCTTTCTTACCCTCCTTTCCTTTTTTATCTGAGTTATCTGATTCATATTCAATATGTCTGTCAAGAATTCTTTGAGCATCTTCATCTACTTTCACATTCACACTTTCAACCATCTTGTTCAATCTCTTATTGTAACACTAGTATGCTTTACTTTTGTAGAGTAACCCAAGAATATGCCTTCATCAGCTCTACTATCAAACTTTCCAAGATTGTCTCATCTTTTCAGATGTAGCACTTACTTCCAAAAATCTTGAAGTACTTTACCATGCAAGCTCTTCCATGCCATAACCCATATGATGTCTTTCCATACTTCCTTCATAATAGTAATCTGATAAGAGTGTATACGGTTATGTGTATTGCTTCTCTCCAATAGACCTGTGGTAAACCTACTTCCATGATCATTGTTCTAGCTACTTCTTGAACTATTTGATTCATTCTTTCCACTACACCATTTTGCTGAGGTGTTCTAGGGGAAGATAGTTATCTCTTAATGCCATGATTTTCATAGTATTTGTTGAACTCATCAGAAGTAAAATCTCCTCTATCAAATCTTAAACACTTTATTCTCCTACCAGTTTCATTTTCAACTCTTGCTCTAAAAATCTTGAATTTTTCCAACGCCTTTGATTTTTCTCTAAAAAATGTAACCCAGGTAAATCTAGAATGATTATTTATTAAAAGCATGAAATACTTCTCACCTTGTAAGCTTCTTGTTTTGGTTGGACCACAAAGGTCAGTGTGTACAAGGTCCAACAGTCTAGAAGATAAATCTTCTTTTCTCCAGAAGGTTTATCTGGTTTTCTTTCCTTCTTGACATCCTTTGCAAATAGTACTATCTGGTTTGGTCAGTCTTGGAAAATGTCTAACTGCTCTTGATGAAATTATCCTTACCAAATTGTCAAAGTTAATGTGACACATCCTTCGATGCCAGAGCCAACTTTATTTGGACTGAGATACCAAGCATCTTTTTGTAGCTACTTCCAGTTGATACATATTTCCACTTGTTCTTTTTCTAGTTGCAATAACATTTTCGGATTTTTTTTGGATCTCACAATCATCATCGGGTGATCCCACAATACTGGTTTACAATTTTTGGGCAAACTGGACACTGAACTAATTTTTTTTAACTAGATCTTCACTTTTGAGCTCCTATAGCAGCTAAATCACGATGAATTTGAAGATGATGAAAACTAGTGATTTGTGACATTTTTTCTATAGATTCTAAATATATTTTTTTCAAAATTTTTGGAATTAGATTGCAATTCTTTTTCCATCTCCTTTGAAAACTAGATTTTTTTTTAAAACAACATTTTTAAGGAGTGATGCTCGCCATATACAACATAACTTTTCTTGCATGAAGGATAAAATTCTAATTCTTTTGAACTTAGATTTGTAACTATGATATCTAGCACTTTCATTTGGTTTCATAGTGTTTAATTAAATATTTTTTCCTTAATCAAGTTTCAAATTCAAACTAATTACAATTGAAACATAGGCGTACTGTATACAACATAACTTTTTTTGTATGCATCGAAATTCAATTTTTTTTCTTTTAATGGATCAAGGACATCGATACCCAGCCTGAACATATTTTTTAAAATTTTATTTTGATAATTGTTATTTTTCCAAATGTGCAAAGTAGAGAGCTTGATTCTCGGTGAAAAACCTATGTTTAATAAAACTAAAAAAACACATACATAATAAAACCAAAACATATTAAAATTATATTCATTAGATAGCTCATTCTGAGGACTACCATGATAATTTGAAAGAAATTTTAAATGAATTCATTTGATCACCCAAAAGGTAAATCAAAAGTGATTTTTATCAGCATTTTGATAGGTGTAAAGGAGACTCCATTGTAGGTATGGTTTAAAACTAGCGGGGTTATATCTAAGGGGGTTTGATCTAAGGTGGTTTGATCAAACCCTTTTCAATTGAAATCCTTAAAATGGAAAATTTTAAGGCTTAAATCATTATATTTTCTAAAAATATGTGATTTCAACAAAAATCAGAATCTCCCATAAATTGTAAACTAGCTGTGTGGGATCACCCCATCCTGAAACACCACATTGTAACCATTTTCGCATATCTATCCAACACTTATAAGATCATGATATAATCCCTTCACATAGTAAAATTTTTTAGTGTTATGTTTTCCATCAAAGGTAATAGAACCAATTCCAACAATCTATGTTGTTTTATCATCTCCAAATCTAACAGAACCTGCATCATATTTCTCAAGCTTCACAAAATTACTTTTGTCACCGGTCATATGATTCAAGAATCCACTATCAATCAACCATTCATCTCCATTTATTTTAATAAATAATGTATTCTTAGTGTCATCATCAGATTTTAGACAAATATTAGAGATATCAAATCTAGGTTCGTCCTTTTCAAAAAGAAACAATTAATCCTCATGATCTAATTCATCATCTAAAATGCTAGCATTCTTATTGACATAATAGGCCTTCTTAGTGATCTTTTTGAACTTTTGTCTTGTTCCTTTCTCTAGACACTTAGTTTCTAAATGACCAATCTTTCCACATGTAAAAAATTTAAGAGGTAACATACCTTTATACTTGCCAATATGTTTCTTTAGTTTCCTTCTGAAATTTTCTTCCAACTCTTTAGAACTTAAACTATTTGGATCATCTTCTATTCTTGTCACTTTGAAAGTAGTGTAGTGTAGTAAATTGCATACCCTTGAATTTTCACACTCATTTGGGCCCACCTTGCTTTATTTATCCTTAATTACCCCTATTTTAGGTCCACAAGCCCTATGAATGACATATTTTTCTAGTAAATCTTGACATTCTCCAAAGAATATCTGATCCCTTAATGACTCTAATTGGCATGTCTCTGATTTCTAGTTGGGACTAAGATGCCACTAAGGGCTTCTTTGTCCCCCCTGAGGTCCTAGGATCCTAGTTTTTAGGCATCTATTTTGGGCCCCTTTTTAGTGTATGTGCCCCAAGTTTCATCACTTGGGACTAAGATTCCACCTAGGGCATCTTAGTCCTCCTTGAGTCATTTTTCAGTATTTAATTTCAAATCTTGGCGGGATTTAACCTCCTTTATTCTTTGAATTCATATTTCAGCTTGGTGTGATATAATTTTGGGATTTTAAGCATAAAAAAGTATAAATACAAGGTTCATTCATTCATTTTCATCCTAGCAACTTGAATATTCATTCCTAAGGCAGGTTTATGTGATCAAGAGCATTCCAGAGAAATTCATCAAGTAATTAGAATCATCATCAAGTTTCAAGAATCATGTCAAAGATTGTTCTTGCATCATGTGTGTTGTTGTGCTAACATTTGTGATGTAGGGTTTTGATTCAAGCAAGCTAGCAATTCAAGATCTATCAAGAATTTCAAGATCCATATCCATTGTAGCCATTTCACACAAGTTTGTAGAATTTGTAAGGGTATGGTCAGTTGTAGCATTGCATGTTGTTCATTCACCATTTCCTTCATTATTTCTATTTTATTTCAAGGTTTAATTAACAAGGAGTTTGACCAAGGAAAACCCCCATTCACTAACAATCAACAGGTTTTTCCATCTTGTCCATTTGTGTTTGTAGATCTAGGTTGTAGACTTGAAGATCAATTGGAGTGAAAAGTTGTCAAAGTTGCAAAGTTGCATTGTCAAAGTTGTCATCTTCATGAAAACTCACCTATAGGTCAGATCTAACTATTTCAGAATCTAAGATCCAAGGAGAAGCAATTGCAGATCTGAGAGCTCAGGACCACATTCACACTTTTCAAAAATTCAGATCAATACTAAGATAGGATTAAAGGTGTCTTAGTCCTCTAGGTGGAATCTTTCAGTGATTTTTAAGGATTTTTTTCCATTATCCGAAGATTGTATGTTTTCCCTGAAAAATAACAATGGGACTAAGATGAGAGTAAAGATGTCTTACTCCTCTAAGGCATATTTCAGTAGTCTTTTTTCATTTCAAGAATCCTTTAGGCATCTCCAGGCTTCCCAAGTACACATACCCTATCTTGGAGTTGTTCATTTTTAGTATTTGTAAGCTTCATTTTATTTATTTTATGATTTTTTCATATCATAGTGTGTTTTCAAACATTGCTGTTTCCAAGCATTTGCTTGGTGGTGAACCCATTTATCTAATAGAACACCTCCTCCTAAGTCCTCCTAGTTGTGTATTGACTCACCTTGAGAGGTTGATAGTCAATCCTATTAGGGTTCTTAGGACATATTCGAATGAACAAGATAGAATACGAGGAAAAGGGCATCCTTTCCCCTACTGTTTTATCTTTGTTTCAGGCAGTTTTAGTTTTCTCCTTTCCTTTTCCAAATTTTCTCATCTCAAATGTGATCAAGGTGCCAAATAGTTTCTCTCTAGTAAATTTATTCAAATCATAAACTTCCTGTATAGTTGAGATCTTGTCACTATAGCTCTCAAGTAGGGTCATTAAAATCTTCTCCATTACATCTTCATCTGTTAAAGTACCTCCTTGATTTTTGACTTCATTTACTACAGTATCAATCTTTTGAAAGTATCTTACAATATCCTCACCTTTTCCCATCCTCAAGTTTTCATATCTATGCTTAGCTATCAACTTCTTTGATAGTTTGAGTCTATCATTTCCTTCATAGATTTCTTTCAACTTTTCCCAAAATTCATAAGCAGTGCCCAATGAAATAAATTTTGTTATCTCTGTCTTAGATAAACCACTAAAGATTGCACACCTTGCCTTTTCATTCTCCTCATAGGCTTAAATCTCATCTGTAGTAGAAATACCTTTTTTCGACTCAACATATTTTTGTCTCAACAAATTTCCAAGTCTTGTAGCCAAGAGAGATCGGGAAACCTCTCATCTACAATTTCTAGAAACTGTAGTAAGATCCATCAAACACAAAAATTGTCAATTTGTGTGCCATTGAGAGGGGGGGTGAATCAATTATTATCAATTTTCTTTACTTTAATTAATATGGAGAAAACTTAAATCAAATAGATATTAATGAACATGTAAGCACACAACAACAACATGCACAAAGAACACCAAAATTTACGTGGAAACCTAAGAAGGGAAAAACCACGGAGAATGCTAATTCTCAATTATAAAACACTGATTAAGGTGATTTTTTACAAGGGCTCACTGCTGATTGGGTTCACTACCTGACTATTATAGCCAAAGATACAAAAACGCTCACTACCAAAAGAGAAAGGCTCGCTGCCAAAAGAGAGAGGCTCACTGCCTATAGAAAATGGCTCACTTCTTGAAGAATTATGAAAGGGAATCCACCACTGAAAGAACCATCACCAATAATGAAACTAGATAGAATCTCATATTTGCTTCCTCTATACATACATTTTTGGACACCTCACAATGTTTGGATATTCAAATTTGGATTCATCATGCTTTCCTTCATCGAAAAAACATCTTATACGTATACCATTCCATGCTTCCATAATCTCCCAATTCGGCCAAACACAATTTCATAATTTCTAAGTCAACCAAGCACAAATTGAATAGGTCACCACAAAAGCATTCCCATGGTGGAGAGGAACAAAACATGGACCACACATAACCTCCTAGCTCAAATCAAGATGCTACATGATATATGGAACCATAGAATAAGATATACACATTACAATGCAAACCATGTGATAGAGCACATTAACCAACTACCAAATCAATCCAAACCAAAATGAATGTATGTCATTATGTTATAGGAGGAATGGGACCAAGATAGATACAACCCAAGATAGATCATTACAGCTCGACACCCAAAACTAGGCTAATCGGGATCACCAAAGCACCAAAATAGACCATCGGTCACACAAGAAAGATATGTTGACATCAATGAAAACCATTAATGAAAATAAGCAATTAGCATCATCTCAACACATTCCAACACCCTCGACCTATGAAAAACCCTTAGCGACCAACTGTACCTTATGCTTCTCAACACTGCCATTAGGACCACACTTTTTCTTGAAAATCCATTTACAACCAATAGGTTTACGTCCAATAGGAAAAGTTACTAGATCCCAAGTATTTTTTTTCTTTAATGCATCCATCTCCTCATCCATGGCTTTCATCCAAGAATTTTCATCACTCATACCCATAGCCTCTAACAGTCCTAGGCTCATCAGTGTTAGCAATCAAAGTAAAAATACAACTAAAATCCAATAATGAATAACCAAGCCTTTCTGGTTGTTGCCTAACTCATGTAGACCTCCGCAATAGCCAAGGTTGAAGTTCTTCTTCAATTTTTTTTCAGTTTCTTGAGCTCTCCTCATCATCAAGTCCAATAGGAGTTCATAGTTCATCTTTCTTCAAAGTAGGTGGAATTTGAACTACCTCCTTATTTTTTTTATCCTCTTTCTTCGGCTATAGGTCAATAGTGGGAGGTTTCATCTCTCTAAAAGTCACACTTCTATTGTAGAGAACCTTCTAAGCTTTTGGATCCCAAATCTTGTACCCTTTCACACCAACACCATACCTTATAAAGATACACTTGTTGATGTTACAACTTCTATTGAAATACTTCCAGGCTCGAACCTGCATGAAGATAATAAATTAAATATCTAGCCTAAGTGGCTATTTAATTTATAATTTATCGAATTGAGATGTGAAGAGGAACTTCACTAAAATGAATGATAATAAAATATTATTTATATTAATTAATATTTTATTTATGATCTGGGGTCGACCTTACAAGTGGCACGATTTTCTTGAAGGGATGACATCTTGATATGAAAAGACACATCTCTCTCTCTCTCTCTCTCTCTTGTATATATATACTAGTTTATATTCATTCATTCCACAAGTGAGTTCATTTCATACTAGTTCACATATTCTAGAAGAAGAAGTTTGTGCCCAACAGAAGAAGAGATTCACACCCAATAGTAGATCATTATCTGTAACAGAAGATTGATCACAAGGAGAAACATATTCATTTGTATCTTGCATCTTAGAGAGGTTCTATCATTCATTGTATCAAATCGACATTGTATTGTGTCTTAGTTGTATCAATATATAAGAGATATATTGGCTGGATTTTTCTCCCTCAGGTTGGAGGGTTTTCCTAGGGTATCTACTGTGTTATTGTGTATATTTTGAATTAATTTTCTGTGCATTACATTTGATCATAAATCTAACATGGTATCAGAGTGGTTTTGAAGAAGATCTTGATCATATTTAGTATTGCAGCAATACTCCTTATTCTCTTTCTCATCCTTGATCACTTCTATCTCTTCGTCAAGATAGTGAACGGACTCAAGATCGAGGACAAACTTGAGGGAGCAACAAATTTCACATCTTGGAGATTTAGAATTATGCTCACCTTCGAGGAAAATGAATTGGTAGATTTCGTGGAGAGCACAATCCCCGTCCCTACAGATGAGGAAGAAAAGATTCAATGGAAGAAAAAATATATTAAGGCAAAGAAGATGTTAGTCGATTCTGTGAAGGATAATATTGTTCCTATCATCTCCAAGTTGAAGATGACAAGAGAGATGTTTAAAAATTTGGAGGAGATATACGAAATCAACAACACAAGCTGAACACTTGCATTGAAGAAACAACTCCATCATGTTAAGATGGAAAAATGAGAATATGTTATTGCTTATTTCATGAAGATAACTGAGTTGAGAGATTAGCTCATTTCTATTGGGCATATTGTTGATAGAAAGGACTTGACCATGTTGGCTCTTAATGGTCATCCTTCATCTTGGGACTCTTACATTCAAGGAATCAATGCAAGATCGAAACTTCCCAAGTTTGATCATTTGAGGGCGGATTGCATTCAAGAAGATCCTAGGCTGACTGCGAGAGGTATTGGTCAAAGTTCCACTAATGAAGACATTCATGTTCTTGCTAGTCAATCCTTCAAGAAGAAAGGGAAAGGTTGAAAGAAAGGATATTTCAAGAGGAATAGAGATAAAGAAGTCGATGGTTCTCCTACATTCAAGAAGAAGAGGGACCTCTCCAAAGTCCAATGCTTTCGTTGTGACAAGTATGGCCACTATGCAAAGGACTGTCCTACCAGGCCTAGGCAGTAGGCCTCCATTGCAAATATTAATGATTTCTCTCCGTAGAAGGATTCAAGTGAATACCTATTCTATTATGCCTTGTCAAGTAATGTAACTACCAACACCAACACTTGGCTGGTTGATAGTGGTGCCTCTCGCCACATCACCGAATTTAGGAAGCATCTATCTGATTTGATGGAGAAATATTCTAGTGAACAAGTCATTATTGGAGATGACGCTAGTTACTCTGTGAAAGGAGTTGGGACCTCCTCTCTTCACTTGGATTCTGACATTTCCTTGCAATTGAATGATGTGCTATTTGTTCCAGGCATCAAGAGAAACCTTATTTCCATTTCATCCTTGGAAGACAAGGGGTACCAAGTTGCATTTTCAGAAGGAAAAGTTCTTATATGGACAAAGGACTCAAACATCAAGACTTCTCGGGTGATTGGAGCTAGACATGAGTGTCTCTACAAAATATGCACTCATCCTCTTCAGGCTCTAGTGCATGATTCTTCAAGTTTGTGTGATCTTTGGCATCGAAGATTGGATCACCTTCAATTTTGAGCTCTACCTATCATGGAGAAGATGGTCACCGACCTTCCTAAATTCGGCAAGGAGCATGAATGTACTTGCAAAGGCTGCACTTTGGGTAAGAATACAAAAGGTCCATTTCATAGTAGTGAAAGTAGATCCAAATGTACTCTAGATCTTATTCATTCTGATTTATGTGGTCCGATGTCTGTTGCTTCTTTGAGTGGTTTCTTGTATTACATTAGTTTTATTGATGACTACTCTAGAAAGACTTGGATTTATTTCTTGAAATCTAAAGAATCTGAGGAGGTATTAGAGAGGTCCAAAAAATTCAATGCTTAGGTGGAGAATTTATTTGGGAAAAGGACTGAAGTCTTTAGATCCAATAATGGAGGAGAGTACACTTCCGTCAACTTCTGTAACTTTTGCATTGAAGTTGGGATTAAGAGGGAGTTCAACATTCCTTATAATCCTCAATAAAATGGTGTTGCTGAAAGGAAGAAAAAATATATTGTGGAAGTAGTCAAAGCCATCATTCATGACCAAGATTTGCAAACCTCCCTTTGGGCTGAAGCATCCAGGATAGTTGTTTATGTTCATAATAGAATTCCTCACCGGATCTTGGAGAACATAACTCTTGAAGAAGCATTCATAGGGGTGAAGCTTGAAGTAAGTCATTTGAGGATCTTTGGATGTCCAGTGTATGTTCATGTACCAAAGGACAAGAGGAAAAAGTTGGAACCTTTTGGAAAGAAGGGAACATTGGTAGGTTACAGTGAGACATCAAAAGCCTACAAAATCTACATTCTAGGTTAGAAGTTAATTGAGACCAGTAGAGATGTCACATTTGAAGAGGATGTTGCATTTAGAAGATCCAAGGGCACTCATTTGGAGATCGATGATGAAGAGTCTCCTTAGGATATGGAAGTTTAACATGTTCCTGAGAATTAGAGGGAGGCTCCTGAACCTAAAAAATATGTTGATCCAGTCGAGCCCTTGGAACCTACTAATGGTCCTACAGATATTGTGATTAGAAGAAAAATACCTCTTTGGGCCAGGAAAACAATGCAGGAGGTAGAAAGGTTTGTAGCCCCAAGAGTAAATTTCAGAGAAAGTAAGAGACCTCATAAGTTCTCTAGTTATGTAGCCTTGATGAGTCAAATCATTGAGTTTGAGCCTTCCACTATTAAGGAAGCTTCTAGTCTATAGGTTTGGAAAGATGCTATGTCCGAAGAGTATTGGTCCATTCTCAAGAATGATGTTTGGGACATCGTCCCTAGACTCGAAGGAAAATATGTGGTATCTTCTAAATGGATCTTCAAGATCAAGCATGCTACTGATGGGAGCATTGAGAAGTACAAGGCTAGATTTGTGGCTAGAGGGTTTTCACAAAAAGAAGGAGTTGACTATGAAGAAACCTTCGCTCCATTTTCTCGTTATACTTCAGTCAGGACCATCATTTCTATTGCTGCATCTAGAGGATGGAAGATTCACCAAATCGATGCAAAGACATCCTTTATGAATGGTGTAATCGAGGAAGAAGTAGGTATTGAGCAACCTGATGGATTTGAGGTACATGGGAAGGAGTCTCATGTTTGCAAGATGAAGAAGGCCTTGTATGGTTTTAAGTAGGCTCTTCATGCTTGGTACAAAAGAATTGATCGTTACTTGTCAAGCTTGGGTTTCTCCAAGAATGATGTTGATTCTAACCTGTATTTCAAGGTAATTGATGGAAAAGCATTGATTTTGGTTTTGTGTGTTGATGATTTGATTCTCACTAGAGAAGAACACCTCATTATCAAATGCAAGAAGGAGTTATCTTCTAAATTTGAAATGAAGGATCTTGGTCTCATGCATTACTTCCTTGGCTTAGAAGTATGGAAAAAGTCAAATGAGATGATTCTAAGTCAAGGGAAGTATACTATTGATATTCTAAAGAGATTTGGTATGATGGATTGTAAATCCATGTCTACACATATGGAGACCAACTTGCATAAGTTGAAAGAGGCTGCAACTAGTTTAGATCTTGTGGATCCAACAATGTACATGCAGTTGATTGGATCGTTGATGTATCTATTCTACACTAGACCAGATATTTTCTATGCAGTGAGTGCACTTAGTCAGTTCATGTGTGAACCAAGACAAATACATCTCGTTGTAGAAAAAATATCCTAAGATACTTGTGTGGTATAGTTGGATATGGGTTGAGATATTCTTTAGGTGTGGAGTTGAAGCTACATGGTTTTACTGACTCTAATTGCATAGGGTGTGTTTTTGATCGGAAGAGTACCTCTGGATGTTGCTTCAGTTTGGTGTCTGTGATGATATCCTAGTGTAGTGGGAAGCAGTCTTCTGTGGCACTGAGTACGACTGAGGCTGAGCATATTGCAGCTTTTGTGGCAGCTCGAGAAGCAGTGTGGCTTCGTAAGCTCCTTGTAGGATTGTTTAAACAATCAATGGAGCCTACTATCATTCATTGTGATAACCATAGTTGTGTGAAGATTTTTGTCAGCCCTATGTTTCATGACATAACTATACATGTTGAGATCAAATACCATTATATCAGAGATATGGTATTGAGGAAAGCAATACACTTGAGATATATTAGCATTGATGAGCAGATTGTAGACATTCTCACCAAGCCTATCTCCAAGATAAAGTTTGTGTGATTTTGAGATAAGCTTGGTATGGTGGAGAATCAAACCCTAGCTGAGAAGGATTCTTAGTATCAATGATCTTCTTTAATGCATTTCTCTTTGAGAGAGATTTGAGGTGCAAGCCCTTGTTAATGCATTTCTCTTTGATAGAGAATTGAGATGAAAGACCTTGTTTCCACCCTTTGGGAGAGCCATGGTGGATTTCATGTGTGTGACTCCATGACAACATCACGCGAGAGAGTCTGTGATTATTTTCTTGTACTTGTGTTTTCACCCTCTGGGAGAGCCATGGTGAGCATCATGATGAGTTAACAATATTACTTTAAGTAATGAGCACTTATGCATACCATACATGGGTGTAGCCATGATGGTTGATATCATGATGAGGTGATATTCTATCATGATGAGGTGATACGATCCTTTCCACACATGGGTGTAACCATGGTGATTGAAATCACGATGAGGTGATATGTCTTGTATTGCAAGAAGCATTTCTCCCTAGCTGAGAGGGAGTGTTGATGTTACAGCTTCTTTCAAAATACTTCTAGGCTTGAACCTGCATGAAGATAATAAATTAAATATAGCCTAATTGGATATTTAATTTATAAGTTATTGAATTGAGATGTGAAGAAGCACTTCACTAAAATGAATGATAATAAAATATTATTTATATTAATTAATTATTTATTTATGATCTAGGGCCGACCTTACAAGTGGCATGATTTTCTTGAGGAGTCACGTCTTTTTCTTGAAGGGGCCACATCTTGCTATGAAGAGACGCATCTCTCTCTCTCTCTTATATATATATACTAGTTGATATTCATTCATTCCACAAGCAAGTTCATTTCATACTAGTTTGCATATTCTAGAAGAAGAAGTTCACACCCAGCAGCAAATCATTATTTGTAATAGAAGATCGATCACAAGGAGAAACATATTCATTTGTATCTTTCATCTTAGAGAGGTGCTATCATTAATTGTATCAAATCGACATTGTATTATGCCTTAGTTGTAAACAGATTTATGCTCTTATTCTATCAATATATAAGAGATATATTGGCTAGGTTTTTCTCCCTCAAGTTGGAGGGTTTTCCTAGGGTATCTATTGTGTTATTTGTCAATTTTGAATTAATTTTCTATGCATTACATCTGATCATAAATATAACAACACTTAGTTTCCTTGTTCTCCAATTTTGACCTCTTCTCAATAGAAACATGAGCGTAATATTCACAACTAACAAATATTAGATGTCTCATCAAAGGATTTTTACCACACCATGCCTTCAGGGGTGTCTTTCAATAAGTGTCGATGTAGGAGATCTATTGATCAAATAACATGCAATGGCTACAAATTCAACTCAAAACTTATGCTCAAGGCTAGCACCACTCATCATACTCCTAGCCCTCTCCATCAATGTTCTGTTCATCTTCTCTAAAACTCCTTTTTTCTATGGAGTGTAGGGATTTGTCTTATATCTTTCAATCCCATGCTCTTTAGAGAACTTTTTGAAATATGCAGAACAAAAATCACCACCATTGTTAGTCCTCAAACACTTAATATTTTTTCTAGTCTGATATTCTACCAAGGCCTCAAAATCCTTAAGATGGCTAAAGACTTTAGCTTTACTTCTAAGAAAATAAACAAACTGCAATCACACTATGGACCAAGATTTACTATCTTTTTGAAATTTGGTTATGGAGGTAAAGGTTGTGGGCATAATGAATGAGGTATTAAAGTACCCTTAGAATTTGATCTAGATGCGATTTTAAGATTGGAATTGGATACCACCCCACAAAGTCTAAGGTTAAGCCATGATTAAATTTCAACATGGTTTTGGCCAAATATCCTTATCTTAAATTGGTTTGTCCTCAATATATTGAAAGTAAAGTAGACTCTAAGGAAGTTCCTCTAGATATTTTCTCTTCGGATGAAGCACTAGGAGATTTCCTAGGTATCTACTCTAACCTACCTCCCTATCACCATAAATAATGACTCCCTTATTTCCTGAATTGGCATGCATATTTTTGAGAGTTTTTTATGAGTGCTGATGAGAAGGCTTATTTATGTAATCTGGATGATAGTGTTCCTCTACCTCATCCTAAATATCAAGGTACTCTCCTCAAATGGGATAATTTTTATGTTCTCATGGATCCTAAATCTTCTAAGGAAGTGATTATGATTGGAAAGTGTCTCTGTTCAAAAGAATCTAAATAACATGTGGACTTGTAATGTATTCTTGTTCTAATATCTTCTCTGTCATATGGGATATGCTTGGTATCGATGGAACTATGTAGTTCATAATATCATTCTATGTCTTGATGCCAAACTGTTAAACAAAATATATGTAAAATGGATTACAAGGTTACATTATTGGTCAAGACTAAGATAGAAAATATTTTAAAACTTGGTTTTATCCGTCCTATTGATTACTCACCTTGGATATCGAATATAGATGTAATTAGAAAACATGATGGTTGTATTCATATTTATATAGATGTATGTGATCTTAATAAGGATTCTCTTAAGGATGATTTTCTATTACGTAATATTGATATGAGTGTGGACTTGAATGTAGGACATGCCTTATTTTCCTTCATGCTTGACTTCTCGGGCTATAATCAAATCCATATTAACTTAAAAGATCAATATAAGAAAACCTTCACTGCCCCTAGGGGTACCTTCTATTTTTTTTTCATAGTTTGGACTATGTTGGAGAAACTTACCAACAGGTGATGACTCTTATCTTTCATGAATTTATTCACAAGATCCTAGAAGATTACATTGATGACATCTTGTCTAAGTCTACAATTCATCAAGATCATGTCATCATCTTATCTTTGAAAGTCTTGAACTCTATAAAATGAGATTGAATCCTCTTAAGTGCATCTTTCATGTAGATTATGAGAAGCTTTTACGATTCATCATCTCCCATAATGTAATCAAATTTAATAAAAATAATATTGATGGAATTTTAATAATATGCCACCACCTAAAAACATCTCTCAACTATGTAGTTTGGAAGGGAAGATTCAGGCAATTGACATATTCATATCTTAATTGGCTAATTGTACCCTTCCATTCACACGTTTATTGAAGAAAGATGTCCAATTTTAATGTGATTATGAATGTAAGAAAGTGTTTGAGTCTATTTAGAGTTATTTGGCTAATCCATCTATCTTGATGTTGGCTATGTAGGATAGACCCTTCTTACTTTATATTTCACCTCATGCTTCAGCAGCTTTATTAGATCAACATGACAATGATGGTAAAATAAGACTAGTCTAATACATTTTTCATATTCTCATTGATTACGAAAATCAATATATCTGCATGGAGAAATAATGTCTTGCTCTTATTTTTGTAATGTAGTAGTTATGAAATTATCTTCTGCATGCCAAAACCCACGTGATCATAAAATGTAATCTTCTTAAACATTTATTTACTAGAACTGATCTTTCTAGAAGGTTAGTGAAGTGGGTGATGTTGCTCTTTTAATTCACCATTTAGTTCATAACTTTGAAATAAATTAAAGGACAAGCTATTGCTGATCAATTGGAAGAATCTCCTTCACCTCATTCCTTTCCTATCACAAAATTTTTTTTGGATGAGAATCTATTTGCATTGGATCAAAAATATATGTGGGAAATGTATTTCTATGGATCGATATGTCAAACTAGTTTTGGGGTAGGTGTGGTTTTAATCTTACCCAAAGGGAAGCCAATTCCTCTATCCTTTCGATTAGAATTTCATTGTACCAATAATATCGCTGAGTACAAAGATCTTATTGTTGGCTTGTTTTCCATGATGGTATTGAATATTAAATATATCTACATTCATGGTGACTCTAAGCTTATTGTAAATAAAATCATAGGAGCATATCAAGCTAAGTAAAATAAGATATCTTAGTATCAGGATTTGGCTTTATCCTTGCTTGATAAATTCTATTTCTTTACCATAGACAATTTTCCTAGGAGAGAGAATACCCATGCAGATACAATGGTGAGCACAATGTCCCCTGTACCCTCAAATGATGGTGTCGATGAAAACCAATTTATGGTTTATATTCTCTTCTCTCCCATTGTCTCTAACCTACATGAACATGATAGTCTCCTGTGTGCCCACATAGACTCAAGGGAATGATATTCTCACATCTATAATTATCCAAAGTCTAGAAACTTTCTTGATGATGTGACTAAAAATAATCACATTCGGATACAAAATCTTTCAACTCAATATATTATCCTATTGAGTGTTCTTTATGGAAAATCATACAATGGTCTTCTTCTTCAATGTCTCACTAAGGCTAAAATACACCTTTCCCTCAAGAAGCTTATTTAGACTCTCGAGGTGGAAATTTTAGTGGTAAATCCTTAGTGCATAAACTAGTTCATATGGGATATTATTTGCAAACAATGGAGTAAGATTCCTTTGCCTTTTTCAAGGAATACCCTCAATTCCAACAATAGAGTAATCTTATCCAAGTTCTCATATAAGAGCTTTAGAATTAGACCTCTCCTTGGCCATTTTAAAAATGGGGGTAGGATATTATAAAAAAAAAAATCTACTTCTTCTAAGGGACATACCTTCATCATTACAACTATTGATTACTTTATGAAGTGGGTCAAAGCTGTTCCACTTCGATCCACTAATGTTAAAGAAATCTATAGCTTTCTTCCAAACAATATTATTCCTCATTTTGGAATTACTTCTAACCTTGTTTTTGAGAATGGTACCTCATTTAAGAACAAAGAGGTAAAGAAATTCTTGGAAAATTTTCACATTCAACATTGTTTTTCTACACATGACTATCCTCAATCTATAGCCAAGCCAAAAGTGTGTACTAAAACTCTTGAGTTAATTCTTTAGAAAATAATTCAAATAAGCATGCTAAAGATTGGCATACTCAGTTGACTTATGCCTTATGTGCCTATTGCATGAGTGTTCATATGACTATTGGTATAACCCCGCACAACCTCGTGTATAGTTTTGAGACTATCATATGTTGAGAGTTGGAAATTTCATCTTTGTGAGTTTTCCTCAAAGGGTTCATTAGTGATAACACTAACCATGTTGAGCATCTAAATCAACCTAATTTTCTTGATGGACACTGATTACAAGCCCTTGACCATCTCCAAGCTTATAAAGAATCTATTTCTAAGCATTACAATCAAAGTGTTCTTTCGCATACCTTAAAGTTAGGTGATATCATTCTCTATGAGAACTAGAGAAATTTAAATGCACCACCTATTCGAAAGGAAAAATTAATCCCTAATTGGTTATGTCCCTACATAATCACCTCTATGTATGGATTTTCATCTATGGATGGTACTCCTATTAAAGAATCAGTCAATATAATGCATCTTCGTCAATACTATGAATAAGGTCTATGTGGCATGTACATGATGCTAGCCTACTTTTTCAAGGATCATAGTCTATTATTCTATGACATTATTTCATTAATAAATTATCTTTTTAGTTTGTGTTATGATGTAAACATGTGTATGTAGTCGATTTCATTAATTAGGAATTATATAAACATGTGTTTTGTTCTATGCTATGTATCTATGCATTGTGTGTAATTAATTCTTTTATCCATGCATTAGATCATCATTGTATTTAATTAATCATACACCTAGTGTGTGTTCAATTAGGTCATGATAGAATCTAATCTAAACATGCATCCATGAAGCATAACCATACATAAAAAATAAGTGTACACATAAGAACACATGGTGTTGGTCCAAAATCTCATATATACATCAAAATTATTCCATGTAAATGTATCACACCACTATTAGAAAATCAGGCATTTGTATGTTTGTATATGAATCTATATGTAAAATATATATACACTGATTATATGACACAACAAAAATGAGTCTCTAGTTGCTAAGGGCATGGCTCCTAGAGCCCTCTGGTGCCAGCGGTCATGGAGGAGGGTATTATATGGACACATGGGAGTGAGATTGGCGAGATCACGACACAAAAATTCTTCATGACCACAATCCTTATACCTCCCATTATAGCTCTATGACCCACTCTTAGAGAGTGTAGATGCACTCCAGTGGTCTAGCCTCCCATTCTTGGGCCTCTCGTAGCTTATCTCTCAGCTACTGTACTTTAGGATGCTTAAGATTAGTAGGTGTTGTCCTTGTAACCTCCAACTACCTCTCGAGGTTATCAACTTGGCTCTATAGAACATCACATGCCTTCTCGACACTCTTAGCTCATGTTATTGCCTAGTCTCTCTCGATGAGTGCAAAGAGGTGCTCCACACCCCTTTGATCTTATTGCTCAATCATCATGAGAAGCTTGGTATTTCATTGGATGAATCCACCTAAGACTCCTTGTAGGTCATTCTCAGATGCACTACAAGATCAAATAATGGGGCATGGCACACCCTTGTGGGTGGCTTCTATGCATCGAGGACCTTCCCCTAGATCTCAACAACTCTAGGACCTCTTATAAGATGTACTACCCAAAGAAATCAAGCCACTCCTATGTGAACCCTACAACCATAGAGAAAGTGGAAGATACCATCATCATATCATCAAAGTATACATACACACACACGTGCACACACACACACACACACATATATATATATATGAGAGTATGTAATGAAATAACTGAAATAAAATAACATGTACAAAACCAAACTCATACCTGGGTCCCCAACATGCTAGTGTGGATTTGAGGTGGAGCATCATTGTTGGAAGTGATGCTCAACCTTGTAGCCACTATTGAAGGAGGTATGAGTGGCTTGATGCTGGGTATTACAACTAAGATAGTTCGAGTGCACATCGATGATGCTAGATATTATTGTCTCCTCAACCTCTCCTCTTCTCTACTTGTAGCTGCCTCATCCTCCTCCTCACTACTCCTTAGTGCCTCACCCTTGGAACCTTGTTCACTAGCATTTCCCATGGGGCATATGCTTGGAATATTAGGGTAGGAACTACTATCAACCATGAGTTGGAAAAGATAACGAGATGCTGACATCATCAGTTGCTAGAGCCTTAGGTTGATTTTAATTTGAGCCATCATTGTCATTGAGTCTGATATTGATGATGGTTGGATGTAGATGGTTGCTAGCTCTCACTTTTTCTCCTATGGGATCATATGTACATGGGAACCATCAGAGAGATGGTTTGTACTTGGTCGAAATGTAACATGATCTAATGCTAGTAGTATTGTACAAGTATGTGGTTTGATTGATTGAAAAGGATTTGGTCTCATTTCATCCTCCATAGCTGCCTCATATTAGAAAACCAAAACCCCATCTATATATATGGCCACCAGCTAATATCCTCACTACAAAAAATATAATCTCTACTACGAAGGTTGTCAAGCTGCCAATCACACAATAAATTGTATGCGTACACTCAAGGCTCACCCTACAAAATACCCTAGATTTACCTGGATTATCATGTGCATGGTATGATATTCTCAAATTATCATACGTATAAAAGTGTGTAGGAAATGAAATTATGGTACTCGTAATAGATGTATCTCCTAAGGTCATGGTATAAAGGAGACATAATTCTTTGACCCTAGGAAAATATGGTCCTTTGCTCCTCCATCCCCCTAATATAATGGATGAGGCATGTGTGGAGGTGAGAGCCTCACCTATCTATTGTGACATGTAGTGCCACCATCGTGATCATCATGTGATGTACTAGCGACATTTCCACATGACTATATGTATATCTGGCTAGTGGTGTCCTTAGGAATGGTGTAGCCAATGTAGTACTAATTCCTTGCCTCCTATCCTAGTCTATTTCTCCCTCTTCCTAAGCCACCCAGTCTCCAAAAATGATAAGGAGAAGGATGTGATAAACATCCTCTAGTGTTGATTTCATCTCCCCTCTTGGGAGATGAAAAGATGAGGTGTATGCATCTCACCTCTCCATGAGCAACATCAATATCAACACATGGAAGTAGATATTTGGTATGGTTTAGACCTATCATAATCTGACCAACTATAATAGTGCATAATCATTAGGTACAATCTCATCGTTGTGTCTTGTTAGCAGTGATAGAATCACAATGTTGCTATGCTCTCAGATCTTGGGAAGCTCCTCCAAGAACATACAACACAATGTCAACATAATTCATTTCTATTCTACATCTCTACTCTACATCATTAAAGGTTCTCTAACGATGTCTCTGAGACTACAACACACTTCACAAACATCTACACAATCTCTGAGTCTTTGAGGCTTGATTGGCTTACGATAGCACATAGATAGGACACCAGTGTGGCTGATGAACCCTAACGCAACATTAATTTGAACTCATGTAAAGAAACAATCACTAGGTGTAGAGAGTTAATAATCCAATCTAACACCCTCTTCACTTGGCAATATTCCTACCTTCACCACACTCTTTTTCTTCCCACCCATTGTCACTCTAATATGCAATTAGTTAGAATGTTTGGGGAGGGCATGATGCCCAATTACATGCTTCCTATCCCACTTTTTTGACAAGTCAAGATTAGTTTACTCATATTTGATCGTAACCCTCTACACCTTCAACCTCTTCTTAGCATCATAATTAAGGGGCTCCCAGATAGATTATTTTTGGGAAATTCCCACACTTGATTCTAGCTATTTATATTATTTATGATATACTCAAACACTTATAGAGGATGAAATAGAGAAGAGATTGTGATTACTGGCTAAGAACATGGCATTGATTCTTGTATTGATGACATATGAAGGAAAGAAGATGGACATGACCCCCTCCCACCCCATAGTGATGTAGTTGGGACTATTTATTTTTATGTAATAAATATGGTCAAATGTGCATCTTTTTGCATGGATTGAAATTATGAGTCTAAATTTCCCTACTAAATCTACTATTGTCCATCCTAATATAAATGTAATAAATTTAAAGTTGATCCAAGTCAATTTTACATATATAAATATATAATTAATATTTGAAATTTAAATTTCTTAAATTGGCCACATGTTTTCATTTAGTAGTAACATGTAACACCCTCAATGTAGGAAAACATGTGAGGAAGCAAACACATATATGAGAATTAAAAATGATGTAAAATAAGTTCAATTGGCAATAGAAGACCTTGTTGGAAAGATAGTAGGGAAAGCCATTTTAGTGGAGAGCTTGACCTTATTAGGATGAATATAAATGCAAAAGATCCATTGTTATCACATAAACAAAAGTTTGATCTATAAAAATATAATTAAAATTTGAAGCCCATCTTGATGTTTGGGTAGATATTGCCTTTTGGACTTTGAGATGTGTGGAGTTGGATTAAGGTTAGGAGAAGGTTTTTGTCAAATTTTATTAGAAGTGTATCAACTTGTACACTAATCAATGCATTAAATACACCCATTAAAAAGTGACCTCAAAATCGAAAAAAAAAAAACATATATATGTGATTTATGCCATTATAATTACATCATTTAACTTTATTATTAAATTATGTAATATTAAAAGATTTTGAAATATCTTACAATTTTATTTTTAGAACATTTTAGTACTCTTTGATGAACCATTCTTGTTCACCAATAAATTGAGAACTTCTTAACAAATATTAAAATTTTAATTACTAATTTTTCTAAAATACTTTAATGATTACTTAATTAATTTACTCAGTTACTTCTCTTTCTAACTTCTGCTTGATGCAAGCAACACGCAAGATGAAGCAAATACTTATCTAGATGACTGAAATATTATTTGGATAATATTTAATATTTTAGTTATATTGACATTCAATTTGAAAGATATCATGAAAGGAGAATTTTTTTAGTTGGTGTTGAACCCTCTTACTAATATGCTCAATGCCTTAGCGTATCATTCCATTTGCTGATTGACTAATTGGTATTTTAAGCTCAGGAGCAATTGAGGCCAATAAATAATCAGTTGCAAATGCTGAAAGATTTACCTCCGCCTGAATTTGTTAGCCTTCAAGCATGGGAGGCTAAGCGTGCTATAAGTAAGGAACAGGTTAGTAAATTTTAATTTTTTCTTGACGATTGATGAGATATCATTTAATGTTTCCTCTTAGTTAGTATCATTATTTTCTCAAATATTATAATAATCACTCCATACAATTTGATATTATATCATTTAATAAAATTCATTTAGCAATGTCTGAATAGTGAAATTTGTAAACTTTTCTGCTTTTATGTTCTAGAATTTTATCAAACTCTACTTCTTAGTCAGAGTTTGCATTTGGTTATATGTGCAGGCTGATGTGGGTGTCTCAGATATCAAAGAAGAAAATATCAAAGAGGAACCAAAAGTTATACCTCCTTGGATGAAGAGGCAGCACATGAATCTTACCCAACAACAATCTGAAGAAATCGAGCAAAGCAATGATAGCTCCCTTTCAGGGCATTCTCAGGACTCAAAGCCAACGAACAATACAAAGACTGCAGATGTAATATGGCATCCTAATATTTTTTTACATACCAAACAGTTGGACAAGTGCTTAGTCTTTTAGTTTTGAAATTCAGTTTGATCCCATGTTCACAGTCTTAGTTGGGCTCAGACAACAAATTTTCTTTGAAATTTTTGTGCGGTGAATTGCTTGCAGTGAATTTTCCTTCGATAAATTTTCCGTCACGATGAATTACTGACAATGAATTTTTCATCTTTAAATTGCTGACGGTGAATTTACCGTATGCCATTTTGTACATTACTTATTATAATTCCTCTTTGGGTTGGCTGAAAGGATATCTTGATAGCCACCATATTTGATAACTATGGTTGGGCTGAACTTTGTTGTTCTGTTGAAAATTTTGCAGGAAGATTACATAAGAGCATATTATGCTCAGATTACCAAGACTACCTGTACCGAAGATTTCACCGGGCGTATTGTTGGACAGAAGGCAAAACGGGAGGAGTCGGATGATGAAGAATCTGAATGTGAAGACCCATTTGAAATAGGTTTGAAGATCTTTAAGAATTTATTTGCTCTAAACTTTTAAGAGGACATAGTTTTCCTAAGTATATTCTTAATAATAAGCTGAAAGTGATATTAATTATCAGTGAAGATATACATTTTGAAAATTTTCAAATATATGGTAGTTTAACCTCATACATAGTAACACATAAAAACCAACCAGGAAATTGGATGAGAAAATCACAGTTATTTCATTTTGGCTAAAAAAAAATACCATGCTGAATTATTTCAGAAGCCTGGAACTCTAATCACATTAAAATGTAAGGAAATCTTACTTACAACTGTTCTAATATCTAATACAGTGATTGTGTGAGAAAAATCGAAATTGGCATGTATTAACCTTTATAGAAATCACTTCAGAGTGGAAAGAAAGTTAGATAAAACTATGGGACAACTTCTTACTCAATCTTGAGAGAAGAGAATGTGAAAGAGACTTGGATCTAACAATACTACTCAACATGTAAGTTTTTTGCACTTGTATGCAACCCATATGCAATAGAATGCAAATTCATGCAAACACCATGCAATACCTTATAATAATATATAAGTAACATACAATAACATGCAACTGAAAAATATCACATACGACATAGTAGTTATCATAGAAAAATCCCTTTGAAAAAAACCCATCAATAAAGTACCCTCAATATATTATTTAATGAACACCAATATTATGGTTAGAATACAATAGCATAATGCCACTCCTTAGTCCCAATCACAATCATAATCATGATTATGTCTAAAAAAATCTAATAGCATACCCCTAAAAAAATAAAAGTGTTTCACCATTTCCATCTGAAAAATATTATTTGTTGGTGTGAGCCCAAGATCACCAACTACAACAAAAATGTCCTTCACGAGATAGAGAGAGGCAACAGAAGGCCATTTCATCAAATAAGGAGTAAAAGGGTAATCTCTCCTCAAAAGTATCCTTCACAAGATAGAGAGAGTCAACACAAGGCCATTTAACCAAATAAGGAGTGAATAAAAATGAAATGCATAATTTACATACTATACAACTTTTTAAAGGCAAGTGAAATGCAATGGGTATAAAACTTCCCAATACAAGAAAGAGACTACTCAAGAAATTAAATGCAAAACTAATAAACTATTCTACCTAAGTAAACTTAAGCAAGTAAATGGTAAAAACCATTTACTCCAACATTATTTATAGACCAAGCCCAAAGAAGAAACTATGCACATGATTTCCAAAACCATGTGCTAAATCTTTTCAAATTTTCTAATTCATAAATGTAATCTCTCTTTGCAATCTCTTTAGAAACATTTATATGGGATGTAAATTATCACATCAAATGAGACTCCATTTTAAATGTATACATGTATAAATAATGCAACTTAATTAATTAAGATAAATATTATTATTTGCAATGTGTATGACACATAATCCCGATGTTATCCCATTTGTTGTTTTCCTTGCAATAATAGAAGGGGACATCAACATAAAGAACTACCTACTGATCATAAATTCCTATAGTCTCATTGCCCCTTCAAAAAATATGTATACTCACAAACTTTGTCCAAAATTATACAACATCACCAAAGTATCCAAATTTTTAAACATAACCCTCACATTCTCCATATTCCAAACAAAATGATAGTGTACATCAAGGTGTTTAGTCAACATGTGTAAATGTAGGTGTCATTTTCAAATTCGTTGCACTCTAACTATTATGGTCAATTCTCAATGCTCCTTGTATCAATTAGATACTTGAACATGACCTCTAATATGATCAAAACTAGCTACATATTCATGTATTTGATTGTATAATTGGATAGTGTTGATAAATACACATATGTAGAATACATGACTAATACAATCAATATTTACAAAGATCCTTTTTATAAATTAAATTAACCTAAAGTATCTCATAGATATCTAATAAAATGTCTTCACTATAGCCCAAAGGTGAATTCATAACTAAACACATTTAACAAATATGAAGAAAACAGGTTATAAGTAGAGGGGGGAATTTAATTTTGTACATTTCAAGAATCCAATTTTCTAGAGTAATAGGACTATATTCCAAAATTTGAGCACTCTTACTCCTACGCAAAGCTATTAGTAAACTCTTGCACTAGAATTTCTACACAATCAATTAAATTAAAGATAATAACTCTTCTATAATTCATTAGGGTTTCAAATTATTACATCAGTTTCCTTGAAAGTTAATTTTGTGAAAAAAATTCAAACGCCCTTGTTAAATAATTCATATGTAATTTTGTATATGAAACCATATTTTAATATTTTCATGTAGAAAAAATACAATATAATTAGGGGTTTTACTTTGGTTGCATTTCTTTGATTTTGATATAGTATAGAGAATGGAGAAGTTATGTTGGGAAAACAATTCCATACACTTAAACTTCTACCTTTTTTTTCAAAAATATTCATAATCTTGTTTTGATGTGTGTTTAAAATCTTAAACCACATAGTTACTAGTTTATAAGTATTTTGGATATTTTTGACCTCATTATACACTTTTTTGGAAATTGGTAAATATTCTTTTGAACTTTAAAATATTGGATCCCCACACTTATTTAGGTAGGTCAAGTTATTATAATGTAGACCTATTCATTTACCTTAAAATTTTATTTTATTTTATTTTTTAAATCCAAAAACCATAAACATTCCCTATACTTTGGACTTTTAGATTTTCTTTCCACTGTTTTTTTAATTTAAAAAGTAGGGTAAGGGCCCTGATCATGCACAAAATAGTAACAAAAACAAAAGGCCAATAGGCCCACCAATTCAAGCAAAGAAAAAGGACAACATGCCTACCAATAAACAACACCAAGCAAATAAAACATCAAGATATTAAACCAAAATGACATGTAAGCCTTAGAAGGATAGGCACATAGGCCCAAGAGAACCCAAAAACATCAAAAGAATTAGAAAAATACTCCTTAGGATTCTTGATTAAATTTAAATATTTCTTGAGAAGCTCCAAGTCATTCTTCCAATCACATCCTCAACATCACCAGTAGTATCCTCCTTTGGGGATTCATCATCCAATTTATTCTCCTTCCTACATTTCATTTTTGTAACTTTAGATTTCTCAATAATAGTTCTAATTATGGCCTAGTTCATGGTTCCATGAGTGATAGATATTATGTTGCTCAAAGCACTATCAAGATAATAAATCCTTCCATGCAGGTTATTAATCTGTTCCTTATAATATTGGAGGGTGTTGCTTCCTAGATCCTCCTCCTCCGAGCTCACCATAAACTATTTATTACCCTCCTCTTGTTTTGGTTTCATACCTTCCTCTTCTTTCTTAATAGAAACATTCATTTCATTCCTTTCATTATCCTTTTCCTCATATTCCTCACTTTTTTCCTCCTTTGCCTCCTCTTCCACACTTGTATTATCATCATCAGACATCAGGAAATACTCTTCATTTGAAGACTCATCCTCCTCTTCGAAAGAAAATGTATTCCCCTTAATATTCTGATTTTTGTTCTATTTCACCACTTTGGATAATCTGGCAAACCTTCTTTCACCTTTACTACTACTTGGATCACCCAAATGACCCACCTCACCCTCATCTAGTATTTCAATTGTGACATTTTGAGTCATCATCTTTTCATCGGGGTGCAGACACATTCATTTTGAGAAAGTAGGGTTTGTGAGGGACTTTATTTTTTGAGGGGTAGATTGCTTTTCCTCAACAAGAGGGTTTTGAGAAACAACACTATGTTAGGTAACATATTTAGGCTTCTTTCTAAGGTTAGGGTTAAGTTGAAGAAAATAGGGATTTTCCTTCAAAGGCTTAATTCACAAGGGCTTAACATTGTTCACTGAGCATAACAAAGGAGTTAGGGAAAAAACATGATCATATTTTCTTTGAATTGGGCTCTTATGTAGTGTGGGGAGGACCCTTTGGCCCTACATTGATACATAAAGGATAGAAAAAGGAAGGGACATTGATATAGAGAGGATAGAAGAAAGAAGGGGATATTGATTTTTTCATTTCACCTTATATGGTAAAGGAAAGTAAAATTATAGCCATGAATAGTAGTATATCTACCTTCGAGAGAAAAATATTTCATAATGTGAACACTCACTAGACCATAGGGAGCCAAAAATTTCTCTTTGTATAATTGTTTTGAATTCTCCTCAGCTTCTCATCCTTGTTGAGGAAATTATCAATAAAATGCTGGTAATTCTCATTGCTCACATTTACTACTTTTATTCCCTTGCATTCTAGACCCATCACCTCAGCAATTAGTTTGGGGGTTACATTGAAGTTGATACTATAAATAGACAACTTGCCCTCCCTCCACGAGTTCAATTTTTTTATGTAGATCGTCATTGATACCCTTCATGGATTGAAAGGAGAGCATTAGTTCAACTTCCTCAAATAAATTCTAGAGTTCAACATTTTTTTTGAGGGGCACACAAGATAATGGTTCAAAATGCTTCCTTGGTCCACCCATTTTCAGACCACAACCCTTCCACCTCCTTCACATGGATTTTGAGACATAACAACAACACCATAGAAATAGATTAAAAAATGGAAAGGGAATGCAACTAGAGTTTAATTTGGTAATACTATAATAAAGATAAGATAAAACATATTTTAAAGAATGATCTAAACCGTTTAAATAGGATTTGGGGAAATATCTCCACTTGTATTTAATGATGAGATCCTCATTACTCCATATGAGCTGAATCTTCTACAAGATCAATACAATATATAGATTAGATTGAAGGCTCATGTGAGCCTTAAGCTCACCATGGGTATGTGCAGGATCATCATGGAAAAAACAGGCCCTTAAGTGGCAACAAAATTCAAAAAATCAAAGTTAGGCAACTTGACGTAAAAATTTGAATAATTTATCTATATTATTTTAAAAATATGTAAGAATAGAATCTGTAGAAAATTGAATGTAGTTTCTAAACTACTAGGTTTATTTAAAAAGAAAAAAAATCTATTTTATGAAAATTTGAAATTTCAATGCACTAGTACTTAAATTTCAGGGAAAAAATAAGAAGTAGGTGTTTGTCTAACCACCCTAACCACAATAAAATGATAATAATTTTTTATAAGATTTTAGATATAAGTAGAGGACTCATGTCCCGATGTGATGCATATTTTTTGTAATTTTTTTCCAATTAAATAATTAATTATGAATTGTTTTTACAACTTTTAAAAAATATAAAAAGTCATATGTCTGACCACCTTAACTTGGTCAAAACTTCATGAAATTCATTTTTTTTTTAATCCTATATTATGTGAAGCATAGAATGTGAGACATGTTTCAAATTCAAAAAATGTGATACCATTTGAAAGCTATAGATGTTTTCCAATCAACCTATCAATCATGACTTTAGTCATAATTCAAATAGAAAATGAATAATAATTATTTATAAATTCAAAGTAAAGCATAATTTATATTGGTGGAAAGCTACAAATCTCCTTTAAAAACCCTTTTCGTTTCATAAATTTTGGGTAAAAAAAAGTTCGTCAGCCACATGGGCCATCATATCACTTACATATCACCACTTTTTGGCCCATCATAATCTTGCACATACCCCCATGCAAAATCATAAAAGATTTTTTTCTGAAAATGACATCAAGCCAAGGAGGAATAAGGTGACCGCTTAACAAAGTCTTTTTAATCATTAGGTGGGCCTCCTATTTATTAATCCATAAAGATTTGAAGACATAAGATTTATTGCAGTCATCATTTAAATTTATGATATACATTTCATCCTTCATCACCCTAGAACAACCCCCATAAGATTTTGAGTTGTTTCATAAGTAGGGTGTTAAAATAAAATAAGACACATGTTTTAATAATTTCCTTTGATTAACTAGGGAAAACCCAACCATTTGGCTAACAAGCCTAGCCCCTTTCATTTTCATAAAATCCTTAGCACCTAAATCCATATTTCTAGATAGAGACCCACTATCCAAGGTGAGGATCAAACAAACAAAAACACTAACCATAGGTATTGAAACCAACACGAGTAATATCCTCATTAAACCTTGTTTGACTTATTCTCACACGCTCTTCAAAAATAATTTCTTTAAATATTTGAGGAGCATCCTCATAGTAGTTCAAACTCTACCAATGTAACAAGGAGAGCCCAATATTAGAAGCAATATCTGCCACTTTGTTCCCTTATTTGTAGATGTGTAATACTGTAAACTAATCAAGTCTCTTAGTCATCCTCTTGGTGTCTTCCAATAAATTATTAATCATCTATAGGGCATCAATAACACCTTTAAGAGTATCAATAACTAGTTTTTAGTTACCTATAACCAATTTGTTAAATCCCCTTTCCTTGACCCTCTTCAGACCTCACTAGATAGTAGTGGCTTCCACCTTGTTACTAGAATCAATGCCCAAACATTTGGCATATCCTTCAATTAAAATTCCCCTATGGTCTCTTATTATTCCACCAATAGCAGAAACACTTGAGTTACCCTTGGAGCAACCATTAGAATTATGTTTGATCCATCTCTCCTTAAGAGGGGTCCAAATAGTCATTTTTCTACTCAAAATCTTGGTCCAATTACCTCTTGTTAGATCTTTTTAATTCTTTGATTTTGTTTAATTCTAAGACCCCTATAGTAAAGCATTAATTTAGAGAAACCAAAATTTCCCGAGTTAATATTATTTGAATTTTTCATGCTCAAGAAAACCTCCATGTTGCTTTTTCATCGATCTCTAAAAATTCTATTGTTTCTTTCCTTCCATAGGTTCCATGTGACAAACACAAGAATTTTCTTCCATAGCCCCACAATAACTAGGTGTCTAAAAGGGAAGATGTTCCATTATTTAATAAAGTCCCTAAAGAAGTAGTGAAACACTCCATAAGTCAACAATATATGCAAGACATGATTCTATACCTCTCTAGAAAAAGGGCAGTGAAAAAAAGATGGATGATATTTTTAGCCTCTTGAAAGAAGAGAGGGCACCTATTAACAAACAGGATTTTAATATTCTTTTAAGAACAAATTTTTTGAGAATACTACCATGTACAACATCCCACAAGAAGAAGTTAATCTTTGGGATGAGCTTAGCATTCCATAACTTGTTCTAGTGAAAGGTATGAGGAGGGAGGGAAGGTATCTCTAGCCCAGAGTAGGTAGATTTGGTAAGGAAAACCCTTGAAGGGTTGTTACAACAAATATATTCATCCTCACCATTATGATAGAAGAGAAGGAAATCTCCAATAAGGGGAGGGGTTGAGCGCATCAAGATAATTGCCACCCCTTAATGCCATCAACCTAGACAAATGATTCTTAAAAAAATTATACTTTGGGGTCATGTCTCCCAAATCCACATAATCATATAAGAAGATCACACTAAGTCTTATATGATCCTGTTTGATGTGGTTTATTTGAATGATAGAGTACAACAAATCTGCCTTTCCCAAGCATCATCCCAAAATCTAATCTTCCTTCTATTACACACCCTTCTTTTAATACTTTGTTTTAGAGTGTTTCTTATTTTCATTATGTTGTTCTAGATTATCAACCATATAGGCCAATCTTGAGAAAATAGAAAACTAGGATCAACATTGCCTAGGTATTGCTCTTTTAGAATTTTGACCCAATCCTTTGATCCCTCTAGGAATTTTTAGACATTTTTAGAGAGAATAGATTTATTGAACATGTTTAATGTTTTTATCCCCAAACAACTAACTTTCATAGGAGAACAAACTTTGTCCCAACTTACTAGGGAAATCCTAGCTTTTTCTTATGTTCCTATACAAAGAAAGTTTCTTTAAATTTGATTGATTTTTCTAATTATAAATTTGGCATTTTGGAAAGAGAAAGGAAGTAGACTAGGATATTTTATAGAGAGGATTTGAGGAGCTAGATGTTACCAGCTTGGCTTAAGAGCTTACCTTTCAAACCAACTAACTTTCATTGGATCTTTTCAATAATACCATTATATTAGCTGATAGGAGGCTTCTTAGTGCTTAAGGGAAGGCCAAGATAAAAATTTGGTTAAAAAAATCCTAACAACCTGAAATTATCAATACCTTGTCATTTAGCTGTTGATTAGAATTGAAGAAGTATACATTCGTTTTAGAGTATTTGATGTTATGTCTAGAAGCCATAACATAGTCCCATAGAATTTATTTCCAATTGGTCTCTTTAAAATCCAAAGAAACACAAAAAATAATGGTATCATCAACAAACTATTGACAGGAAGTAGGACGAAGGGAACAAATCACTTTAATCCTTTTCAAAATTCCTTGGTTTGGGTTTCTTTAAAGGATTCTCCCTAGAACTTCAACAATAATTATAAATAGGTAAGGAGAAAGGGGATCTACTTTCCTTAAACCTTTACCACAAGAGAAGATCCCTTTCAGAAAACCATTCAATAAAAAAAAGAATCTTAGTGTGATGACACAAGCTATTATCGGTTTTAAAACCCTTCCACTGAAGCCAAAATTCTCCAAAAAAACTATGAGAAACCTCCTAGAAACCTTGTTATAGGCCTTCAAAATTTCTAACTTTAAAACAATTCTCAATTCTTATAGAGTTTCATAGATTAAATATACTCATGAGAAATAATGACAGAATTGGGGATTTTTCTACCCTTAAAAAATCCTTTTTAATTCACGAAGATCAGCTTATCAAGAACCCCTTTAGTTTGTTCACAATAATTTTAGATAAAATTGTATACACAGTGTTACATAGACTTATGGGTCTATAGTATTGTAGAGAGATAATATCCTCTTTCTTAGGAATTAAAACAATAGATCTCACATTAAGTTGTCTTATCAGTCTTCTAGACCGAAAGAAGTCTCCGACCACATTTAACAAATCAAATGAAATGATATCCTATAAATCCTTAAAAAATGTTGGGGGAACCATCAAGGCCAAGTTATTTAACAGCTCCAAATGAGAATATTTTATTCTTGACATCCTACAAAGTGATAGGAATCTCCATCTCCTCTAACTCCATCCTCAAAATCACCTTAGGAATGACAACAACAAGATTTTCAATCTTAGTACTAGAATGGTCTTGGCCTCCATCATTATTTTTTAAAAAGGAAACAACCTCATCAACTAGTTCATCATCACTTGTTAGAGTAACTCTATTAGAAATTACTAAAGAGAATATGTTGTCTCTTTTCCTATGCTTCATAGTAGATTGGTAGAAGAACTTAGTGTTCCTGCCTCCTTCTTGTACCCACAGTTTTCAATATTTTTATTTCTAGAGAATTTCTTCCTTCTTAGTAAATTTGAACCATTCCTCCATAATCTCTCTTTCTCTCCTTGAGATATCATCAACAACAACTCCATTATCCATGTTGGCTTGAATATATTTTAGACTAGAAATGATGAACCCTTTAGTGTGGAAGATATTAAAAAAGGAAATTTTATTTCATCATTGCAAATTAACTTTGATACCTTTTTAATTTTTGAGCTAGGAAAAACCTAAGCGTACCTTCATAGGGGCCACTACTAAATAATATCTTTAAAATTAAGGTGTAGGTTCCAAATAATCTCAAATCTAAAAGGAAAGGGGCCTCTAAGCCTTTGCTCCTCCCATCCCAAAAGATGAACATTCTGGTTTGAAGTAGATCTTGGAAGGGTCAAAAGATGCAACTTAGAGAGAATGTCCTAATCATTGGAGATCAAAAACTTGTCTAGATTAACTTGGATGTGGTTATGTCCATGATGTCTCTTAGACTAGGTAAACCTAGATCCTTTGAGATCCACATCTAAAAGGCCTTGAGTTGAGATGAAATAAGAAAACTATAGCATACAATATGAAAAGTATTCCAAGCCCCATGTTTGTCAGAAGGATATAAAGGGGTGTTGAAATCTCTAGCCAACATCAAATTTATCTTTTGGTTATTTAAAATAAGCATAGATAAGGAGTTGCAGAGATAAAATTCCATAGCTCTAGAGTTAGGGGTATAGATATTGAGAATATTTCACTTAACGACATTCCTTCCATCTTCCATAATGGTTTGTAAGAACTTTTTATTGTAATAACCTTTAGTTCCTTTAATTATTGTAGGGCTCTAGGGGGTAGCAAGGTCACCAGAGGCACTCTTCACATTTCTTATACAAAAATCCACCATTGGTCACATGTTTCTAATAATCTTTTCAAAAGTTTCCTATTGCATTTTGGCTTCTTGGATAAGGAGAACATCCACTTTCAGATCCATAATAAAAAAAATTTAACAATATGTTGTTTCAATGGGCTATTAAGCCCCTACACATTCCAAGACATAATATTTATTAAGAACCAACAAAGAATTTAGTACCTACCAAATATTGACCAAGAGAAGATAAGGCTCCCAAAAACTAGCTTTTGTTTTTTATTTTGGCTTGAGATACCCCACATGGTCATCTATTTTCCTAAAGCCACCTCTCGAGTAGCCTCTCTAGATCTGGTGTCCTTCTAGGAGGGTCTCTATTGCTTATATTCTCTTACCACATTTAATTTATTTTTTCTTTTTTGATCTTCCATTTACCCGAGTCTAGTCTTCTTTCATATCCTCCTTCAAAGGGTATTATAAGGAAAGAGAAGATGACATATCCCTAAACCCTAGAAATGTAAGAGAATTATGCATAATATTGTTATGGTTCTCCTAATGTAATAATTTTTACTCACCCAAAGACCTTACCGACATTCATATCTAAGGCCTTTGTGGGGGGATGCAGATCCAAAACACAGTTAATATTTTCTTTAGAATTAACTTTATTGTGCTGGGTTGGAGGTAGGCACTCCTTAGAGGGATTAAGTGGTTCCTTTCCTATGTTATCTTCTCCACTAATGGTATCATGTTGTTTCTTTGGTTCCAACACATCTGAGAGGAAAGCCTTGGGAGACCTTGACTCCTCATTCCCATTCACATAGGGGTCCATTGGCATAGCAGGAGGGAGAATAGTCTCTGAAATAGCTTTATTTTCTGGGTTAGTTGTTTTTAGTAGGAGTTTCCATGATGAAAAAACTTCCCACAAAGATAAAAAAAACTACCAACATTTTGATACTCTATAGCTTGATTCCAGATTCCAAACCTAGAATTTAGGGTTATCAAGGGGGCCAAGAATTTGTTAATTACAACATTCACACATATTCTAGCAAAAATTAGCCTTGATTTTTGAACAGTGACTTTATCAAAAGCTAAAAGGCTCTTGAAAGAGTTAGAAATTCCTTGATAAAAATTTTGGTTTCAAAAATCCAAAGGGATCCTTGGGAGCTAGATCTAGGTAGGGGTAGCCAAACCTAGATTTATAGAGGGTTCAAAGCCAAGATTCAATTTACAAAGGGAGAGATAGTACTTGAATTTTTTATCCAAATCTCATGGGCCTCTAGTGAGATTCATTATGAGATCTCCATGATTCACAAAATAAAAGAGAAAAAAACCATTGGACATGGAGCTAACACTCACATTTCCTTTAATTTTCCAATTTGAATCAATCTATTTTTTCACTTGATAAATATTTGGTCTAAAGGAAAAAACTTACCTACGAGGTATACTTGAAGCCCCACAATAGTCTCATCCATTATTTAATCTGGTACTGCAACCTCAAGGTTGTCCACTGCACAACATGTGTTTGAGGCTCTAGAAGCCTTGAAGTACTTTTTATACAAAGGGCCATCACTAGCTAGATTATCCATGAAGGAGATTGGATTTTCCTCCACAAGAAAGAATCAATCCCCAAGTGGGGGCAACCGAGCTTTTATAGTATCTTGAGAAGAGGCACCAAAATATGGTAGGATAGTTTTGAATTTCACTCCCAAGCATAACATGCTATGTAGTTGGGTTACCCACCATCCACTATTGAGATCTAGAAGAAGTATTTTTGGAAGGGGACACTAGCTAGGGCCCCCCACTAGGTAGCAAAATGGTAGAACAAGCAAGAAAAGTGTAAATTTGAAAATGTCGAGTGCACATAGAATGGGAGTGGGAGCAGGTGAGCTAAAGGATTACCTCATGTTGTCTTTCCACTATTGTTAGTGAAATGCAAACTACTTTGAAACCTCAAAGGCCAATCATATCTCAATTTTAAAAGATTATAATAGTTTCTAATAGCCATAAAAATGAAAAAATGAAGTATGATTTCAAGGGAGGCCTTCATATTTCCAAGATCAACTCTAAACTTGTACAAACTATCTCTAACATTTATTAGGTGAAGTCAATTTAAAATAATTTAAAATAATAATTATTGAGATCAACAAAAGAATTTTCATGTCTAGTACCATTATTTTAAATGGTAGTATACAAGATAATGCATTCCCTATTTTCATACAATCTCTAAATCTTGTTATAGATTATACTTACTACTATAATCTAGATCATAATTTTAGGAAAAACTCGAACACAACTTGGTAGCCCAAAATTTTGACTTATACTTGGGACTCGACATGAACTAGACAAAAACTTGGCAAGGACTTGACAAAAAACCCCATAATGACACAAAAAAGGAAATAAATGCATTTAGAGAACATAAAAGTCTAATTTAACTATTAATTTGTCATAATTCAAGCATTACATGTCATATGATCCTCAAACTCACAAAATTTGAAATTTTAGCCACTATGTCTATTATGTTCAAGTGCTAGAAGAGTGTAAGCTCAAGACTCTGGAGTTCAAGCCTAAGACTCAAGAGTTTTGGAGCAAGACTCGGTCAAGTACTCTCAAAGACTTTGTGAGACTTGACATGGGAGTCTAGTTGACTTGTTTCACCAACCCAGAGACTCAAGAGTTTTGAAAGTCTTAAAAAGTACTTAGAGAGTCTTCAAACTATGATCTAGATACTATAGAGATTATGATCTTGCTAAATGAATTGATTTTTCAAATAGTTCTTAAATACATGGATATATTTGTTGGAATTTGAGCTCATGAGAATTATGAAGAGATAACTATTAAATCTTCCAAAAAATATTTTTTGTAAAAATACTAATACATACAATAGAATTATTAGTCACAAGTGGAATAAAAATAAGAGATCTCAAATACTCAATCATTACATAGATGTAACTTTCATGAAGAGATTATTGATAATATTGCTCTCCTAATATGATTATGGGTATTTTTTAAAATGAAAATTCCATGCATGGATGGTCCACTTCATTACCACTAGTAAGGAGAGAACTCAACACATTGATGGGGTAAATATTATAAGGTATACCCTACAATTAGTATTTATGTAATAATAATATTGGAGAATCAATTGAATAGAGAACAACAATAACTATGCAAGGGGGTTTTTTATTTATTTTATTTTCAATATTTACATATTAATATTGGTGGTTTTATAGGATGTCTTTATAAGCTCCAAAAATATGTTGGAGACAAGTTGGTGTTGTTGGAGATTTCAAGAAAAAATGTTGAAATTTATAAATACTACCAAGAAATAATAAAACATGTATTCATTTCCTAGTCACTATTGGTTACTACACTTGCAATACACTTTCCCAAGCTAAGAATGTGTTTGTAAAATATGTCTCAACCTTGCAATTACATAAGTTATTGTTGATACATAAGGTACTATTGATATGATGATGATGGGGGGTGTGGGGGGTCCCCTTCATGAGGGGTTCGAGGGAAATGCACCTGAAAGGAAAATTTTATTTATATTTTATTATTATAAATTTGAACCGTTCATTGTTAGGTCTTAGATCTATTGACCGATATTTCGTTAGCTTAAATTTCCCTAGAAGGAAACCTTATTTTACGAGGGCATTGTATTATGACTATGCAGTATGTGATGTATTTTGAGAGTTTGATAGTGGTCATATTGCCTTTGGATCTCTAGTTGGTGATACTCCTATGAGAAGATTTCTCTACAACTATATTGTAATCTTTTTTATTTCTAAATAATATATTGGGAAAAATTTTGAGTGTTGATTTTTTCTCCTGAAAGGGTTTCCCCACCCCAAGCATCAATCACAAATGGAGGTAATGAGGCGACAATAAAGGTTTCATGAAGATTTATACAATGTGCTCCTTTGTAAGAATGCACTCCAAGGTGAGAAAATGATCCTAAATCAACTATTGTATGAAATACATGTGGATCTCTATGTGCTTAGTACATTGATGCTTGACTAGGTTGTGAGAAATGTGAATGACACTTTGATTATTGCACCAAAGAATAGTAGGACTATCAAGAGGAAAACAAAACTTAGTCAATGACTGGTAAATCCATAAAACCTCTTGGCTAGCCAAACCATTGCATAATACTCAACCTCTATGGATGATAATACAATAAAAATTTCTTTCTTTCAAGACCATGTAATGGGGTTAAAACCAAGGAAAAAAAAAATCCAAAAGTGGTCTTCCTATCATTAACATCACTAGGCGAATTTTAGTTAGTTAAGCCAACTATCTGTGAATCTCTTGATGTATAGTGAATACCATAATGAGGTGCCCCAAGTATATCTCAAAATACATCTAGAATCTAGTCAATGAATCTCATATGGATCATGTGAAAAGCAAGAGATAAGACCAACTGTAATAGAAATACCAAGACATGAATGTGTCAAGTATAAAATACTTCCAACCAACTTATTGTATATTGTAGCATCTACTAATGGAGTAGTACAAGTGGAAGATAATCTAACACTTGATTGAAATGGTGTGGGGGAGTCTTACAATAAATCATATCAAGAGCATACTTCTCATGAAATATGGAAATCCCATCCAAAGACTAAATAACCTATAAAATAATTAAATAGTGCCAAAGGTTGAGATGTGTCATCTCAAATTGCTTGATCAAACTTCATTGAACACTTTGAATCATCAAGGATCAAACTATCACCCTCATGTCATATAATGTACTCTTTCGGATCAAAATAACATTGTGTTAAGCCAAAAGAAATCATTAACGTGTTCATCTTCTCATACAGAACCTGAGGGGCCTATTTGAGACCATATAATAAATGATAAATCTTTCAACCTAGTGAAGACTCCTCAATGAAACCATGTGTTTGATCCATATAAATCTCCTCATGAAGATCACTGTGAAGGATATAAATCTTCACATTCATTTGGTATATTGTCCATCCTATGAAGTTGTAAATTAAAGCATAAGGTGAATAGAATTAATCTTAGCGACAAAGGAAAAGGTATCATAATAGTAAATTTCTTCAACTTGGGAGAACCTCTTTGCAACAAAAGGATCCTTGAACTTATGAATATAACCATCCGTAATATATTTGGTATCATACACCCACTTTCATTGTATAACATTGAAAATTGTATACTCTTGAAGAAAGAGACAATTTCACACTTAATTTGACCCATTTTTGGCATTCTTTCATCAATTACCCCTCCTAAAACAACATTTAGAGGTCACTAAGACTCCTTATTTTTTACCTTCAGGCTTATTTCATGTAAGAAATCATACAAGTCCTAACAAGCAGCATTCAAATAACTCAAATTTCACAAATCCCACCTCAAAAACCCTTGGTGGGACTAAGTCGCCCAAGGTGGTGACTTAGTCCCTTTTAGGGTTATTTGTACTTTTGAGTGAGAATAGGGTTGCACATACTTCAAATTTCCTAGTCTTAGACACACTTAGTGCTAGGGTTGTATGAAGATTTATTATTTCTCTCAAATTTTAAATACGAACCAGGGGTTTGATCAAGGAAAAACACACATTAGAAACAAAACTATATTTTGTTTTGTAGGTTTGGACCCAAATTTCAATTGGAGAACATATTGCAGACTGTAGGCTTTTGTTTCCATTTTTGGATTTTTAGAAAAAATGGAATGGACTAAGACACCAACAGTGGTGACTTAGTCTGACTGCATGTTTTTGTCAAGGATTTTTGAAGATTTGGACACCCAGTTGGCTAGAATGGAGCTTGAACCAGTTTCCCAAAACTAGGACTAAGTCGCCCAACTTGGCGTAAGTGTCCCAGTTGACCTAAAAATCAAAATTTTCAGAATTTTAGAGGCTTCTGCAATCTTTACTTCAATCCTTGTTCATTTCTAGGTGCACTCTTCTCATCTCCCCTCTTATCTTGTCTTGTATTGTCTTTATTCTATCCTTTTGTATACCATCATGTGTTTTCAAACAACCTACATTCTATTAGTTTACATTCAGTAGTTAGTTCATTTCTATTTCAAATCTATTGCATTTAGGACATTTTAGATAGATATACTCCAATTACACTCTCATTAGTCTTGAATGAACCCTCTAGATCCTTGGGGTGTGAAAGAGTTCTCTCCTTCTAGGTGAAAACCCTAGAAGTGCTAGAGAATCCCCTTTTCTTCCAAAATCTACAATTCATTTTAGTGAACCTCCATTTAGAAACATCTTACTTCTGATCTAGCATACATTTTCATCCTAGGAACACCTCCTATTAACATTGCATTGCATGTTGCATCAAGTTTAAATTTGCATCCTAGGGTTTCATACTTTGCATTAATGAAAAGTTGATTTTTGCATCTCATTTCCTTTAACAATAGAGAAATTCTACATCTGCACTTTAGATTGAAATTCTACAGTACATAACAAATTAGTATCCATCAAAAAAACCATAAAATTTCAAAAATACCCCTACTGGGACTAATTAGCCACCTTGGGCGAGTTAGTCCCAATGCTCATTTTGCATTAGTAATTTATGTATTTAGTCTCCAATTTCTAAAGTTTCTGTTTGTTTCAGTTGATTCTTTGTTTACATGCAGTTCGTTTTTGACATACCGTAATCATTAACATAAGAATCTTTTACTTTGATGGCATTTATGGACAACATTAGATCTTTGTAAGTTTCTTTTTCGACATTAGTTCCTAGTTCATTTAGGTCACATTCATTAGAAGATCAAAACAAAACATTAGAAACACCACACGAAACTAGTCACACACTTCTTCAGTATAGGAATACCATATCATCTAAACCTTTTAGTAGTGATAACTCGGATAAGTTAGATGAAGCTCTACATGGCTTCCTCTCACTAATTTCATCGACTAAGGTTTGTGATGACAAACCCAAACCAACCACCGATAACTTATCTCCAAAACCTTTTAGCTATAATGATATGGGTATTTTAGATGAATCTCTTCAGGACTTCATCTCACCTAACTCATCCACTAAGTTTTGTTATGAGAAACCTCAATCAAAAGATTTCAATGTAATCCAACCTTAGCTTGTTTTCTACCCAACTTCTCATAAACCTCTAACTCCACCTAAACCTGAATTTACCCTTTACCCACCTAAGCATGACATTGTCACCCACACATATAACACTAGAAATAACCCACAACCCCAACAAGCCACCCCAAAATCCCTACCTTTACCCAATCCAATATTACCTTTTTCCCCTCACTTAAACTCACACCTTAGGGAGTATGATCTCGTTGAGCAACTTAAGAATACTCCCACCAAGATATCCCTTTGGGATCTTCTTCAGAACTCCCCAAACTATCATTTTATGCTTCAAACAACATTGTAATAGATAGTGGTTCCTCTTGCTATGAATTCAAATGATGTGGCATCTCTAATACAAAGAATTAATATAGTTAATGTAGACATTGCCTTCTATCAAAATGAGATCCCCCCTTTAGAGTTAAGAAAGAAAAATGAAGCCTTTATGATAATAGCCCAATACAATTGGATATGCATCAAATGGACCCTTGTTGACAATGGTTTTTCCCTTAATATGTGTAGTGTGAAGTTTCTCGATAGATTACATGTAGATAAATCCCAAATCAAATCCGATTCCCTATCTATTAGAGGATTTGACAGTGTTACAAAGCAACCACTTGGTGTAATCACTTTACCTATTACCGTTAGAATGGTTAAGCTGCAAACTCCTATTCATTTCATGCCCTATGACCTTTCCTATAATCTCCTCTTGGGAAGACCATGTATTTATGAGATGCATGCGGTACCCTCAACCCTTCATCAAAAAATGAAATATGTCTATAATAACAAAGTTTATCAAATTGATGGGGTGGGGGTCCTAGCTCGATTGGCTAAAGCATCCTGTTGCAGGCAAGAGGTCACGAGGTCTAGTCTTCCCCCAAACCCGTGGTACCGGAGGGCGTGTCACACCAATGCCACCAGTCACGTGAAAAAAGTTTACCAGGCGCATTGCAGTTTATAGGGGGACGGATACCCGACCGATTCCTGCAATCTAAAAAAAAAAAAAAAGTTTATCAAATTGATATAGACCCTGAGCCTGAAAGTTGCTTACAACTTGAAAAAGGAACAACAAGTCCTCTCAACACATTGATTCCAACCTCCAACATAGAACCTCCTTAGAATAACCAAAAAGACAAAGAATCCAAGTCTAATTTACTTGGTGATGATTGGTGATCCTTAGAATTCATACCTTCATTTATGGGTGAGTAAATAATCACATGAAAAGAGGACGTAAAATAGGAACAACCAACAGTCCTATCTACCCATAATGAAGAAAAACCTGCCCACAATCTACCTCATCTACTTTGGAAGAAGACACAACTTATGAAACAAATTTTGATGAGATAGATTACCAATGACCACCCAACCTACAAGAAATGGAAAGACTTTATGGACGAGGTTACGATCTTGTGAAACAATTAGGATAAAATGGTAAAGGATGTGGAAAACATGAAAAAGGTATTCAAGTTCCCATTGAACCTAATACACAAGAGACTAAAACTTAGGGTTTTCCATTGGGTGATCCCACAATAGTGGTTTACAATTTTTGGCCAAACTGGACACTGAAATTATTATTTCTCACTAAATCTTCACATTCAGGCACCTATAGCGGCTAAATCGTGAGGAATTTGAAGATGATTTAAACTAGAGTCTCATCACATTTTTTATTTAGATTCTAAAAATATTGTTATAAAAAAATTTGGAATAAGATTGCACTTCTTTTTCCATCTCCCACAAAAACTGGTTTTTTTCAGAAAAGAATATTTTTAAAAAGTGATGCACACCATATAACGCATAAATTTTTTTCCATGAAGGATAAAATTCTAATTCTTTCAAATTTTGAGTTGTAACTTTGATATCTAGTGCTTCTACTTGGTTAGATAGATTTTTATTGAATACTTTTTCTTTCATCAATTTTAGAAGCCAAACTAATTACAATTCAGACATAGCACGACTGTATAACGCATAACTTTTTTTGTATATATCGAAATTCAATTTTTTTTTTGTTGGATGAATGACTTCAATATCTAGTGCACTCATATTTTTCAATTTGTTTTTTGATAATCTGCTATTTTTTCACATGTACAGAATAGAGAGCTTCATTTTTGATGAAAAACAAATGTTTATAAAACTAAAAAAATAAATACATAATAAAACCAAAACATATTAAAATTATATTCGTTAGATAGCTCGTTCCAAGGACTACCATAATCATTTGAAATAAATTTTAAATGAATTCATTGGCACCCCCAAAAGGTAAATCAAAAGAGATTTTTTATCAGCATTTTCATAGGTGTAAAGGAGACTCATTTATAGGTTTTGTTTAAAACTAGCAAGGTTATATCCAAGGGGGTTTGATCTAAGTTGGTTTGATCAAACCCTCTTAATTTGGAATCCTTAAAATGGAACTTTTTAAGGCTTAAATCATTATATTTTCTAAAAATATGTGATTTCAGCAAAAATTAGAGTCTCTCAGAAATTGTAAACCACTATTGTGGCAGCACCCCATTTCTAAGAAAACAAAAGAAAATCAACAACCATCATTCAACATTAACACCATCACATGTAAACCAAGAATCAATCTCACACTCAAACATACCAGATTCCTTGACATGTATTCGTCGTCATTATTGGACTATGTTAATGACAATGAAGCTTTGAAATACATGTTAAAGGTACTTCTTATAAGATTTTTGTTCCCAAGAGAAATAAATCTTGTGCTATGATAAGTACCCAGCTCAATATTATTGACATAAATGAGACACCCACAAGCATGGAACAATATGATCCAAAATTTCCTAAGTCAAATGCACTCCCCTTAGGGGATACCATTGATATACCAGTAGACACAAATGATAAAGAAAAAATCATTAAAATTGGGAAGTGCCTTGATGATGAAGAACAAGAGGATCTTGCAACCTTGATTCATGCCTTTCTTGAACTTTTCACTTGGAAACATTTTGATATGCCAGGAATACATCCAAAGATAGCCACTCATAACATTGTCCTTTCTGAAAATGCTAAGCCCATTCACCAAAAGATATGAAAGATGAACCCTAAGATAACCTTGCATGTTAAAGGAGAACTTGAAAAACTCCTTGACACAGGTTTCATTCAACCTATCGATTATTCTCCTTGGATATCAAACATTATCGTAGTTGCTAAACTTGATAATCGTGTTAGGATATGTATGAATTTTTGTGACTTGAACAAAGCCTCTTTAAAGGATGATTTTCCTCTTCCTAACATCGACATGATAGTGGATTCAACTATTGGACATGCTTTGTTTTCCTTTATGGATGGATTTTTTGGATATAATCAAATCTTCATCAACCCACAAGATCAACACAAGATAACATTCACATCCACTTGTGGAACATTTTGTTGGTTTATGAAGCCTTTTGGCTTAAAGAATGCATACAATACTTATCAACGAGCAATGAAATTAATATTTCATGATTACATACATAAAATCTTGGAATATTATGTTGACAAAATTCTAGCCAAATCTTTAATGCGACAAGATAATGTGAATGTTCTTTGACAAATCTTTGAGCGAATGTGTAAATACACCATGCACTTAAATCCTAAGAAGTGTGTCTTTCGAGTAGATAGTGGAAAACTTTTAGGTTTTATCATATCTCATAGAGGCATTGAGGTGGACACGAAGAAAATTGACCCTATAATTAACATGCCACCTCCTCACAACATTTCCCAATTACGTGCATTACAAGGAAGGATTCAAGTCATCCGTCATTTTTTCGCCTCGTTAGCTTATCACACGTTGCCTTTTACACACCTCAAAAATAATGTGCATTTTGATTGGAATAACGATTGTAAACAGGGCTTTGAGAGTTTGAAAGAACACCTTGTAACTCTACCCATTTTACAACTCGCTATACAAAACAAACCATTCATCCTTTATATCGCCACTTCTGCCCACGATCTTTCCATATTATTGTCTCAACAAGATGCCAATGGAAAAGAGCATCTTGTTTATTAAATTAGTCAAAATCTAATAGATTGTGAACTACGCTACACAACAATTGTAAAACAATGTTTGGCTCTTGTATTCGCTACTAGTAAGTTGCGACATTATTTACTCAATGCAGAAGTACAAGTCATGATAAAATTTGATCCTCTGAATAAAATAGACCTATCAGGATGTCTTGCTAAATGGGTAATGTTGTTGACTGAGTTTGACCTTAAGTTTGTTTCACAAAAAAAAATTAAAGGCCAAGCCTTAACCAACCACTTAGTCGATGCTCCTTCGTCTTTAGCATTACCTACCAATGATTGTTTTCTCGATGATAGTGTGTTGACCATAGAACTTCCTACATGGGAATTATATTTTAATGGATCCAAGTGTCAAACAGGCTCTAGTGCTGGAGTTATATTAACTATGCTTGTAGGAAAGCCTATTCCCTTGTCATATCATTTAAATTTCCTATGTATGAATAATAAAGCTGAATATGAAGTGTTAATTACTGGATTGCATGCCGCTTTAGTCATGTGAGTCAAAGATATTAAGATTTTTGGTGATTCACAATTAGTGATCAAACAAATAAATGATCTCTATCAAGCTAAACATGACATATTATTGCAATATAAGGATCTTGTACTAACCTTGTTAGAATAGTTTGAATTGTTCATCATTGATAACATCCCCTGAAAAGATAATTAGCATGCGGATGCAATGGTCAATGCGACTTCTCTCATATCTCCTTCATATCGTTCAAAAAATGTCATGTTTATCATCCACCCAATCATGAAACCCTCCATCAATGATAAATCTGATGACACATTCCCAAAATTCCAAGGCAATTCATGTGAATGGTATGACACCATATATAGCTGTTTAAAATATGGTACCATTCCTAAGCCTACAACTAAAAACACTCAAACCTATCTAAAAAAGCTAGCAACCAAGTACATAATCCTTGCCGATACGTTGTATAGAAGATCCTTTGATGGAATTCTCCTACAATGTCTCAAGGATTTTGAAACTCATATAGCTCTTGAACAAGCTCATTATGGTGCCTATGGAGGTCATTTTGGGGGAAGATTCTTACTACAAAGACTCCTTCTTATGGGATACTATTGGAGAAATATGGAGCAGGCTTGCTTTGCGTATGTCAAGCAATGTCACAAATGTCAAGAACACAACACTCTGATCCATGCTCCTACTTCTAAGCTTTGTGCCCAAATTCCTATTTGGCCATTCTCTGTATGGAGACTAGATCTCATTTGAAAAATTTCACCACCTTCTTCTGCTGGACATACCTTTATCATTACTACAACCGATTATTTCATAAAATGGGTAGAAGCTATTCCTCTTTGATCCACAATTGTTGATGTGAAATGTCATTTTTTATTGGAACACATCATCACTCACTTTTGACTCTCTTCTACATTAGTTTTGGACAATGGAACACCATTTAAAAACTATGACGTGAAGAAGTTTCTAGAAACCTTTCATATCCAACATCACTTTTCAGCACCATACTACCCACAGTCTAATGGTCAAGTTGAAAGTACTAACAAGAATCTACAACAAATCCTCAAGAAAAATGTTAATAAACATCACAAATATTGGCATACATGATTATAGTTTATGCTATGGGCCTATCGCACAAGTGTTCGATCATCTACGTGAACTACCCCCTTTAACCTTGTTTATGGTACTGAGGCTATCATGCCCTTGGAGTTTGAAATTCCTACATTAAGGATTTATCTTAAAGGTCTTATCAATAATGTTACTTATAAAGAACAATGGCTGCACCAGCTTGAAATGCTTGATGAACAACACATTAACGCTCTTGAGCATCTTCAAGCTTACATCAAACAATTCAAATGTAAACATGATATTGGTGTCATCCTTCGAACATTTACCAAAGGCGATTTAGTTTTATATGAAAATCAGCATAATACTACTATTGAGTATGTTGAAAAAGGAAAATTTCATCCTAATTGGTTAGGACCTTACATCGTCAATTCAAGCTATGGCTCAGATTCCTACACATTAATAGAGCTCGATGGCACCCCTCTTAAAGATCCTATTAATGCCATGCATCTACATTGGTATTATGTCTAATCTATTTGAATGGTATGAATAATAAAGTAGTGTTGTTAGAGCTATTGGATGATATCCTATATGCTTTCCCATTGCTTCGTTCTTGACAATTGGTTGTGTATGTGTCTTGAGCACTAAAGTGGTTATTTAATTTCTTTTTATAAGTACTTTAGGTTTCGTACTATTCAAATTCCTCTTGTGTGTTGTGTTAATTTAAATCATAAATGCATAACATACTTAATCCTCATTTTGTATCTAAACGAAACTATAGAAAGTTTTATTTAGAATGCATACACTTTGTTAAATCATGAAGACATTAATTAAGTATTCTTACACATGATATTTAATTAATCACATTTTCATTTAACATTCACACACATCAAGCCAAGTACTATAACATCAAAGTGCCCATATATATATATATATATAAAGTTTTATGTACATTTCATCGAAATATACAATGTCATTGAGGACTGTGATTACTAGATCCCTCGGGATCTGGTACTCATGCTGCACCGGTAGTTGGACATCGGGAGACAGTCATGCGTGATCATGACCACGATCCACTAAATCTGATTACAAACTCAACCCCTGCATCTGCCAAAGGGCCACCTGATGCTCTCCTACTATTTGATCCCTCTTTTCCTCTAGTCATGCCACCTCTCCCTCTAGTCTCTCAAACTATGCCAGAGTCCTTGATGACTATGCCTGTGTTGCAATCTCAGCTCAACGGACTCATCTCCTCAAACTCTCATGTGCTACTCGTAGTCTCACGAATGGTCTGACTCTAGATCACGCTCCAACTTAGGTGGGGGCACATAATCTATGTCCATCTCCTCCTCATCAATAGATGTTGGCACTATCTCCACAGCTGCTTGACAGTAGAGATCACGCCAATCTTTTGTGGGCCCTACAAGTTAGAAACAATACACACTCATTATGCATCGTGATATATATATGCATCAAGTAATAGACAAAAACACAAAGTACATGCATAAAATTAAATATCATCACCTTTATGATCTCTAGTAGGCTAAGTAATATCAACCTCATCTTATGCAGGGGGCATGGATGTGTGTTAGGCTCTCCTCAACTATGAGTACTGGTGCCTACTACCATCACTACTCAGGATCTAGTCATATGAATGGGTGAAAGCTCTCCCCACTTGTGTCAATCCTCAGCTGTTACCTCATCACTCTCACTCATGGGTGGCTCCTCCTCCTCATCCTCCTCCTCTCCCTCCTGGCCATCATAATCTAGATTTGCATCCTCATCATACTCATCATCAATGATGTTGGTAAATATGTCTGAAACCCTGTAGTGTGTCTCCTTGGCCCTATCCTCTCTCTCATCTTCCTCATATGGCACTAATCCTGCATCTCCTATGGGCTCATCAATCGAATAAACATGATTTTTTCATGATATTTTCCACCACTCCTCATGCTCTGATGTGGCATCGACGTCGTCTATATTTGAGAATGGTAGCTGATTGCGATTAGAGAAATATGAGTTTCTTTCAAAAAAATCATCTAGAGTGAGTCATACTGTATCACTTGGTCTTTAGGCACTCTGTATTGACCTCTTGGGTAAGTGCAATAAGTTGGGTTCACAAAGAGGGGAAGTTTTAGCCAAAAAAAAATCTTGCAGAAAACATGTGCGCGTTATTGAAAAACCTATATGCATTATGCATCGAGTACCCAAGCCTAAAAAAACATGTATGCGCTAAAAAATGTGTACTCATTATAACACGTACGTGTTATATAACACATACACGTTTTACAAAACGTACGCGTTATAACGCGTATGCATTTTATAACACGTACAAGTCACTAAACCATTTTCCAAAACAAGATAGACCATCAGCCATAAAGGCAACCACAAACTGAATTCCCTCATTTAACTAATCAAACCTCACATAACTAAAAAAATAACACCCACAGCAAGTGCTAACCATCCAATCATCCATACCTCTAAGGTATCCACCATTAGTAAACCCATGCTAGCGGCACAACCAACCCAACACCAGTAGAACATGAGCACCATGTACCAACTTGTCAATGAAGGCAAAGCACATCCAGGAACTCCCACTACATGGGTAATGCCAGATTTTAAAGATCAATGGCATTAGCAGTCTACCAATAACAACATATAGAAATAATGTAACTATGTAGTGCCAAAGAATTATCCACAATGATATGCACAACCTGCAAAAAGCTCCTACAGGAACCATCTCTCTCAAAAGTCTTACAAAATTCTTCCCAAGTTCTTCTCACCCAACATAGAGTAAAAACAAAATTCTAGGAAGAAGACCAAGACCAAAAAAGAGAACCTCTTCACATCATCATCTGTAGAACATCCTACTACATACATCTCTAAAGCTAGCTGTGTCAAGAGTGATCTTCTTCACATCCCAAAGGCAATTCCAAAATAACATCCAACAGATACCATGAATGTAGGCATTCTCAAAAGAAGATTAGACCCACCCATATAACCATCTCCTATCAGTCCTCAGAATCACAAGGAGATACACTATATTGTCCACCTTCCATTATGAATCCTCTAGAATCTTAAAAAAACTCAAGATTCATATCTATGAAAAATAGAGCATACAAAAGACATCTGAAAGATGTAATGGGTAAACACCTTTCAAATAACCACTGCCGAGTAGACTAGAAGAAGAGAAAAAATACTCCTCCAAGATATACAAGTCACTGTGACTTACCCAAGAGCATTCTCCTTCATGGTCACTGTTGAACTCGTATTCAACCAAGGTGCAGGCTACTCGGACTTTTAGCTATAGCAGTAACATTCTCAAAAGAATTCCAGCCTCACCGTATTCTCCATGCGTCCATGAGCACTAGCAACCCGTCATCTCATGCTAACTCCAAACTGCATCACTGCAATAAACATGAAGTCCTCCAGCATATGATCAATGTACTCAAAGCAAAGAGAAACACCAAACCACTGTCAAAGCTCCAAACCAGTTGAACCAGAAACTTATCATGAAATCATGATCTACACATCTCTATAGGAGATACCATGCTTCAAGTGAGCTATCCATGGTCTTAAGAGCAAAGCAACATGCCAAAACTCTAATGCACAAGCAAGAGTATACCATGAAAAAAAGAAAACAAACTCTAAACCAACATCACCTGTCAAGCACCACCAGCATCTCAACCAAAGACTACCAAGGTCCTTCATGGCTCCAAGATGTTGCACATCTTCAAATAGTGACCATGCAGTTGCGAAAGAACTGTTCTGTAGCAATAGGATCTAAGAGTCCTCAAGAAGCATCTACAACACCAAAGAAGATCATTCACCACCAAGTGATGAATCCATAGTCACTGCTAAATCTCCCACTAAACTGTGACACTGAGCTTTCCAAGCATCATGACCAACCATCTTCTAATCCAAAAATCTCCATGTACAAAAAGACAACATGTCCATCAGACAACAACGCCAAACAACACCAAGATTACCAGATCATGTAGACCACACCATCATTGTCAAAAGCCTACACTAGCTAGTGTAAAAAGCTCTCCATGACATCATGATTCACATGCTTCAGGTCCCCATCACTAACTATTCAGGTACTCAACTGTCATTCCTCCTCTCATCTCAAAATAGCCACACCAATGCACAAGTGACCATAGACAAGGTCAGCTGACAAATCTGCACCACACAGTTACAACCTCATGGATATAGATAGTCCACTTCTGAGTTGTCTCACAAAAAACATGTAGGTAAGGACAACCCACAACATTGCACAAATTGTGGATGCAACCAAATGAAACCTGCAAATCTATCATCACATTGGAAACTGCAACACTGAGATCATCAAAGAAAATAACCAAAGTAGACAAACATGACTCAAACACTAGATTAGCAATAGATTCGATTTGCCAATCACATCCACAACTCAAGCACCATAGTCTAGGAAACTAGCAAAGCAACACCACAAGAATGTTGAATGAAAAACACATACCAAAACTCTCATGTAGAGAAGGAAACACACCTCCTCAAGACCATGTCAAACTACAACTATCTCGTCCAGTCACACCCCAAGAGCCAAGGTTTAGAAAAACAGCAAAACAACAGCTCCACAAACAACAAGTTTTTTTCTTGACCATGTAAAACCTACAAAACCATAGTGTTTATAAAACACCCACACATCTCCATATTCACTGCTCATCTAGATGACTCAGGAGTCTACACACAACCATCACTGTTAACTTGAACAATGAAAAGAAACATGAATATGCATGATAGAATTTTTAGGAAAATCTATAGAAAACCTCCAGAGCCAAAGACATGAATCTGAACCATGCGAGTGCAAGATATAGGCAAACAAGAAAAGCATGTCCATTTCAGACCAATTTCAAAAACCACACTCATGCACAAGCATAAGAGAGAGCCAGGCTATTCAGAAGTTGCAGACCACCAGGATCAACTTCATAGCCTCCATGCAATCAGAGCAGTAGAGAAACAACCTTCAGTGCTAAGTCAGAACACCCAGCACAAGCACAAATCTTCATGGTTGAACAACAACACAAGCAACTCCATACCACTAGGGAGACTCTCACATAGACACCTAGTATGAAACCATGCTTTGCTACAAGACAACCACAAGCACATCTCATGCCCTTTGCATGAGGAACATTTGCTGCGAGCCAGTAGCCTCAAACTATATTGCAACAATATGATCAACTCCAGGAAACTTCAGTGTCTTTCAAAACTGTGTTGAATCAAAGAAGCATCTTCCAATCATCGAAGGATAAATCACCAGCCAATTTCTCCAGATTTCCTCAAGCTTGCCAGGCTAAGAAATCACCACAAGAGAAATACCCAGAACTTTAGTAACCAGGAGAAGGCTTTGACACTGCTAGTTGGTGTCATCAAGCCTCGTCCTCCTTCAACCAGCTCTAATACCATTTGTTGGGGATAAGATATCAGTTATGTCATCATAGATCAGCATCTAAGACAACAGTGCCTTAGTGATTTTCATTTTTATCACTTCAAAGACACAAACAACTATACCATAAAGCGGAAGTAGGCATAGTTGATCCCCCATTGACCCTCTGAGAGAAGTAAATGCAAAACTTCTAATAGATTCAACACAAGAACACATTCAAGAATGGATAATCTAACAACATGAAAGACAAACATATAGACACACAGATATACGTGGGGAAAACCTTTTCAGGTAAAAAACCCCACACTCCAAAAGATCGAGCCATTGTATTATTCAGCAACAAAAAATAGTTACAATACAATCTCAGGCACATAGCCTATACAAGAGTCACATCTTGTTCATCTGGAGAAATATACAGGAAACACAAAAATAGAATCTTCACACAGTTACAATGTCCTCATGACATACTATGCAGATTCCCTTCAGCTCCTCACAAATGACTGTCTCAGCTAGCCTCTCGGCTAGCCCAGCCTCTAGGAAAATTAGGTTCACTTCTTAACTAATCTATGACACCAAGTGTTAACCATTTCAATGCCATCGCATACGGCTTAACACTTCGCCACCTTTCTATGACTCTATGCAATGTATTCGACTATTACAAGTCATACATCACTTTTACCAACCAATCAGGTGCCAGTTAATATGCACCTTACCTCTAATAAACAAATCTGATCGCCTCTGACCAAGTCGCCCTGCAAGCATGCATCGAGCCATCAAGGCATTCAATTATTTTCCATAATCAGATCCTGTCAACCGTTCAAATCTGAGCCTTGCAGTTAATGCATTCACCGCTCAAGACTTCGGCCAAACAATCGTTGATAACTTGTCACGTGTCGCCACCTCATTCGTTCGTTGCTTCTGACAGTTGGTGAAACCAGTCTAGCTCATCAACCAAGTTTCAAGCTCATCTGAGCTCTTACCGCACAACCATCGAGCTCCTTTGACCTAGTCATAGTATAATAGTGAGCTCACCCAAGCTCACCCTCATCTTCATCGCGCTACCGCTGCCCCATCTAACTTGTCTCACGATATGGTGGTAAGGCCATCTGGGCTTGCACCTTCACTCCACCACACTACCGCTTCGAGCTCAGGCACCTACTCTGGTATGGCGGTAAACCAGTGTCGACTCGACCTCGGCCTCCAATTGTGCTACCACTAGGCTTGACTTTGCCCATCGCGGTATGGCGGTAACCGCCAGATCCTACCACCATTGTCAACCGCTCTACCATGGCTTACTAGAAAAGCCTATGTGGTAAAGTGATAAGCATTTATGCTGACCACCATGGCTCCACCATTCCATCGTGCACCAATCGCTAGACCACTGCGGTATGGCGGTAGCCACCAAAACTGACCGTCGCCATAAACCGCACTATCACGGGGCCACCAAGCCACCCCGCGGTAGGGGGGTTACCGCTAGGCAGACCGCCAATGGTCTCACCGCAGCCACCACGGTCTCACCGAGCACCACCCATGGTAGGGTGGTAAGAGTCACCAGACCACTGCCTCCAACCGTCAATGGTTTACCACACCCACCAAGGCTTAAGAATAAGCCTCTGTGGTAGGGCGGTAATTGCTTCCACTGCCAGCCCACCACCACTGAGCCGTTCACCATGCCACTGCCAAGCAGAATGAAGACCACCATGGTAGAGCGGTAACACCACTCAACCATCTAACAGAGTGGCCCGCAGTAGAGCGGTAAACCGCTCAACTGCACCACCAAGTAAAACATGCAGCAGTATGGCGGTAAAAGCCATAAACATGGAGAAAATGGCCAAGTCTTCAAGGGAAACTAGAATGTTGAGGCAGAAATTCCCCAACAATTAGAATTATTTTGTATACTCCTTGACAGATTTTCCCACTTTTTTCAACCCTTATATATTCTTCAACAAATATAGCTCATAGTCCACACAAATGAATTGTCTTTTTAATTTATCCACCATTCGGTCCCATCTTGTGATTTTCTCTTTTCCTCTTCAATTTATTTTTAATTAGACCTCTTTCCACCAAATACTTTCATGACCCTTTAGCTTAGTCTTTGCAAATTTGACCCTCTCACGATCCTCCACCTCCTCATACTCAATGTAGTCCTCCATAACATTGATCTAATCAATCAACTCTTTTGGGTTAACATTCCCTAAAAAATGTAGAAACATCAATCTTTGGCATTTTTCCAATTTTGGAGATGGCCTTAAATAATCTGAATTCCTCTAGATCTACTAAATCTCGTTCCTCTTCAAATTGTTCCTCATTTAAAGCTTCATCTTCACTTTCATCCCCTCTTCTTGGCTCAAACCCTTGACACAAATCCTCTTGTAGTGCTTGAACATGTCTCTATAGGGCTCTAAAACCATCTTTTGGTACAACAACATTTCTTCCAACACCATAATTTATTTATGGAGGCATTCTGATCACTTTTCTTAGAAACCCACAACCACATGTCCTAGTGCAAATTGCCTCACATTCGGTGATCTATTCATATACTCAAGAAAACCTACTATAATACCACTTGATAATAGTTACACCACCCGAAACCCACACAAAACACAACTATAGATATCAACATAGAAGATGCAATAAAAAATCTAACTCATTTTCCATTACTTTACAAATATGAAAATGCAGATTCAAAAATTACAATGCTATAGCCACATAGACTTGATTCATTAAAAAAAAATCAACTCCACAAAAAATATCTATTATTCAGAGCCACAATCTGCACTAATGGAGCCACCCCCCATAAACTCCACTTAACCATTTATTTTACACCAATAAATGCCTTAGAATGTTCTAGAAATTGTAACTTTCCATTTTGTTTTGGTGTTAGAAGTTCAACTGTTTGATTTCTTGCCTAGGAAGATATTTTATTGAAATTCACTTTTTAGTGGGACAACTTCGTGGAGCCATAAATTTTGACTTGGGTGTTTGATTTTTTATTATAATATATAGTTGGAAATCTCTCAAAGAGATCTAAAATGCCAATCATCAACTGAAGGTAATTTTATCCATTTTTTGAGCTTTTCTGGGGCTTCTAAGGTTTCCAAATTTGAATTTGAAGTTGTATTGGAGATATTTCTTGAGATGAAAACTTTAGTATCTTCCAAATGGTATAAGGTATTGATATGATTCATCTTCCATCGCATGTGTTTTTCAATTCCACTCTTTGGGGTAAATTTTTAGGTCCATACAAGCCTATTTAGGCTGACTTACTAAAAAACAGTAACTGGTCATTTTTCACCTTTTCTGACTTTTGACCATCTTACACCCCTTAAGTGTCATAATGGGACTCAAAACAACTAAAAAAATAAGGAAAAAACCTTTTTTTTTGGTGATGCAAGATTTCCCATACACCACGAGATGCTACTACATCAACAAGATTTCTTTCTCTTTAAGAATTAAGGCCTTTCTCACCAATGTGGCCGATGTTCTCATGCAACAACATAGTCCTTTAATCTCATAACTTTCTCTCTGAGAGAAAATCATTCTTCAAAGTTGAAATTGCATGTCTTGATGATTTTGAAGTGGTAGTATGTTATTGAGTTACAATTTCTACCAATGTGGTAAGTTATCATTGAAGTGTGATAGTAGTTATAGAAGTGACACTATGTTGCTAAAGTCCAATGCTTATAAAGGTCTCACTATGCTACTAAAGTTCATTAATGGCTATAAACATGGTACTATGATAATAAATTATATTATTGATTAAAAAAATAGCCTTATACTATAGAATTCTACCAACTTTCTACCAAATGGATATTTATATTTAAGTTTCATATTTCTACTAAATGTTTCGTTCCATATTTCTATTAAATATGCTCTCAATCTTTAGAATTTTTAGAATGGATGCAAGATAATATCAAGGAAAAACTATGTTCTAATCCAAACTCCCATAACAAACACTCTAGCTCCACAATTTATTTATAGTCTTTCTTATCAAAAACTTACACACAAACATCATTCATTATACTAGTAGACAATGGGTTCCATTCTAAACATGGGATGTGAAAAAAATCCTAAGATTTCTTTGATCCTTTCATCACTAAATCTATCTTTCCTCTATCATGGACAAAAATATGAAGGAAAGTCTTGCCACCTAGATAAACCTTTCTACCATCAATATTTTCAAATAATTAAAAAATCAATCTTGTGTGGAGCCATATGGAAGGATTCTTGAAAGTCAACAGTCCATAAATCCTCACATATATGCATTATCAATGATATAATAAATATTCAATTAGCATCATTCTAAGAAGTCTCTAAATTTAAATCATCACTAATTATTTCTTATTCTTCTTGTTCTCTTTGCAATCCTTCTATGTGTCACCTATTTTTCCATAATGTTAGCACTTGAATTTAGATTTAGATATCCATCCTTATTCTTTTTATTTTCATTTCCTTTCTCCTTCGATGTACCTTTGATAGCCAATGCATCCTTGATAGAATTTCAAGTTTTTCATTTGAACTCTTTCAAGAGAAGATAACCCATGACTTCTTCAACCACAAGACTAGTGGCAGTACTACCAATTGTCATCACTAGATTGTCCCACTAGTTTTACAAAGAACACTTGAAAATAAATGCATTGGTCCTCATCATTCATTTACATATCCATGGACTATAATTAGATAATAATAATGTTGACACATTTAGCCACACTATGGTTGAGTTTCTATTACCAATCCTCAAAAAATTCATGCATAATTTAAAATTATTTATGAAAGATTTATCTTGGTATAAATTACCCAACTTTTTCTAGAGGTTTTCCATGGTGGTTTATCCAAGTAAATTTAGGATAATTGAATCTAGTAAAGAGAACCTAATTAGACTACTAGCTTTCTAATTTAACACTAATCACTCTTTTTCCTTCTAGTCATAGGTTTGTTTCTAGAAATTGCAACCTATGGATCTTAGACAATGAGCAGATCCTCCACTTGATGATACTATAGCTCAAAATTTCTTCCATTAAATTTGTCCATATATAACTAGAATGTGTTTTCTGTCTTTTTTTGAAATAAAAACCTTCCTATACACAAATTTTTGTCAAACTAATATTAATAGCTATTTCTTTTTCTATCCATAAATCTTACAAGGTACCTCAGATTGCCAATGATTTTTTTATCAAATTGAAGAAAGCTAAATAAAACTACAAAAAAAATTCTTACTTAATATTGAGAGTAGACAATGCAAAAAAGACTCTAATCTAATAATTTCAACAAGAATATTTGGCATGCAAGACACATAAAATAGTATGCAACTTCATCCAAACAACATGCAATAGTTTGGAATAATAAATAAGCAAGATGGAAGAACATGGAACACAAAATGAACACATATGATAAATCAACTACCTTGGGAAAACCCTTTCAATAACAAAGAAACACCAATATGTTATTCAGTAAACAATATTATTGCAGTTACAATATGATAGTAAAATATCACTCCTCAGCCCAATCCATCTTTGCATACTCATAATAAATATTTGCGTGCGACATAATTTGTCACATCAAATAAGAACTCCTTTTACATTTAAACACATAAACAATACAAAATAATAAATTAAAACAAATATTAAGATTTACAAAGCATATGACACCAATCTTAACAATAGTTTCTTGAAACCGCATAGAAAAAATAACACATAAAATTCATCCATAAGTTAGGAACCAAGAAAACCTAATTTAGGTCTTCTAGTGTGCCTGTTTTTTATATTTTCATCAGAAGAAACGATGCTTATATTTAAAGCTAGATGGATACCAAACTGAAACTGTTGGCATTGGATTATTATAAAATACCTTACATGATCTATCATAGGAAGCAACTACTTGAGAAAATTGTTGCCACATAGCCCTCTCCTTATTTATACATAGATAGTTTAGAAAGTACATTTTAACTGACTGATTCTCTTCGTTTAAAGTTACAGGAAACTCTATAAGCCAAAGAAAAGGAGATTCTGAAAAGAAAGCAAATGATTCGCATAAGGAAGAAGAAAATAGAGGAGCTCAAGAGGAAGATGATGAGGACGATGGTATTGAATGGGAGTGTTAATGTCTTCTTCACTACACTTCTTCCGTATGTGCAAGTCCTTTGTTCTTATTAAAATATCAACCATTTCTTTAAATGGCTTAAAATGATACATTTCCCTATAGTTTTGTTTAAAATTTTATTCAAAAAATAAAATTTCTTAACAGAGAATTAGAAGTACAACGATGTTTTGCATTTTGTTTTTTTACCAGACAATGTGGTATAGTCTATTTAGAGTAAATTCTTTATCTGGTCACCTCTGCTGTCTGAACAGTGTTTTGTCTGCAAATTGGGATTATATTTTCAATGTCGCAACAATCAGTAGTTCAAATGGGCTTCTGATCATTTGCAAGATTGAAATATTGTGGAAAGGGGTCAATTACTCCCACATTTGTCACAACAGTTGGACCAATTAATCTAGATAGACAGGGGTGTGTAATGCCCTTGCTTTGTATTGCTCTACTTTGATTTAAATAAAAAATTTACCCCTCTTTTAGCCTAAAAACTCAAGGAGTAAATGTCGACAGTCATTGTAAAATAGCTAATCACTTATCTCTCTCTTTGATTAGATTCTTCCTTCATATTTATTTTGGATCTTATCATGTGTAATGTATATCATTTGAAATAGATTTAATTCATAGTGTAGAATATAATTGTTATCCTTAGGCTAAAAGGTAGATATTCATTTATCTACATTTTGATGAATCTAAAATTTCCAACATGATTTTTTATGATCTTTATGTTCTTATAATCATGGGTCTTTGATTGCTTCTCTTACTCTAGATAGATTGCTCAAAATCATTACCCTTGAGTCATGCACATGCACAACATTGATTCACGATGACAATAGTTCTATGTTTATAGCCCATTAGGGTGCCCTAGGTCCAAGCTCACCACATCTATATTTATTTAACAATGGTTAAATCTTAATTAAAATTAGTTGATGTAGATTACAAGAAATTCAAATTGAATAATTTATGAAAGAAAATGTGTTGATATAATTGAGACATTACCTAGAAATTGGTGTGATGATGAATTAGAGTGTATTCAATGCACAAGTACTATACTTGATTCACAATGATAACATTTTTTTTTGTTTAATTTATGATAGTATCTTAAATCCATGCTCAACATACCTACACTATTTAGCATATTTAAACTTGAGGGGACTCACATTTGAAGCATTATTTTATTACATGTATGTATGTTGGATTTTGTTAAATAATTAAAATGTGATCTAATATATAACTTTAATATTAGAAGGAAACAAAATAATTTAATTATTGTAATATAGATGGGCATTGGGGGTTAGGAAGCATATACAAAAACAAGGTGGAGTGTTTATAGGCGGCATTTTGAATCTTCTCTAGGTCACTTTGCATAGGCCAGTTAGATAAACCACCATTCACTATATATATCTTACCAAAGTCCTAAAGTTATCTCCTTTCTACACCACAAATCCTTGTATTATGTTAGAGCCACATAGTCTTGGGGAAACTAGTTTGATCCTAACTCTAATTCAGTTAATTAAGGAAACAATAGTTTGACCAAGGTTGTGCCGCTTCAACACAATCTTACTCAAGTTTCCTAAAACTAGTTCTTGGACACTATTTGGTAATGTCGTGCAACCATACCCAAAAATAACTAGGTATCTTTAAAACATTTCCATTGTATTCTAGAGTAAATGTATACGATAATAGAGATATATATTATATTACAAGGATTTTTTTTTAGAGTTGGTGTGGCAAGGGTTTGAGGATTGATGTGTATAAGTTTTTTAAATCAAGGCTTTCCATAGAATGACCTATTTTTTATAGCTCATCTAGATTTTTAGTGTCAAATATTTAGTCTATGGGATGACAATTAAAATTGATTTGTGTTAGATTTAGGTGTGGATAGTGTGCTTAGTTGATATGGTAGAAGTAATAAGGGGATAAAAAATATATATACCAAAAAAAAGTAGGTATATAAAATACATAGAAAAATAGGATGGTATTTAAATAATGCTATTGTATGCAAAGGGGTATCAAAAACATAAGATTTTTAAGGGGCAGAAATAAAATTAGGAACATTTTTTGGTCCCCTATAAATGCATGTGTTATGAAATTGGTTTATTAAGTGAATTCCCTAGTATCCAATCTAAATGGTTAAACCTTAATTATCATTATTTGAGGTTTATTGAGGTAAACTAAGCTCATGAGATAGGCTACATGGTTTTAGATAATAAATTATGCTGAAATAAGAGATATATTTAGGTATTTGCTAGAAACTAGCATAATGATGAATTTGATTTTGATTGTTGATGTGCTACAAAAATATTTGGTGATTAAAATCTTGAATTTTATTGATGATTATAGGCATGTGATTAATGAATATGGGTGTACCTAGATGTTAGGATAATATTACATCCATGACTTTTTCCACATGATAATATTGTATCTAGTTTTTTGTAATTTGGTGTATTATAAAATTTTAGCTACAATTTTTGTTCTTGTGATGTCTATACTTTGTTTGAGAAATGATGACCTTAAGAAGCACCTTTGTGATATATATTTATATGGGAAAAAAATAGTGTTCAATATCCTTGTTCCAATACTCAACTTCCTAGTTTTATTTAATAAGATTGAAATAATATACAATGTTGCATGTTAAATAACCACATTTGATGTAAAGTAAGATAATTGACACCAATGGATTATGTGATACACACATGATTGAGAAATTATATTTTAGATTTATGTTCAATAATGAAAATGTCATTGGATGATATGTTTAAATACACACTCTTAGACACATAATTCAAACCTTTTGGTGCAACACTAGTGGTTGATGGTCATATCAATGGATTATCATCCTTGGAATTTATTATTTTAAAATTTAAAATTGGAGGATTGGATTATACTAGCATTTCTATTGAGGGATTATAATCATAGGTTTGATCTTGTCCAAAGAGGTAAAATTCCATGGAACTAGGCTAGTGATGTTTTACAGTAAATAATATAGAATGATAAAGTCTTAGGTTCAAGTTTAGGGTCATTGGTTGTGATATATGAGCCAAAAATATTTTATCTAGAATTATGCATTCATTCCAACCACACAAATTGGTGTAAATAAGATTTTTTTTGCATTATGCACTTTTCTTTTAGACTGTAATAATATTGATCATTAAGTATTTGAAGCTATATTTTAAAGTAAATAATTTGATTCATGAATGAAACTTAGAATGAACATAATAATACTATAGGCAATAGTACTTATGGTTCTTTACCTTGAAATAAAACTTCATGTTACACTATGATAGTATATTGAGTCAAAAGAACTTTGAGAATCTTAGAGTCTAGGAAAAAATCACACCTAAAAGGATGTCGTTTTAAAATTGACTTGTGGTCTTATTTAAAGAAAAAAATGATCTTTAGTACTTGCAATATTTGGTCATTTGATGTTATCAAAATTAAGAAAAATATTAGATAAGTTATAAGGAGAACCACAGAGATTTAAAATTTGAGTGGAACATATTAACTTCCTCCTTAATAAAATTGAAATAATTTTAAAACTAAAGAGATAAGTGAAGCAAGTAATGAATGGTTATTTGTGGATGACAATGAATGGTACTGTATTAATTTTCAATTGATAACATAGGCTAATGTGTGATTTTGTGTTGTCCTTGACCTTCAAAGTGTGCCTTGGCAATGCATAAAAATTGGTATGGAAAAACTAGTTTCTTCACTAATGTCTAGCAATGGTAGACTAAAGTAATTGATCTACCTATAAAACGAAGACGAGAGTGTATTTTTTTTTTTTTTTCATTAAACACTAATATCATCTTATTTAGATGACCTAATGATGTATGCATATAAATAAACCTAGTTTCTTGAAATTCAAATTTTCATGCTCATGCATATAGGTAATAGTTATATCATTAAACCACAACCTTAGAATTCAAAATTTTAGATTTTGAAATAAGAGGATCGAATCAAACTAGCAATAATGTCTACAAATAGGATTAAATATACAATAATATCCATGGTGGATACATTGCTACAAATAAATTGAGCATGGTCATAAACAAGGTATAACAAAAATTTGATTGGTGGATAAAATCTTGGGTTAGTGGACACCAAAAGGATCAAATAATTCACTAAAATCATGTGTCATTGTGTAAAAATAGTGAGGGAAAGTGTTAGGTTATGTGCTTTCATGATCTACATTTTATGTAACACCCCTCTGTTTTCCTCTTATGTTAGATTAAGATGCTTTGTTATTTTATCATTTCTTATTGAGTAGTATGAACTATGTGTATTATGAGATGTACTTTCGTTGATGTTATACTTGACATGTTTTGGTTAAAATAATGTTGGTTTATTATGACATGATTATTGCTTATGAGTTTTATTAATGATGGAAGTGTCAGTTTGGTGATACTGTATTGGTGAAGGGGACATGATTGCATCACTCGCTTGTGAGCACCCTACGATTATGTGATTTCCCCTTCATGGTGTATTTTATAATGATTTTATATGCATGTGCTATTGATGTCTTGGATACAGGTTTGTAGGTACATGACATTGACTCCACCTGGCTTCACAGGTTTGAGCGTGTCGACCCAACGGTATGATGATTGGGAGATAGTAGCTAGGTTACCTGTGTCAGTTCTACACCCTAGCCATAGTGTGTCGTCAGTTGAGTCTGTTCTATCTTTGGTGCTTGTTTTAATATTATTTAATTCGGAAGGGCTCTTGAGTATGGAAATAAATACTTAGAGTTTATGTTTTAAGTTATGTTGATATTTATTTAAATTTAAATTGTACATTGTGATAGAAGTTTTTATTTAAGTTGATTAATTAAATTTGATTTATTTAATTAATTAAATTTAATCCTATGGGTTGAATTTGTTTATTAAATAATTAAAATTTAAATATGTTGTTGAGAAAATTAAAAGAAGAGGGAAATTTAATTTAATCGTAAATGGTAAATTTCAATTAGAATTAATTAATTTCAATGTGGAATTGAATTAGTATTTGAGTTTAAATTAGCATTTGGAATTATTAAAATAAATGGAAATTAGTTCATTTTGGAATTTAAATTTGAATTAGAAGTTAGTAGATTTATGTTGAAATTAAATTAGTATTTGAAATTAAATTGAAATTAGAAATTATTTTCAACATGCAAATGGCTTGGGAAAAATATCTGATTGTTGAGAAGATATTTTGAATGTGACATGTGTGTGAGATGAATGCATGATTTACTCTTAGTTGAGATATTATTTTTGGAGGAGGAATTTAATTGAAAAAAGAGAAGGAAGGAGAAGTTCTCTACACAAGAGATTTTTGGAGAAACAAGATATTTTTTCTTGAAAGAGTTTTTTGGTTGAAAATTTTGAGAAATCTCAAAGTGGTTTTCAAGAATTTTGGGGGTTTTTGTATTTTTACATCTTCTTGGAAGAGGTGATTTTGGGAAAAGCTTTGGAATTGATCTTTGAAGGAGAGGCTTTGCTTCAATATTCATCTTCCTCAAGCTTTAGGAGAACAGGTTCTTTCAATTTATGTTATTTATTTTATTGTTTGTGAAAGATTGTCTACACAAAAGTTAGGTTTATAGAAGCTTTGCTTAAATTGGTAATTGAAAATTGAAAGATTGTCTGTGCAAGAAGTTTTCTGTGTTTTGTTTATAAAAACTTTAAATTGTTTCAAATTTTTGTAAGGCTTCTTTGTTGTTGAAAAGTTGTGAAATAACTCAGAAGAAATCAATCTATGGTTTAAGAATTTAGTTTTATTTTTGAAAATCTCTATGTAAATTTAAAGAAAAGAGATTTTCGTAATCTTCAGAGATTTGTGTTTAAATCTACCTGTAGTAATTTTGATAAATTTTATCATGAAGAATTCTGTATTACTTGATTGGAATTGAAATCCTTTTTATAAATTTGGAGGAAATGTTATTATTATTGTGAAAAAATTTTGTGGTAAATTGTTTGCCAAATATTTACCTGTAAATAGCATTCTTCAAAAATTTATCCCCAATCTTTTTATTATACTAAAAATCCTAATATATATATATATATATATCTGTGTGTGTGTGTGTGTGTGTGTTAGACATATTTATTGTTTCCTTATAATTAAAATTAAAATTTTTATATAGAAAAATCCAAGCATTGTCGTACTATGCAGGAAAATAGTATTTTTTTTAATTGAGAAACATTTTTTTTTAATTGTTGTTGACTTTGGTTGTTAGTGGTGGGGGTTTAATTCTCCCCACCGATTGTACATTGGGTAAGGAGCGGCGGCTGCCTTGGCAGCGCCCTCCACATATGTGGAGGGAGCGCTGCCCAAGGCAGCGACGCCTTCCTTCCCATTATTATGGGGTCGGCCGACTGTACTGTGGGTACAGTTCGGCCCTATGGTGATCTCCTGTCTATAAACCTTTGGCGCCTATTTCAATGGTTGCATCTCCACTTTGGAATTCGCTCCTTGAAGTCTATTAATGGGATTTGACCTCCATTGCTTTAAATAATATATGATATTATATGTATAAATATTATATTCATATATTCGGAGATTTGTTTATTAAAAGTTATTTTTATTTTGGCCAATAATAATATATTAATTTTGTAATATATATTATTATATATTGAATTTATATATATATATATATATATATATATATATTGGATTAAATATATATATATATATATATATATATAAGTAGATATATATAGCATATTTGTGATATGTATATATATATATATATATATTGCATGTATATTTTGCATGAGTATTTTTAATGTTTAAATTTTATATATTTAGTTGCATGCAAATTGCACAAATGGAGATTTTGAAAAGAATAATTAATATGCATGGGTTATTCTATTAGAGAAATGGGTATTTTTGGTTAATAGGGACAAAGTATTTTTTTTTTTAAATAATCGTGGTAATGAAGAAATCTTGAAGTGAAGAAATTGTTTTCATTTAAATGATTATTGGGTTAGATGCATGTGAATGCATGTATTAGGGAAAATTGGAATAGTGTGATTTTGGAAAAGAGAAAATTATAATTTATTTAAATGATGAAAATTGTTTGAGAAAATAGATATTTTGTTAGTTTGAAATTGAGGAATTAAGGGAAAAAGTTAGTGTGATGTTTATATTTGTTTGAAAGTATCTTTGTAATTAATTAGTTAATTTGGGACAATTGAGTAGTGTGAATTGTTATAAGTTATTTTGTTGACTGAATGCAACGTTGTGATAAATTAGAATGTTGTAAACATTAAACTACTATGCTTTTATGATGTGTTTGAGATATCTTTTGTGGTGTTTAAGGGTTATAGTAAAGTGGTATTAGATGAGTTATTATAAGTCTCCATAGTGAGGAATGTTAATTTGTGAGTTATCATTTCATGGTTTTGTCTTGTGAAGTTCTTTATGGTAGTAAGTTTGTTATTTTTAGTAAGTTACCCGGTTTCTATGAATGGGGAATGGTTTATTCTTCTTTGAATGGTTTGATCTTCCATAAATGGAGTGTTGGATATTTTGTACCTCCTTAGTTTGGAGTGGTGATGTATCACATCATAACCGTAGGAGGGTGAAGCTCAATGGGGGCCAAGATCTGAAAAGATCTAATGAGTAACTCATGTACCTTGAGTGACATTTTTCCTAGGTTAGTTGTATGTATAGGTTACTGGTGAGTCATACTGTTATACTCATATAGTATTGTAATCTTGAGTAGTGTTGTTCTTGTGGTAGTTTGTTTTGAGTTGAGTTAGCCTGTGACTAGAGGTTGTAGGGATTGTCCTTGTATCCGTGTTACTGTCTCCTAGCACGGGGGGTGGGGCTTCTGGTACCACTTGGTTGGGAGGAACATGTGCCCTACACCGTTGGGTCCCCTTTTGATTTACAGGTGTGTCGCGAGGTTTTCCAATGGGGAGCTTGCAGTGGTTCATTCATTAGATTAGGCTTTCTAGTTACATCTATCTAGCTCTTGTAATTATTATTTATTTGCTTTCGAGGTGGGATATTGTAATTGTAATAGTTAGGTTTGATCTACCTCATTCCAGGAATGAGTTTTGTAATCTATTTTTAAGTTAATGTAAACTGGAACTTATTATATGATATCCTAATGTTAGAATCTTTAATGCTTTATAAGTATGTGAAATTAAATGTATGGTTAATATTTTTATAAATGCTTTGTGTTGAAGTGGTGTGTATGTTTTGGTTATCGATGTAATCTTGTCACGTTACCTTAGAGGTTGTTGCGAAGTGTTGTGCATCTTCTTTGTTAATAATGCACTTTTAAGAAAACAAATTGTACGCTTCTGTGTTGAGTTGTAACTTCCTTTAGGGTCTTGTGGCGGGGCATTACACATGGTATCAGAGCACCCCAGGTTCATACACTAGATCCTCTGGGTACATTTGTGTCCACTATGTTGTTCTTGTCGATTTGTTAGTGGAGTGTTAAGTGATCACGTGCTCATGGCTTTTGCGTTAGCATGAGTTACTCTGAGAAAGAGTGTAGCATGTAAGTAACCTGATATAAGTTTATGGTTGGAAAGTTAAGATACGTATCCCATGGGTTATGGAATTTGATATTCTATGGGATTATGTATGTAGTTGTACCCCCTTGTAAATGTAATAAACCAGTAACTGTATCTTGCTTGAATGTTGTTGAAACCCGCACTTGCTTTGTGTGTCCATGTGATGGTGATACTTGGTACCCATCCATTAGGAAAATGTCGCATTTTGGTGTGGGATTAACCATACCACTATGTCTATTTGCATGTTTGTAACCTGATTGAGCGCCAACCTAGGTGTGGTTGAAAATTATACATAAGAGTAACCAAAAGTAGCTCCTTTTCTTTTGGTTCTCTAGATCCTCAATCCGTGAAGGGATAGTAGTAGTCACAAGTTTCTTGGGTGGAGTGTGTAGCATACGCATATGCGGTGCAGAGCATCTCAGCTCAACCAATACCGAGGAATCATACCCACTACTTTCCCTTATGTTGGATTAGGATACTTGATCCATAAGTGTTAGCCTAATCCCCACAGTCTTGAGTACAACAGCATGTTTGTTAGTTATGCCTAGACATCTGTAGAGGCGATGATATGGCATTAGTGAGTTAACCTCATCTATATGAGAGGTGAAGCTTGATAGCCCCATAGTGATATATCATATTGCATTATGTATATGTACCCTATCTGCATGTGTTCCGACATGATGCTTGAGATACGATGCCACACCCTACTCATGTTCCGACATAGTAATGGTGATGATGCCGTGTTACATGATGCCACGTGCTGAAACACGTGAAGGCGCATTATGAGATTTTCTTTGTTAGCCTACTTATGTGATGAGCGTAATGGGGTCTCGAACACTTGTAGAGGGACTGTCATGGTTGCCTTGACCATGTTGGTCGGGTAGCGTATGGGTAGATCCTAGCCACATATACCTCTAGCTATAGCGAGTTCCTACGTGTGTCTTCTCCACGAGGTATCACGAGTGGGGTGAGTTCTGCGCGTGCCTATTTTCGTGGACCCATAGACGCACTGCCATGTGGCATACGACCAGTATGTGCCTTCTCCGTCTGGCGTTTGACCAGGTAGAGTGACGATGTTTTCTTTAATCATGGATACACTCTAGCCATGCGGATAGCGTGCTTATTCCGCATCACATGAGGGCTATTATCATTCTAGCTGGACGTTATTTCCTTCTTCCTCGCTGGTGGCTAGTATTTAGTCACATAGTGTTGTATAGTGCAATTTTGAAGATTGTGAAATTTCTTTGGGTTATTGATGATTTTTCAGTTGTTTGTGAGGGCCGACACTTTGTTATATTTGATTGTGAGGGTTTAGCCACAATTTGTGATCTTATTTTCTCATAACCCTAGTGGTTATAAATTTGATTCAGTGTTGAAATTACGCGTATTTATTCCTTATTGTTGAAATGGAAATTTAATTTGATCTTCTTTATGAACTTAGTGGCTAAGCTAGTTACCTTTGTTGTTTTCAATGTCGGTTGTGTGTCGTATTGTGATTCCTCTCCAAGGTTGTATGAGGCAAACTTGGTGAGTGTGTACGAGGAAGTAAACGCAGGAGACATAGAGGATGGGGGTATGTGAGGCTGTTACGCAGCTAGAACCCACTACTCACCTATGTGTGATGACAATCTCTTGGAGGATAATCCCCTTACACAACAAGAGACAAGTTATTGTGGTCTTGTTTGGATGGTCTCACCTTTCGTGTGGCCTAACACCATCAAACCACTGATTATGATGTTGATTTATTTGAGATGGTTTTATGTTCTTGGTTCATGGATTCTTCTATCATGGATTGGTATGCTGCTTTCTGGTGTCCTGATGGACCCTTGTGTAACCTTATGTTGTGATTTCCAGTGTTGTTTGTTGGTATGCACATGTATTATACATGTTTAATCATGGGTATGGTGCTTTATCTCTGAGTTATGTAAGTTAATTTCACCTTTGGTTGTGACTCCTTTCTTGGATGGTGTGTTTAGGATGCCTAGAAGAGGTAGACGTAGCGTCGATCGTCGAAACTCTACTTTTCAAAGTTTGCACGAGTATGATGGTGGGATCACTTGGGCCCATTGATATGTTCTACAATTGGGGAGATTCTCACACGTCTTGGCTCTAGTCAAGGTGGTGGTCATCAGGTTTATAGGGAAAGGGAAAGAAACCCTAGAAGAAATGTTTCTGCTTTGGCAACACTTGTGTTGAATGTTTTTAGGGCATGTTCTCCGCCCAACAATCATTCTTATGAAGGTTCAGTTTTTGGAAACTGGATGGTAGGTGTTCCTTTTGGTGAGGTGCACCCAATAATCTTTGGGTTCCGGGGTGATCATCTTACACATAGGAGGATTCAGAGTTGGATACGAGCCCTACTCCATCGTCCTGTTTAGATAGCTCAGAGCACTCAAGGTGCAACAGGTAGAGATACAGGATGTTACAATTGTGGCCAACAGGGTCACTTAGCAAGACAGTGTTCTCAGAGGAACACACTTGGAATCAGTCAGAGATCGGTAGTTACTGAGCCAACAAGGAATGATGCAGGAAGGAATTGTGAAACGAGTGCAGCGGTTAATCATCGTCGGATAGAGCATCAGAGTACAGATGTGGAGATTACTGGAAGTGGACAAGTAGCTGTTTTGGGAGCTCATGAAAATCTTGCAGTACAGGAGGCCGAGGAAGTGTCTTCAGTGTTGTTTCCTTTGCTTTGATTCTTGTTTTATGTTAGGATATGTGTTTTGAGACTATGTGATTGTTTAGTTTGACAATATATTTGGCCTTGAGAATGATAACTCTGGATATTGTTACTTTTATGATTGTGTATGTAGTAGTTCAGTGTTGGAACCATGGATTATATGGGTTTTGTGAAATTTCATACTGGGAGTTTTTGCAGGCTTCCAGGAGTAAGCCTGACCCTAGGGGGGAGAATGTTAGACCCCTCTGTTTTTCTCTTATGTTAGATTAAGATGCTTTGTTATTTTATCATTTCTTATTGAGCAATACAAACTATGTGTATTATGAGATGTACTTTCGTTGATGTTATACTTGACATGTTTTGGTTAAAATAATGTTGGTTTATTATGACATGATTATTGCTTATGAGTTTTATTAATGATAGAAGTGTCAGTTTGGTGATACTGTATTGGTGAAGGGGACATGATTGCATCACTCGCTTGCGAGCACCCTGCGATTATATGATTTCCTCTTCACAGTGTATTTTATAATGATTTTATATGCATGTGCTATTGATATCTTGGATACAGGTTTGCAGGTACATGACATCGACTCCACCTGGCTTCACAGGTTTGAGTGTGTCGACCCAACGGTATGGTGATTGGAAGATAGTAGCTAGGTTACCTGTGTCACTTCTACACCCTAGCCATAGTGTGTCATCAGTTGAGTCTGTTATGTCTTTGGTGCTTGTTTTAATATTATTTAATTCGAAAGGGCTCTTGAGTATGGAAATAAATACTTAGAGTTTATGTTTTAAGTTGATATTTATTTAAATTTAAATTGTACATTGTGATAGAAGTTTTTATTTAAGTTGATTAATTAAATTTGATTTATTTAATTAATTAAATTTCATCCTATGGGTTGAATTTATTTATTAAATAATTAAAATTTAAATATGTTGTTGAGAAAATTAAAAGAAAAAGGAAATTTAATTTAATTGTAAATGGTAAATTTCAATTAGAATTAATTAATTTCAATGTGGAATTAAATTAGTATTTGAGTTTAAATTAGCATTTGGAATTATTAAAATAAATGGAAATTAATTCATTTTGGAATTTAAATTTGAATTAGAAGTTACTAAATTTATGTTGAAATTAAATTAGTATTTGAAATTAAATTGAAATTAGAAATTATTTTCAACATGCAAATGGCTTGGGAAAAATATCTGATTGTTGAGAAGATATTTTGAATGTGACATGTGTGTGAGATGAATGCATGATTTACTCTTAGTTGAGATATTATTTTTGGAGGAGGAATTTAATTGAAAAAAAAGAAGGAAGGAGAAGTTCTCTACACAAGAGATTTTTGGAGAAACAAGATATTTTTTCTTGAAAGAGGTTTTTGGTTGAAAAAATTGAGAAATCTCAATGTGGTTTTGAAGAATTTTGGGGGTTTTTGTATTTTTACATCTTCTTGGAAGAGGTGATTTTGGGAAAAGCTTTGGAGTTGATCTTTGAAGGAGAGGCTTTGCTTCAATATTCATCTTCTTCAAGCTTCAGGAAAACAAGTTCTTTCAATTTATGTTATTTATTTTATTGTTTGTGAAAGATTGTCTGCACAAAAGTTGGGTTTATAGAAGCTTTGCTTAAATTGGTAATTGAAAATTGAAAGATTGTCTGTGCAAGAAGTTTTCTGTGTTTTGTTTATAGAAACTTTAAATTGTTTCAAATTTTTGTAAGGCTTCTTTGTTGTTGAAAAGTTGTGAAATAACTCAGAAGAAATCAATCTATGGTTTAAGAATTTAGTTTTGTTTTTGAAAACCTCTATGTAAATTTTAAGAAAAGAGATTTTCGTAATCTTCAGAGATTTGTGTTTAAATCTACCTATAGTAATTTTGATAAATTTTATCATGAAGAATTTTGTATTACTTGATTGAAATTGAAATCCTTTTTATAAATTTTTAGGAAATGTTATTATTATTGTGAAATATTTTTGTGGTAAATTGTTTGCCAAATATTTAACTAGAATTCTTCAAAAATTTATCCCCAATCTTTTTATTACACTAAAAATCCTAAAATATATATATATATATGTGTGTGTGTGTGTGTGTGTGTGTTAGACATATTTATTGTTTCCTTATAATTAAAATTAAAATTTTTATATAGAAAAATCCGAGCATTGCCATACTGTGCAGGAAAATAGTATTTTTTTTATTGAGAAACGTTTTTTTTTAATTGTTGTTGACTTTGGTTGTTAGTGGTGGGGGTTTAATTCTCCCCACCGATTGTACATTGGGTAAGGAGTGGCGGCTACCTTGGCAGCGCCCTCCACATATGTGGAGGGAGCGCTGCCCAAGGCAGCGACGCCTTCCTTCCCATTATTATGGGGTCGGCCAACTGTACTATGGGTACAGTCCAGTGCCCTATGGGAATCTCCTGTCTATAAACCTTTGGTGCCTATTTCAATGGTTGCGTCTCCACTTTGGAATTCGCTCCTTGAAGTCTATTAATGGGATTTGACCTCCATTGCTTTAAATAATATATGATATTATATGTATAAATATTATATTCATATATTCAGAGATTTGTTTATTAAAAGTTATTTTTATTTTGGCCAATAATAATATATTAATTTTGTAATATATATTATTATATATTGAATTTTTATATATATATATTGGATTATATATATATATATATATATATAATTAGATATATATAACATATTTGTGATATGTACATATATATATATATATATATTGCATGTATATTTTGCATGAGTATTTCTAATGTTTAAATTTTATATATTTAGTTGCATGCAAATTGCACAAATGGAGATTTTGAAAAGAATAATTAATATGCATGGATTATTCTATTAGAGAAATGGAAATTTTTGGTTAATAGGGACAAAGTATTATTTTTTTTTTGAATAATCGTGGTAATGAAGAAATCTTGTAGTGAAGAAATTGTTTTCATTTAAATGATTATTGGGTTAGATGCATGTGAATGCATGTATTAGGGAAAATTGGAATAGTGTGATTTTGGAAAAGAGAAAATTATAATTTATTTAAGTGATGAAAATTGCTTGAGAAAATATATATTTTGTTAGTTTGAAATTGAGGAATTAAGGGAAAAAGTTAGTGTGATGTTTATATTTGTTTGAAAGTATCTTTGTAATTAATTAGTTAATTTGGGACAATTTAGTGGTGTGAATTGTTATAAGTTATTTCGTTGACTGAATGCAAGGTTGTGATAAATTAGAATGTTGTAAACATTAAACTACTATGCTTATGATGTGTTTGAGATATCTTTTGTGGTGTTTAAGGGTTATAGTAAAGTGGTATTAGATGAGTTATTATAAGTCTCCGTAGTGAGCAATGTTAATTTGTGAGTTGTCATTTCATGGTTTTGTCTTGTGAAGTTCTCTATGGTAGTAAGTTTGTTATTTTCAATAAGTTACTTGGTTTCTACGAACGGGGAATGGTTTATTCTTCTTTGAATGGTTTGATCTTCTGTAAATGGAGTGTTGGATATTTTGTACCTCCTTAGTTTGGAGTGGTGATGTATCACATGATAACCGTAGGAGGGTGAAGCTCAATGGGGGCCGAGATCTGAAAAGATCTGATGGGTAACTCATGTACCTTGAGTGACATTTCTCCTAGGTTAGTTGTATGTATAGGTTACTGGTGAGTCATACTGTTATACTCAGATAGTATTGTAATCTTGAGTAGTGTTGTTCTTGTGGTAGTTTGTTTTGAGTTGAGTTAGCCTATGACTAGAGGTTGTAGGGATTGTCCTTGTATCTGTGTTACTGTTTCCTAGCATGGGGGGTGGGCCTTCGGGTACCACTTGGTTGGGAGGAACGTGCGCCCTACACCATTGGGTCCCCTTTTGATTTGCAGGTGCGTTGCGAGGTTTTCCAATGGGGAGCTTGCAGTGGTTCATTCATTAGATTAGGCTTTCTAGTTGCATCTATTTAGCTCTTGTAATTATTATTCCCCTCATTTTCTTTCGAGGTGGGATATTGTAATTGTAATAGTTAGGTTTGATCTATCTCATTCCAGGAATGAGTTTTGTAATCTACTTTTAAGTTAATGTAAACTAGAACTTATTATATGATATCCTAGTGTTAGAATCTTTAATGCTTTATAAGTATGTGAAATTAATTGTATGGTTAATATTTTAATAAATGCTTTGTGTTGATGTGGTGTGTATGTTTTGGTTATCGATGTAATCTTGTCACGTTACCTTAGAGGTTGTTGCGAAGTGTTGTGCATCTTCTTTGTTAATAATGCACTTTTAAGAAAAAAAATTGTACACTTCCGTGTTGAGTTGCAACTTCCTTTAGGGTCTCGTGGTGGGGCATTACATTTTATCCCTACTTTGGTAGGTCTACAAAAATAAGTGAGCATACATGTTAGAGAAAATTGCTAAGAAAGTGTAAATCTGATAAAAATAACACTAGTTTTTATATGCCACTAAAGTAGATAAATGTGCTTGTTGTGTAAAATATATACATAACATGAATTAAAAGTCACAAACAATATTCTGCCATTGATTTTTTTTGTGGTACTTAAAAGGTGAACATGAACCAAGGATAGAAAAATTGGGACTAAAAAGATAACATGAACACATATAAAATTGAAAAATCTAAGTATATAAAAATTGAGCATAATGCTTAAATCTAAGTTTTATTATAAAAGGCATACATAAAATATACTTACACATGCAATTGAAAAATTTATTGAAAAATGTGCCAAGAAGATGCACCAACTATTTCCCTCAAGAGAAGAAAGTATTCAAATGTGACCCTACTCGAAAAGACAACACCTTACCCACAAAATGATAAGATCAATTGAAAGTGCATAAAATAAAAAGTATATCTTATGATAGTGATATACATGTAAAATAATCAAAGATGATGGTTCCATATGGGTCAAAAATGCGTACCATAAAAAATAGTCCTCCCGTAGGAGTGTTATAAAGATTGTATAGGTGGCTCATGTAGTGATAGTAGATCATGGCCATGAATTGTTTCTTTATAGAAAAAAATAATGTATATAGATGGCATCTTGGATGTTTTTGTCATTTCATATCTTTGTCTTGAAGATATTTAAATAGTTGTGACATTATCTTGGGGAACATGATAATACTTATCTTTTTATTTATATATCTTTATTTCTAGAGTTATTTATATCAAAGTACTTATGTTAGCCATAATTCTACCAAATATTTTTACAATTATTCTCATTTATATGTGTTTGTATTATCATGATTCCTTATGTATTTGTGTGTTTGACTAGAAATGTTATAGTCATGATATGGGGATAAGCCCAATAATGCAGCCTTCACACAACCAATCACAATTTTGAAAAAAAAATAGAATATGAATAACTAAGTTCCATGTATTAAGAGAGCGGTTATAAGAGCACAAAAATTCAATGTTCCACATAGGTATTCAGACTTGCCTTCCATCTTGTTATGATAAAAAAAATTGGTTCTATTAACACCTCTCTGCAATTTTCAACACCAAGTCTCATTCAATCGACAACCCTCACATCTGCAACTTCAACCTTCACGTCTAAAACCCAACACTTCGATTTCCCATTGGACAACACTTTGTTATTCCATTCACCAACCTTCACGTCCAACCAAATTCATCCTCCAATCATCAAAATGGTCCACAAATTTGATCCGAGCTATTCACCACCCCCTCTCTCTGTTCCACACAGTTGACATTCATCTTCTTATACTTCATTTCCTAGGAAGTTGAACCAGTAAAAAGAATGTTCCAATAATCTTAAGACACATAGAAAAGTTTGATTTGTTTGATTGTTTGTTTTAATTTATTTTGTTGGAATTTTCTTTCAATCAAGACTTCGATCCCAAGCTTGACGCCAAGTACCGGTCATCGCCATAACTCTTATCTCTGTCCATTCCTGTTATTCGATATAAACACTCTAAAATCCTAATGCTGACAGAGTATTAACTCAGTGGGAGTCGGGGGTCATTGATATCTCGTGCCTCATCAAATTGTGGTGTGGAAGTTATGAGCTAGTCTGAAACACTAATAATCCTTGGCATCTATCAGACTATCAAGAGTTTTCGTGCTCCCTTGCCTCCTTTCCTATCTGGTGCCATGGGTGGAAGACTTAGGGAAATCCTCATGACCAGCTACACCTATCAAGTGTCGGGGGTCACTATGCTCCCCTGCCTCATATCTTTTATGGAATTGTAGTATGAGGTAGATTGAAACCCCGATGTCCTCCATATTTATCAGTGCTGGGTTAATTTATTTTCTTAATTGAAACTATGAATTCCTTATTCTGTGGACAATTTGGCTCCTAGCAAGAGAAATTTTTTAACTTCCTCCTACACAATGCACCCAAAATCAAAACCAAAAAAAATAGTAAGAACTGAAACACAATTTCTTTGGTTGATATTGACAATTGATGCTCTTGAATCAAAATCCCATACATAGCCATTTCTATAGCTTTGAGCCAAAATGCCTCATTTACAGGCTTATCCTTCCAATGGACTAAGTACTCCATGTAATCCTTTCCTCTTGTCTGTTTTTTCCACCTAGGAGCAATCCACTTTATCAGCTTAAATTTCTTTTCAGGAATTTGATCAGTCCATTTTGATGTATCCTACAAATATTCTTGTATTCCCCTTGTGCACTTCTCTCCCCTTCATTTTCCTTGCAAATATCAGAAATGCTAAAGATAGGAGAGATGTATATCCCTTTTAGAATATCCCTTTTAGAAGAGCACTTTCGTAAGTATTGGTTGAATACTTATTTAAGACTCTACAAGGACCTTTTTTATTCCCTTTTAATTTATTATATGTTCCTCATGGAAACCTCTCCTTTCTTAAATATGCAAAAACCAAATATCTAGCTTGAAACTCATATTATCGTTTGTGTGTATCAACATAACTTTATTATTTCATGACATTTTTCTCCAAACTCTCTTTCACTTATTTATAGAAATCATGAATGTACTCAATAAAATCCTCAACTACAATGCTTTTCCTTGCCAAGTCTACACTATCCCTGAGTGCATCTACACCTCTTGGGTTGTACCCATGCACAATGCAAAAAGGGATTTTTCCCACACTCTTGTTAATTAAATTATTGTAAGAAAATTCTACCTGGGTCAATGCTGAATCCCACTAGGTATGCATGTCACCTATTAGGAATCTCAAAAAATTACCCAAACTCCTATTCATAAACTTAATTTGACCATCATTCTAAACATGGTAATTTGAATTAAAACATAATTATGTTCTTGATTTGTTCCATAATTGTGCCAAAAATATCTAATTTGTTTATCTCTATCAAAAACAATTCTCTTAGGAAACCCATGCAATGTAACTACCCCCTTGAAAAGTGATATGGCTATGTGGGATGCTTCACTACTTTTTGTACATGGTATGAAATGAGCCATTTTAAAAAATATGTCTACAACAACAAAAATATAATTATTACTTGTTTTTGTTCAAGGTAGTATCAAGAAAAAAACCATACTAGCATATTCCCATGGCCTCTCTTGTATTGGTAAAGGCTGATACAATCCCATATTTTGTTTATTTCCCTTAGCATGTTGGAAAATTCTGCACCTTCCCACCATCTTCTTCACATCAATATTCAACTCTTCCCAATAGTATCCTTCATTCAACAATGGTACTATCTTCTCCACACTAAAATTTTCACTCAAACCTCCACTATTCTTCTCCCTTATTATGTTTTCCCTAATTGACCCTTGAGGTATACATAACTTCTTCTCCTTGAACAACAATTCTTCTTGGATAAAGTATTCTATCCATGGGGTCCTATCTTTTGCTACTAGACTCTTACAAGCTTCTCAAGCCTCTTTAAAAGCATAATATCTTTCATACAAATTCCTCATTTAATCAAAACCCACAAAATTCACATGTTTTTCATTCAACAAAAAACTTCATCTATTTAATGCATCAACTACCAGTTATATTATCCAGTCACATGCTTTAAAACAAAAGAATAGCTTTGTAAGAATTCCACCCACTTCTTGTATCTCTGATTTAGGTTACCTTTGTTGTTAATGAATTGCATAGCATGATGATCTATATACAAAAGGAACCCCTTGGGCATCAAATAATGCATACAAATCTTGATCATATATAGTGTACTTCTTCTTGGCCTCAATTTATCACTAAAGTATGCTATGGGCTTTCCTTCTTGAGTCAAAACCCCTCCAATAGTTGTCCCACTTGCATCATAATCAACTTTGAAAATCTAATAAAATTTTGGAGTGCTAACACCAACTATATGTTCATTTTCTCCTTCAACAATTGAAAACACATTTCTATTGCAGTTGTAAAAGAAATCTCTTCTACTTCACCTCATTATCTCCATGATTAGAGTGTGAATCCAATTGAAATTATTTATGAACTTCCTATATAATCTCACTAATTTATGATTTTTTTTGTCTTTAAAGATACTACTAGGTGAAGACCAATCCATAATATCCTTAACTTTAGCCCTTCTTCTGACACAACAAAACCTAAATATACTGAATCTCTCTCCATTAAACTACAAATTTTCAGATTTAGCATGAAATTTTCTTCTTTTAACCTATGCAAAAATGCCCTTATGTGCAATAAATTTTCTTCATTTGTTCTATTAAAAATAAAAATATCATCTAGATATACTATCACAAACTTACCAATAAAATATTTTAGTATCTCATTCATCAACCACATGAAAGTACTTAGGTATTTTTACAACATGAATGGAATCACCAACCACTCATACAAACCATCTTGCATCTTAAACATTTTCTTCCATTCTTCTCCTTCTTGAATTCATATTTGATGGTAACCACTATTTAAATCTATCTTTTTGAATTACTTAGCCTCAAGCAGTCCATCATGTCATCCATATGGGGCATTGGGAATCTATCCTTGATTGTGATTCTTTTATCGCTCTAGAGTTAGTGCACATCCTTCATTCTTCATATTTCTTTTGGTGTGAGTGTAGAGTAAGAAAAGTGATCCAAAATCCAATTAGGTTAACTAGGATTATCTCCTTTTCACTTTGACGCCACATTCAAATATAAACTAACTAGGGTTGGATGATTAGCTTGCTACAACAAGGGAGCACCAAAATCCTAGAGTTTATGTTATATTGAGTTGTGAGGATGATAAATTTGATGTGTATTTTAGCAAGCCAATTTGACATGAGCCTTAGATTTGAAAATGTAAATTATCACACAGATAAAAATATAAAATTAGAAACCAACTTCAGATCTAAGAGATAGAGATATAGAGGAACTTGGACTAAAAATTTGGAGCTGATTTGCAAGGTCAAAGGCATGGAGTGCCCTAGACTATCCTCCTCTTTTATCAGATTTATAATGTCTAAATTATGGATTAAGGTTTGAATTGTGTTTTCTAAAACTATCACCTATTGAAACCTTCGGACCTGACCTGCACACTTGAAAAGAGGGGGAAAGGTTGTGTTGTATAGGGGTTTCCCTAATTCAAACCCCATTTTTATATTTCTACCTCCATGTACAACAAATGGTGATGATAAAAAGGGTATGCTCTAGGTCAGGCAAAGGCCAAAAAAATGATAACCGACTGAAATGATAAATGATAAATGATATGCTACCCTGAGGTGAAATCCTTGATGAAGTGATGATATACACAAGTTACCACAAACGTTGATTGATGGATGTCTTGATTGCTTGATAGACATGCAAAAGGTTAGTTCCCATAACACAATAGCTTGTTGCAGATATCATGTAGAGTATAACTCAATACTTCTCCATAATTGCACCATAATCACTTCCTATACATAATTACTTCCTTAATCTTGATGTCTTACAAGCTTGAACTTGATTGATTCAAAATTGTTGTAATAATTCTACTAATTTTTCCCTTGAATTCTCTTCACTGATTTTAGGATCTTCAATTTTCTCATTAGATTTTCTAGGTGTGTTTCTAGGTTTTCAAATGATAAATGACTAGTATCTATATGAAATACTTCTAATTTCCCAAAAATAAAATATTTATAGCTGAAAATTTAAATTATAAATTCAAATAATAAAATACCAACACCGAAATATTCAAATTGGAGCAAAAAAGAGGTGGTCTAGGGCGTGGGGTTCCCTAGAATAGACCCATTCTTTTTGGGGCCCAAAGTGTCAAGACCAAATATTAAATGCTTAATTCAATTTCCCATTGTTTGATTTTTTAAATATTTTTGTAAAATAGGTAATTTTAAAATGCATAATTGGGTCCAAGCACATAGGGGGGAGAAAAACCTAGTCTGAAATTATCAAGGGTGACAATTTCGATACTACATCTAGCCCCCACTTTAGTGAGAGTATGAACTTATGCTCAGACTCGCACTAAAGGAAAAACCACTAAAAATATGCTACCAAATTGAGGGTTGCACAACCCCCCAACTTAGGATCTCATCAATCCACAATGTTAAGACAAATATGCACATCAAAATGGAAAAGATTCACTCACACATAAAGAAAATGAAAAATCAATGGAGTACACTTAAAAAGAATACAAAAATCATGCCCAAAGCCAAAACATTGTATATAAAGAATACACAAAGTAGATACACAAATAATACACACATAATACACAAATTAGACACACCAAAGACACAAAGCAGACACATGGAAGATATAATGAAAAAAATACAAACACAATAAAACAAAAACACAAGGGTTAGTACTAAAAAGGATTTAAGTCAGTAAGGTAAAGAGACATCAATCTTAAATTTTCTTCAAATACCAAACATCATCCATCAAATGTGTTTCTTAAACAAAATGGTGTTCTCATAATTATTCTAAATCACTCATGAAACACATGGCTTCACTTGCAACAAAGGTGTGTTATGCTAGCTAGCCATGTAAAAAAAATAAAATTCATGAATCAACAAGCCTCATTATTCCAAATCCATGGACTATGTTTCCAGCCACACTTTAGGGAGTGCACAAAAGTTTAACATCACGAGGGACAAATTTCTATCCACACTTAAGGAGGTGCATAAATATTTAATGTCACAGGGGATGATAAATGATTAACACCATAAGGGATGAAATGATTACCATGCCTTAGGGGGAATTATAAACAACACCACCACAAAGGGTATGTCGATAAGTCAAATCTGAAAAGATGTCTATCAAATGGATAGGGTGATATGCCCCCCACTTAAATGTGAACATACTTGCTATGTTGGTATTTTAGGAAAAATATGGGAAGGGGGATCCTTCAAAAGAATACACACCTCCCAAAACTAATTATCCTTTCTCCCCAAGTGTAAAGGTAAAGAAAACCATGCTGTAGATTATCATGTTGGTACTATAGAAATAAATATGGCTGCACTTAAGGTTGTACCACCATGAATTTCAATGAGAAAACATGTGAAGCTATAAATTCCACATAGTGGGGAGTAACACCATATGATAGATATTTTTATTATTTAGAAGGATTAGATGCATCAAAGCATGGAAGAGCACCACAATAACTAAGTTGTTATATTTTAAGTATACTCAAGGCCTAACATTCATTGGTGGAATAACCATGAACTCAATGATATGCACAAAAAGAGTTATTTGTATAAAATTTCTTACATGTTGGAGGAGGAAGAGAAATTAGGTAGGATTCAAAAAGCCTCAACATAAAATTCTCTTGATTTTATAAATGTGTAGGAGACAAGTTTTCGTCTTCTGAAGAAAAGCTTGCTCACTTACTAGATAATGTTTTAAATATATTGGATGATGGAAGATGGGATGTAGATGAAGGAGAAGAAGACTAAAATCCTAAACCTCTTTTTGATAGATATGACATAGACTTCACATGTCCTTAATTACTTGTTCTATGTTTTCATTATACCTATTTTTAGAAAGTATTTTATATCCAAGACCATAACACTTTTCCAACTTAGATGGAAAATCCTTATCTAAATCCTTACGAGAAAAATTGATTCTTTTTCAAAAATGAAAAATTCTTAAATTAATTATTTTAGAGTTAGGCAATGTCAACACACAAGGGATAAAATATAAATCATGAGATGATGAATTTGGATTTGTTTATGTAGAACAAGATTGAGCGAATGAAACACAAGATTCCTTAGCTTTAGATTGTGATATTTTATACTCACCCATAAAGGAAGGTGTAAAATCTAATGAACCCCAATCATCACCAAGGCATACATTTGAAGATAAATAATCATTTTGATCAATATTTGTACTAGATGCTATATTATTCAACTCTTTGGATTTTGATGGCGAGATTTTAGACTCACCACTGTAATATGTTGTAAATTATAATGAGCCCCAATTTTCACCCAAGAGTGCATTCATAATATCATTATTCTTGGAAGGCAATGGATCAACTTTTCAATATGGAATTAAATTATTAAGAGATTTGGAAGTGTTATGTTCAACTTCGATTTGTGAATTATAATTTTTTGCATTTGATTTAACCATATATATCTTATTATTATATTCATATTTCATCTCATGGCGAAGATTAGACATGAATCCTTTCATGGCATGAATCCACAATATACCTAGGAGAATATTATATGAAAGAGGTCTTGGCATGATATGGATAGGGGTAGGAAATATCACAAGTCTTATCGAAATGGGTAGTGTGATTGTCCCTAATGGTTGCATACTAACATTATCAAATCCATGAATAGAAATATCATTAGATTTTATAAGATTCTTATCCACGCAAATTTTGTTTAGAATATTTTTTGATCATCAAATCTTGCACCTCTCCAACAACCTTATATGAAATTTAGCAAATGGGGGACCAATTTTTGCCTCACTAAATGACCTCTAGGTTTTTTTTATAGAAAGTTGGATCTTCTTTTTGTTGGGTGAAAAGGTAGAAAGAAATGCATATAAAACATGAAAATGGCAATGCACAAAATATTTTCCGACATTTCAAACCTTAATTTATTCCTTATAACTGGTATGATAGACACAAAATGTTGCAGACCCTTCATTGTTGGGAAGAGAACGAGAAACAAAGGCTTAACGAAAGCACAGTGCAGTCTTTCAAATATCCCCATGGGAAGCACTTATTAAGGTTTGATCATCCATAAGAAAATCCTACAAATTAACAAAAATATCCAAAAATTATAGAACCCTTTCTCCCTTTACAACATGATGTGGAAAATGGTAATCTTTAATAGAATGGAAAAGTTCAATAGACATAATATGATTTCCAAAAGATAGCATTCAACATAGAAGCTTAGCAACATGAAAATTAGCTAGATCTAAATTATCAAAGTAACCTTATCACAATGTTTTTAACATGAATGAAATATAAAAAATAAACTTGACAAAGGCCATAATATGAACAATTTCAAATATTTCCTTTAAATAGATCAAGATTCAATAATATATGGACTAAAAACCAAAGGTCGAATGCCATTTTGATGATAGTTTGAATTAAAATATAACATGCTAGAGAATGATTGTATTCTATAAAACCTTCTACTTCTGAAAATATAAACTCCCTAATAGATCTATCTCCTTCAAAATATTTTCAAAGTCAAATTCTCTATTTTTTTTTGCTGCCACCCCCTTCATTTATAGCCAGGAGAAAATAATGCTTCCACCAACACTCTAGATGCAGAAAATGCTAGATGTCAGACCTGATAGCTCTCAATCTGATCCTAGATCTTGATTAGATCGCAACAATATTTTATCATTAAGTCCCAAATGATTCATTAATGGTTTTAGATATTTAGCAAAGATAGTTGTTAGAAAAATTTCATATTTTTAACACAGCCCGGCAAAAATATGATTGATTAACCATAGAGGTCAACAATGTTGACTCAAATGTTCTACTCCAAAAGCAAAACACCCATTGCATTCTAAAACTCCACTCAAAGAGATCACTCTACAAACAAAATAAATTTCTCAAAGCGAATAGGTGATGTGTCAAGCAAGCAAACAATCTCACCTTGTTAAAATAGTTTTGAAGAAAATCTCCACCAAGCTGACACATGCCTTAGCTTGTGCCCGAGAGGAAAATCATATGTAAAAGTTGTGCAGCCACCACGTGGCACATTGTGTGCCTTTTAAGAGAAGTAATAGCTTATTTAAGCACAAATTCTTCCCAAAGCCGAAAAGTGTAAGGACTAAAAACCCAAAAAAAAGGATTAAACCTACAAAATTTCTTTATAGTTCTAGCAACTCACAGGGGGGCTCGCTTGTGGAGGTATGAACCTAGAGCTCTGTTAATTCCTAGAATTTGAGGAACGCAGAGTGTTGGACTTCCCAATCCAAATTAGTGGGTTGGATGAGAGTGCAAATAATCTCGTATGATTGATCCAACTCGAGGACTTCCTTAAAAGAGACACCTCCCCACCTTGATGAAACAACCCTTATGTGGTAATAGAGCTGAGAAAGGGGAAGGATCTCCTTCTCGATTTCGTCAATAGTGGGTGTTGGGCTTAGATCTGGGAGTTTTGTGGAAGTCTAGAGTTTGATTATGAATGCATCCATGATTTGCTCAATTGATAGGTGCTCTTCCATCTGGTGAGAAAAGGGTGGACAATCCAGAATCAAGCAGAACATTGAACTCCCTCTTGATCTCATTGACCTTCCTACTCAACATTGCCTAGTGTTCTTTTCTTTTTGATGTGACCTTGTGGTATTTGATGAATTTTCTTTCTTTTCTTGAGGTGACCCTTCGATCAAGAATCCTTGTGTGACCTAAAGCTTCCTCAGTGGCCTTGCATAACCTAGAGATCAAGTTCTTTGATTCTACAACCTAATGAGAATAAATTTGCAAAATTTGGTTGACCATTGGGACAACCTTCTAGTATCATTCCTAAGCATCCCTTAGAAATTGCAAGACTAGATTTAGGGCACCAACTACAACTATGATCCTTTCCCAATGTGTAGATATCAGTCTTTTCAATATTGGGAGGATCCCAGATCCTTTCACCATAACCAATTCTTGATGGAATTGAGACTCCCTCACCTTTATGTTCTCCTCCAACTAACTCTTCCCTTGGATGGCATTCATTAGCTCTGAGTTTAACCTTCCAACCTCCTCATCACGAATCTACAAAATAGACTCCATCGCCTACTTCTCTTGCTTGGCCTTTTCTATTTCTGCTCGAGTCCTTCGTAGATTGTCGAAAGCCTAAGATCGGACGCTATCTAATTCCTTCTGCATGTTCTCTTAGATACGTTGATATTTTGCATTTCCCTCACATGCTCAGTAGAAACCTCACCCTTTAACTTTTCTATCTTGACATAAAGTTGACTCTGCTCACTTTGGGCCTCCTTAAGCAGCTTAGTTGCTTGCCCTTGCTAATTTTGTATCTTCCTTATGCGAGCAATCTCCACATGCCTTCCCTTGATTTCTGCTTGTAGCCTATTCACCATGTCCTTTACATTTTCCAACTCTACCTCATGCAACTTCTTTAATTTCTTGTCCAGCTTCTCATAATTAGTATAGACCACTTTCTGAGTGGCCCTAGCTAGAACCACTTTGTGATGTGGGAGAGTTTCACTTAAATCAAGGCCCATGGCTCTGATGTCATAATCTTCCATCCACATTTTCTTCCCCTGGCTTGGATGCTAGAGGTTTCATGGTAGCAATCAACACGAAATTTTGCTCTTCATTGAAACAACCTGCAATCTTCTAGGCAGCTAGTTGTGTCATATCTTTTATCAGCAATTTTTGTTTTCTAGCCTGTCAGGTGAGCTTCATCACATCCAAGTGACCTCAGAGTCTCTACAAGGTGTTAATACATTGTGCAGTAATAGAAGCACTTTGAGGGAGACTAAAAAGGGTGACTGAAGGATAACCCCTGACTATATGACATTAAGGAGAGGAAAAGGGGAGCATTATCATGGAAAATGGTGGGATGCCATATGGGGACTAAGAGGGGGGAACACCTATTAGAGTGAAATGGGAATTGGGTGGAAAGAGACATTTTCTCATAAGTAGATGAGTTTGGTGAAATTGGCAACATGGATGCTTCAACATTTTCAATGGGAGCCCTTGATAGGGTGATTAAAGAATCATTCACGACTGACACGGATGATGCTCACTCGATGCATGGGTTTCCTCACGCGGTTCATTGTTGAATATGGTTGGAGGTTTGTTTAGAACAAAGAGATCACAATCTATGGATGGGGGCATCTTTTCCATGATCAAGGGTGGAGGAATAACTAAAGATGCAAAGACAAAAAGAAAGGGGGGAGAAAAACTTACCTGGGCCATTGAAGTTGAATATCCCGACAAAGTGGACTCTGCTTCTTCTTCTCCTCTGCTTGATGCACCGGGTCCACCCAGGTCTTGGACTCATCTTTTCTTTGCATGGGTGAAACTCACATATTCAGATCCCTTGACAACTGATCCCACCAAAGCTTATCCTTTGATATCCATTGTGGACCTCTTTGGGGACCATCGGGTTCTTTTCCCTTTCCCTTGAGCACTAATAGAAGATGTGACCTGTGAGTCCTTCTATTTCGACCATTTTTCCTTTGTCGGGCTCCTAAGGCTAGGAAGTGTAGAGCAGAAGCTCTTTTGGTTCAATCTCTTGATCAATCTTCATATTACTATCCTCAGTGTTGTCCTCCTTGAGAACCAGGCCCAGGCACACCAATTTGTTAGTAAGCACCTCCTGCACCTTCCTTTTCATAAGTGTTACTTGACTATTGGCCACAGTGAGAGGAATGGGGTAAAGCCTTTTCTTGTGCCTTCTAATTCCATAGGTGATGTCGGCAATAGCTTCTTGATGACATGCCTCCAAAATGAAAACCCTATATATTACAAATTTAGGGAGCCTAAAAGGCTCCTCAAGAAAACCATAAAATTTGATGAAGGTAAAATCAGCTCCTAGAAAATAATCTGCAGGGGTTTGTGAGCTTTTCATCCATTGCAAGACTTCAGGGGGAAAAAGGATTGAAGGGTGTGGGGAAAAGTCTATGAGAATTGGCCTCATTAAATAATGCACAAACCAACAATAATCCCATGTCTTTTAAATCACATGGGTCCATACTGAAATTGGCTGGTACGACCCCTTTATATCAAGCCTAAATAGTGACAAGTGTCTTTCAAGAAATTCATAATTTTGTTGCAAGATAAAATGTACCAGAAAAGAAGAATACTTGAACTTACATTCAATGTCATAACTTCTCAATTGTCCAAGCATCTTCTTGGCTATTATCTCAAAAAAATCAAAATACTTTTGGCTTTTTTCCCTCCTGAGCATAAAAGCCAAGCCCATTTGGAAAGGATAAACTCCTTCATCATCATCATATACATAGACATAGGCCAACATTATGAAAAGGACTTGTATATATATTTTTAATTTCTTGCATGATAAAGGGAAGAGGAGCTAGCATCCTTCTAGATTCCCATTTTTTTCATCCTCATAAAAATGCAACTATTTAGTTATGGTTCTTTAGAAATCTTCCATCATCTCCTCCTTGAAGTCCTCGACACCCCATTTTGTAGGGATAAATAACATATCCTGGATGGCCACTACACTGATTGTAACCCTTATTCTTCCACCGACTATAGTCGTTGCTTCCTTATTAAACCTCCTAGCGGATGCATCCACCAGCTCTGGACATGGGTGTACAACAAACAACATGAATTATGGAAAACCACAATTCCAAAGCCGTAATGAAAAACCTTTGATTGTCCCATATTTGATCATCATTTGTAATGCCCCTTCCCTACGAATTATAGGATTTTCCACCAACTTTAGGTCAAAAATGTTGTCTGTGAAATCAAGGACAACTTCCTTCTTAACATGGTCGCCTTCCTGTATAGATTTGGTATGGGAAAAATGTTGCTCTTCAAAAGTTGGGCCATTAGCAAATGATTGTCTCCCAGAAATATTGGTGTAGCTTGGTATTTTAGACAAAGACCCAACCTTTCTACCAGAAGTTGATGCTTCCACCATTGGTATGCTGAAAAACTTGTAGAGAGATTCCTCAAAGAAATGATTGTTTTTTGTCTTTGCTACTTAGCAAAATTTTCTTTTGGGTGCATTCAATTCTCTTGCATGTACATGCAGTAAGGAACTGCCAATACCACTTGTTTACTAAATTTTTCCAATGAGGCAATACATGTGGATTAGGGATCTGTATCCCTTGGGAATGCCAACTTCACTGCCAGAATGTAATTAATACATTCTCTCCGCCACCTCTTTCACAAATAAGCTTTATGTATTGAAAAGTGTGCTTTTACCCACAAGAAGCGTGTTTTGAGTGTTGTAAGGTATTATGAAAATACATGCATATTTAATTTGTCAAAGCTTAGCGCATTTAATCAATGAATTTTCATATAAGCAAGAAAGTTGGCACTGACAACAAGAATGGACACATGATGACAATCGGTATACATGAGCATTAACTCCCAACACTTGAATTTATTTCTCAAGGCTTGATGCTAGATTTTGCATATGATTTATCTCTCATCCTCTGGTTGATTTGATATTTTCTTCATCGTCATTCGATAGAGGATGGATTTTCCATTTTTTGAGCTTGTCGACACACCTTTTCTATAAATAGTTATGCCACCTTAGCAAAATATTCACTTGAAATAGCTCTTTTGGTTAGAAAGCTTTCCCTGTTGTATCCCATTCTACTAGACTTAGCTTGTTTTCCGCTATGTCATTTGTCCTAGGCACTCCCATTCGACTCCTACCATGAAGGCCACAATATTCCTTTGTGGTTGCGATCACCAATGACAAAATTAAGCTCCTGGTGAGGAATAATGACCTCCTCACTATTGTGGCATTCAAGTGGGTGCTTGGTAAGGATTATGTGAAGGATGAAAACCACTAGTGGTGCAACTCCAATGTTGTCTCTCGCTTCGTGGCCTCCTTTCTTGACTTGGACATCTCCAAGCCTTAGATAATTGAGTTGTGTCATGCCATGTTTGATTCTTTGTATTTGGATGGGCTCGGCAAGATCATGCAAGTGGCTATCCCTGGTGGTGGCATTCCAAATGCCATGGACCTTCATAGACATGTTGATTATGGGGAGGACATGGTCTGGCTGCCCCTCCTTACTAATTGTTGCATTATGGACCTTGAGAGGCACCGTTCGCTATCCCGTCCTGTGGCTACCTTCCTATTGAGGGATTTTGGCATTGAGCGCATTCCTGAGTTGGATTTGAATTTTTTTTTGAGTTTCTAGTGTATAGTCATGGGAACAAGGATTGAGGTCTGTGATGTGTTGAGCCTGCGTGTGTTGTGTGTTGACCTCCCTTTTCCACCTTACTACAAAATAAGAAGAAGAAGGAGAAGAAGCCCAAAAAAGTGTGATTTTTGACTGCTTAGTGATGGCTAGAGGCTTTGAATTTATTGCTTTTGCGGGTCACCTCCCCCATTTTTCCTTTTTACAATGTAACTCTTTTTGGGTTTGCACGAGAAAGCTTCAAGATTCTCTTGGAGCCTCGGGCTCATATTACATTGTAAATATTTCAATGAATATAATATAATACGCCTCTTCTTATTCTTGTGTTATTCTCATGGATTATTCACAAAAATAATCGTATTCTACAATTTTTTTTACATATGGTACATAACTATGAAATTTTAAAAACAAAAATTGTGTGCTTTAATGGAACAATTTTAGATGAATATCGTTTATCGGTATATCCACAACGCTTCCATCTATATCCTCATAAACATTCCTTTCTTTGCACGTGTGAATGTAGAAGGGACCCTTCCATAGTGCATCAAATTTAGCATGTTGCCTTTGTTTTGCAGTGCACTCGTCGTACTTTAACACCAGGCTTCCCTCCCAGAAATCTGGGTTGGAGGCCTTTTTATCAAATAATTGTTTGACTATCTATTGGTGCCCGATCATGGCTTCATATGCTTTTTCCCTTTGTTCTTCAAGATTTGAGGAGTTTTTTCAACCTTACTTCCATTATTTTGCTTTCTTCGATTTCCAAAGCCTTTATTAGTTGCGATGTCAAAATTTCTATAGAAACAGGTAAAACCACTTCATTTCCATACACTAGTTCATAAGGAGAGGCCTTCAATATTTTTTTCATCAAAATTCTACTACCCCATAGAGTGGCTCGTAGGTACTTGTGTCATTTCCTTTGTCGTTCTGACCTGATTCACTTAATTAACCTAATCAGGTTTTTGTTAGTCGATTTTGCTAACCCATTTCCTTGTGGGTAATAGTTTGATGAGGTCTTGAGGTAGACCCCATGCTTGAGAGTGAATTTTGACATGCCAAAACCCACAAAATATCATGCATTATCGAATATGATAGTTTTTGGTGAACCAAACGTTTCTATCAACTCAAGAAATTTGACAATTTCAGTTTCTGTAGCAATTTTTAGAGCAATGGCCTCTGTCCATCTTGTGGAATAATCGGTTTCACTAAGTATCCACTTATGGCCACCATTGGAAATAGGATTTTTCATTTTGACGAAATCCAAACCCATTGAGAAAAGGGTTCTTTGGTTACAATCGAGCTTAGTGGCATGGCAAATTTTTTTAGCTTGCCAACAAAATATTGGCACTGAGTACATTTTCAAATCATGTGGTGTGCCTCAGAAAACATGGAATGCCAATAATATCCTGCCTACATTATTTTCAAAGTAGTAGTTTTGGCAGAGAAATATCTCCCCTCAGGGCTTTTGTGGAACTCATTTAAAACTCTTTCCACCTACGGCTTATCTAAACATCGTAGCAGGACGTCATCATAATTTATTTTAAACAAAATCCCCTCAATTAGCACATACATGGTGCCTTGCAATTGGTAGTAGAATATTCTATGAGACGAGATGTTAGTCGAGTACTTCCCCTTTTGCATATATCGTGTCTGATTCATCACCCACAGCTCATCAGTCTCAAACTAATTTTTATAGGCCTGATGAGTCTTCTCTTTTGCCGAGGAGTTTAACTCTTGTGCAAGGTATTCACAAAGACCTATTCCTTTAACTAGCTTGGTTGGTCGAATGTCTACATCATATTCTAAGATCTTGGTAATCTAATTGGCCCTTTTTTCAGTTATTTCACCCTCGGTGATATACTCCCGAACACTAGGATGGGGGACAAGAATAGTGATTCTATTGGCTGATGCTAGGTGTTATATTCTCTTAAGGCTTTTAACAAAGGAAAAATCCTATTTCTCAACAAAATTATACCTAGCCTCATATCCTTTGAGATTTCTAGAGTGGAATGCAATGGGATGCTCTTTGCTATTGTCTTTATCTTTTTGAGTGAGCACCAAAGCTATGCTATGTCTGGCCATGGTTTGCAGAATTTGCTCCATTAATTGTAGAGGGTAATGATCCTTTAGTGAAGCTTTGTTCAAATCCTTGAAATCCATGTAGAGTTGAATATCACCATTCTTTTTCTGCACTGGTACAAGGTTACACACCTAGGTCGAATATTTTATTGGGTATATGATCCTTGATTTGATTAATTTGGTAAGCTCTTGTGCCATTAATGCTTTGACCTTATATTGAATGGCCTTTGTTTATGTCGGACAGGCTTTGAGTCTTCTACCAAGTTAATAGTATGTTGAATTATGTCAGGATCATATCCTCTTAGATCATCATAAGTCCAAGCTATGACCTCATAATATCTAGAACATAGCCCTTTTAGCCTTTCTTTATCCTTCTATGGAACATCTCTTTTGAATTTTAGCTTTCTGCCATAAATTTCCAGCATCAAGATCTTCATAGTCCTTCTCATCAGTAGTGAATTTTTTTTGCTATTTCTCATGTCTTTGTAGTCGAAAATATTTTCAAGAGAGATCAAACCTCGAGGGATCTTATTGCATTTTAATTGGATCACTTTCCCTTCCACATCTTCTCTTGATTCAGACTATGAATGGTCAGAAGATTTTCCTGATTTTTGTAAAAAAGAAACAATCTGAACATCGTCCTCAAAAACCTACCAGTTTTGACCATTGTCGGGAATTGATGGTCACATAATGATTTGTACTACATTCTTCTTTGTTGCAGACTCAAAAGTTGTCTCAAATTATGAACCAATTGAAGTCATCCGATCTGTAACATGATTCTAGAAACATGGGATAACATGTATGTTAAAATCCTCAAAGCTCTTGAGTAGATCCCATACTCTATGCCTATAAGACTTCAATCTTATATTTTTGGTAGTTCCGTTCTTGCAGAATTAGCTTATGATCAACTCTGAATCTTTGAATGCTTGTACTCTTTTCATGCCCATCTGTTCTATGAGAAACAAACCATGGACCAGGGCCTCATACTTAGCATCATTATTAGAGCACGAGAACTAGAAACATAAAGCTTTGAGGGTCTCTGATCTAGCTGGGGATACTAATTAGACACCTACCCTAGAACCGACCTTGCATTTGGAACCATCAAAATATAATTTCTATAGATTGTTGTCACCTAGATCACTAGTCTCTTCATGTTCCTTTATCAACCTTGGGAAGACTTGATCATTGTCAAAGATCATATAGGCACCTAATCCGATAGCATGGAAGTTTTAAAATGGGTCAAATTCAATAAACTAGCTGAGGAGGACCTCCTCTTCAGGGGTTTGATCACTCTTGTCTTCCTCATCTTCTAACATTTCTATGCAATACATCTCCCTTTTTGAGAAGGAGGTATGGACTGGTTCAAAGCATAGAATTGTATTTTCCACTATAAGCCCAATAATGCAACCTTGAAACCATCAATCATAATTTTGAAAACATAATAGAATATGAATAAATAAGTTCCATGTATTAAGAGAGCAGCTATAGGAGCACAAAAATTCAATGTTCCACATAGGTATTCATACTTTCGTTCAATCTTGTTATGATAAAAATATTTGGTTCTATTAACACTTCTCTGTAATTTTCAACACCAAGTCTCATTCGATCGACAACCCTCATGTTTACAACTTCAACCTTCACATCTAAAACCCAACACTTCAATTCTCCATTGGACAACACTTTGTTATTCCATTGACCAACCTTCACGTCAAACCAAATCCATCCCCCAATCATCAAAATATCCACAGATCCGATCCTTTATTAACCACCCCCTCTCTCTGTTCCACACAATTGAAATTCATCTTCTTATTCTTCATTTCCTAGGAAGTTGAACCAATAAAAATAATCTTCCAATAATCTTAAGACACATAGAAAAGTTTTATTTATTTGATTGTTTGTTTTAATTTATTTTGTTGTCATTTTCTTTCAATCAAGACTTCGATCCCAAGTGTGATGTGAAAGTATCGGTCATCACCATAACTCTTATCTTTGTTCACTCTTGTTATTCGATATATCACTCCAAAATCATTATGTTGACAGAGTATTACCTTAGTGGGAGTTGGGGGTCATTGATATCTTGTGCCTCATCAAATTGTGGTGTGGAAGTTATGAGCTAGTCTGAAACACTAATAATCCTTGGTATCTATCAAACTATCAAGATTTTCTATGCTCCATTGCATCATTTCCTATTTGGTATCATGGGTGGAAGACTTAAGGAAATCCTTGTGACCTGCTACACCTATCAAGTGTCGGGGGTCACTATGCTCCCCTACCTGATATCTTTTATGGAATTGTAGTATGAGGTAGACTGAAACCCCAATGTCCTCAATATTATCAGTGTTGGGTTAATTTCTTTTCTTAATGGAAACTATGAATTCCTTATTTTGTGGACTATTTGGCTCCTAACGAACATAACTCCTAATTTAAGAGAAATTTTTTAACTTCCTCCTACACAATGAACCAAAAATCAACACCAAAAAAAAATAGTAAGAATTGAAACATAATTGTTTTGGTTGATGTTGATAGTTGATGCACTTGGTTGCTCCTGCATCAAACATGTCGAGTAAGGGAAATGTTTCATGAATTTGAAACACATGGAATTTTTCTAGTCTAGAATCAAAATCCCATACTTAGCCATTTCTATAACTTTGAGCCAAGATGCCTCATTTACAGGCTTATCCTTGCAATGGACTAAGTACTCCATATAATCCTTTCCTCTTGTTTATTTTGCCACCTAGGAGCAATCCACTTTATCAACTTCCTTAAATTCTTTTCAGGAATTTGATTAGACCAATTTGATGTATCCTAAAAATATTCTAGTATTCCCCTTGTTCACTTGTCTCCCCTTTATTTTACTTGGAAATATCAGAAATGTTATAGATAGGAGATATGTCTACCCTATTTAGAAGAGCACTTTCATAAGTATTGGTTGAATACTTCTTTAAGACTCTACAAGGACCTATTTTATTCCATTTTTTCTTATTATATGTTCCTTATGGAAACCTCTCCTTTCTGGAATATGAAAAAACTAAATCTCTAGCCTAAAAATCATACTATCGTTTGTGTGTATAAATATAAAATTATTATTTGGTGCACTTTTCTCCAAACTCTCTTTCAATTATTTATAGAAATCATGAATATACTCAATAATATCCTCAACTATAATTCTTTTCCTGACCAAGTCTACACTATCCCTTAGTTTATCCACACCCCTTGGGTTGTACCCATACACAATGCAAAAAGGGATTTTTCCCACACTCTTTTTTATTAAATTATTGTAGGAAAATTCTACTTGGGTCAGTGTTGAATCCCACTGAGTATGCATGTCACCTATTAGGAATCTCAAAAAAATTACCCAAACTCCTATTCATAAACTCAATTTGACCATCATTTTGAGCATGGTAAGTTGAACTAATACACAATTAAGTTCTTGATTTATTCCACAATTTGTGCCAAAAATGACCTAATTTTTTTATCTCTATCTAAAAAAATTCTCTTAGGAAACCCATGCAATCTAACTACCCACTTGAAAAATAATGTGGCTATGTGGGATGCTTCACTACTTTTTGTACATGGTATGAAATGAGCCATTTTAGAAAATATGTCTACAACGACAAAAATATAATTATTACCTATTTTTTTTCAAGGTAATACTAAGAAAAAATCCATACTAATATATTCCTAGGGCCTCTCTTGTATTGGTAAAGGCTGATACAATCTCTTTTTTTTTTATATCCCTTAGCATGTTGGAAAATTCTTCACCTTTCCATCATCTTCTTCACATCAACATTCATCTTTTCCCAATAGTATCCTTCATTCAACAATACTACTATCTTATACACACAAAAAAATTCACTCAAATCTCCACTATGCTTCTCCCTTATCAAGTTTTCCCTAATTATCCCTTGAGGTATACATAAATTCTCCTTGAACAACAATCTTTCTTGGATAAAGTAGTCTATCCATGGGGTCCTATCTTTTTCTACTACACTCTTACAAGCAGTCCAAGCCTCTTTAAAAGCATAATATCTTTCATACAAATTCATCATATAATCAAAACCCACAACATTGACATGTTCATTGAAAACAAAAATATTCTATTTAATGCATCAACTACCAAGTTATATTATCCAGTCATGTGCTTCAAAACAAAAGAATAGCTTTGTAAGAATTCCACCTTCATGTGTCTCAAATTTATCTTACCTTTGTTGTTAATGAATTTTATAGCATGATGATCTATATACAAAAGGAAATCCTTTGACATTAAATAATGTATACATATATTCAACACTTGTAGAATTGCATACAAATCTTGATCATATATTGAGTACTTCTTCTTGGCCTCATTCAATTTATCACTAAAGTATGTTATTGGTTTTCCTTCTTGAGTCAAAAACCCTCTAATGGTTGTGCCACTTGCATCATAATCAACTTGGAAAATTTTACAAAAATTTGGAGTGCTAACACCAACTATGTGGTCACTTTCTCCTTCAACAATTGAAAACATATCTCTATTGCAGCTGTCAAAAAAATCTCTTCTACTTTGCTTCATTGTCTCCATGACTAGAGTGTAAATCCCACTAAAATTATTTATGAAATTCCTATATAATCCCACTAATCTATGATTTTTTTTGGCTTCAAAGATACTACTAGGTGAAGACCAATCCACAATAGCCTTAACTTTAGCCCTTCTTTTGACACAAAAAAACCTAAATATACTAAATCTCTATTCATCAAACTACACTTTTTTAGATTTATGATGAAATTTTCTTCTTTGAACCTATGTAAAAATGCCCTTATGTGCAATAAATTTTCTTCTTTTCTCCTAATGTAAATAAAAATATTGTCTTGATATACTATCATTGTAGAGTCCAAACGAATGTATTATAAAATTTGTAGAACCTACACAATTCGTAGGTTTAATTGACTGAACATTCCTCTTAAAATTAAATTATCAACCCAAGGTTTGTAAGCTTGTGATGGTGCAAAATTATATTTTCCTTCAAATACTGAAAATTACTTAAGCTTCCCTATTCAAATTATTCTACTTGTTGGAAACTCGTAGAATTGCAAAATAGTAAAAGACATAACCAAAAATATTGGCTATGGGTACCTACAGCTTAGACCGTAACCAAACTATTGTTAATGAAATGATACTGTAATAACTCAAAACTAATTAAAACTATTAACTCAACTAAATTAATCTTAGAATTACTACTGGTTTACCATTGCATGCATATTCATAAGCATTCATTAACAATAAATAAAGTATGAGATTCTAGTTAACTTGCATAAAGTTCATGAGATGATGATAAATGAAAAAAACTGCTAAATAGAAATGAACAATTGAAAAGAAGTGAGGAACAGTACCTTGAGTTCCTGTTCAAGTAGTTGTTCTCACTTTAACTGAACCCAAATCTAATTAATAGATTCTACACATCCCATGAAATTAACTCCATTAATTGAATATTGTAAAAGATTACAAAAGATCTTTTATAAATTGTACTCAATCATTCTGAATATTTCTCATGTATTGAAACTGAAAGTAACTAATAACATAAAATTGAAAAACCAACTAACTTCTCTACAGGTTCAACCAACAACTATATACAAGCTTGAGGGACTCTTATTCAAAGCAACAACTTAACTAAAATCATTAACTCCAATCCTAGATATTTAGAGTGTGGAGTTAAGACTGATTTATTCAACCTATAACTGAAAAGGAAAAAGAATCCTGATACGACTAAAACTCTATTAAAACATAATTGCATGTAAACATACAACCATTTGTCAAAATCCCATAAGTGAAGGAGACCTTTTCTTCAATGTTTATTAACTGGTTATAATAACACATGTTGAACCTTCATTAAGTGCCTTTAATCAACAATCATCACATTCATCTTAACTTAGAGCTCCCTTGTTTTGTTTTCAAGTGTTCCTTTTTCTATGAGTTCATCCTGTAATGAATGTACACAAGGATAGCTATCACAATCACAACATAGCATTCCATCAACATTTCATACAGATCTTCATATAAACTAGACAATACTAGTATATTATAACCATAATTCCATCATTATATTTTAGTTTCAAGTCTACATAATAGATATGAAAGGATAGTATAATATGCGAGCACGGTCTAGAAAGTGTATCTAAAGTTGTCTCAAAATAAGTATGAAAACAATAGAAAATGAGCTATTATTTGGACCTATCATCTCCCCCCAACTAGCCTTTTGCTTCTCCCTAAGAAAAACACTAGGGATATTTATTGAACTACAAAGCAATCTATCTCAGGTCCATAATTGTATTAACTCCTTGAATCTGTTTCAAATAGAACCCTTGATATTCTACAAGCTACCTCATCCTGATAGTTCCTACTTTCTTACATTCATCACCTTTCTCCCCAGTCCAATGTGGAACTAGATAGAGGAGAATTGGTGGATGGAAGGTGAGCGGTACCCAATAAACTCCTTTGGTGACACCAATTGTTATTTATTTGTGTACCCTCTAAAGCATAGTATTGAAATTATACACAAAATGTGGTTCTTTCCTCTATAATTCAGGTGTTAAATTATTCCATCTATTTTGTGCATGCTTGTAGCACTGTTTTCCAATACCCACAACTAACATCTGCATTCTCTCATAATCTTCCTTTATAAGTTTCATGATTTATTACCCATACCCTTATGTTTGAGGAGTTTCAGCAATTATTCAATGACTGCATCTAGATTTTTAGCCTCTCTTCTTATGGGAAGTGCAATGGATTTATCTTTTTCTTCATACTCCTCCATGATCTCACCCCTAAGTTGCTCATTTCTATAATCGGAGGCAAGTGCTCTAATTTGAAGATCTACAATAAAATTAGAGGGTTCCATTTTGTCTCATCAAGTATAACATAGTTGTGCAAATAAAACTCACACAATTGATTTTGTTCTTCAAGTGTGGAATCAGAAAAAGCATTTAGAAATTCAAATTTTCTACTCATTCCAATAGACTATTTGCTAACTAGCTTACTAAACTAAAAGAATAGAAACCTTTCCTATAAAAAAAATGCATATGTTCTCGATGGAGGTATACATATGAAATTTTTTGTAGTTTTATTTGCTATTTCCTCCAATCAGACTGCTGATTTGTTCAATTGCATATCTCTCTTTTCCAGTTCCTTTACATATTCTTCCTTTTCCTATGAAAGCTCATTAGTCACTTTCCATAATTGGTAGCCAAGTGTGGAGGTTGTATGATAGGAGTTTTGAAATGAGGGGGATTCTCATCTAGCGTTGCTAGTTATTTTTCCCCTATCTTGGTGATGACCAACTATGCTAGAAAATCTAGCTCACTGCCATGGCCATACAATTGTAGTTTCTCCTCCATCTCCTACATTTTTTCTTCTGTTTCCTTATCATTATGCTCATAAATTTTCACTAAATCCTCCAGGTGTTTAATCCTATCTAACGTCTCTTGGAGTTCTTTCCTTACATCTCTTTCTTCTATGTAAACCTCCTCTATATATTCAAACTGATGATTACCTTCCTCATAATCTCCATGAATCAAACTATCTAGGGTTTATGTCTGTAATTTTTTAGCAGTAAATATGTTTTCTAATTCAAAATCAAAAGTTGTCACCACATATCTTCTCTTTCTCATTGGTATACTCACATTACCAGGAAAATTCCTTTTTATTCAGAGTCAGTTTCTACAATCATAACATTTTCCTGACATTATTCTTGTTGATGTTGTTTTTTCCAAGGTTATTCTTTACTCATCTCTTTTCCTTCAGGTTCCCTTATATTTTCCTCCATGGCACCTTGTTTCCTTAGTCTACCAGAGCATCTAGGTGTGAGTATTTCTTCCTCAATTTTCTTATTTTCCTTCTTAACACTCTTATTCTTCTTTGGAACATCCTCTTTTTCTTTGGAGTATCCTTCTTTCCTTCTGGTTTAGAGGGTGTAGAGGAGGTAGATGCACTACCTCTCCAACTCTTATATTTCTATGATCTGGAAGAATATGGTAATTCCTCAATTATAGATGGCCTAGATTTTGGTTCTTGAGGTTCCTCATTCTCACCTTGGCTACAGGTAGGTGAAGCCACAAGTGTCTATGTGAGGGTTTTCCTCTATAGGTTCATTTTGGGGTTCTGCATCCTCAGATACTATGGGTGCATCCAAAAAACTCTTAATGTTTTACATTCCTTAAAGTCATCCCACTTCACTTGTGGGTATTGAATCCTTAAAATCCTCTTTATCAGTAAGGTAACTAAACAATGATGAGATAGAGAGGTATCACTTTGTTTTATTTGGTATTCTCAGGCAAAGCATTTCAAAAAAATTGCACAGAACATTTGGTACATTCACTAACCCATTATGTTTGAGGTGATTGAGTAATTTGAATTGAACTGAATACAAAAGGTTCTTCCTACCATCATAGGTGATGTATCTAACAATGTAAGAGGCTCAATTTTCCCATAACTAGGGGAGGGAAAGTCTCTTACTACCTTGTGATGAGGAGTCTAATTCCTCTCCTCGTATACAAAATTCTTCCCTAGCTGCAACTGCATCATATCATGCTAGAAATTTTGCCCCTGTTCTTGGTAACCTAGTGACGTATGCAATGGCAGTCTTAGATATGTCTATTGAAAGTCCCTTTACCATTTCTTCATCATATTCAAGAGTATATGCAAACCTTCTTTTCATATCATCACTGAATTCTATTAACTTCAAGAAGTAGTTGAGCCAACCAACCCTAGTAAAAATGGGTAAAATCATTGCATCCTCCAGAATTGGCTGGTGAGCTTATGACTACCTTCTTATGACATCACCTCCCATTCTGGCTTACTTCTCCACTAAATGCACTCAATTAGGCTTAGAATTTTATCTAAATCTTCTCTACCACCTTCAAAACACTTCACTTCCCTTATATTTCCTCATATATCTTTACTAGCATACCATACTTGCAAATTTCCCTTCTCAATACCAAATTAATTCAAGCTCATGAATAGGTTCTAATTTTGACTCTTGACTCTGGTTTTAGACTTAAGCTAAAGTTCTCAGGGTGTAAAATTTAGGAATTGGAAATGGCAACAAAAATAAGATATAATTAGAGGGTTTTTCATGTCGTTTCTATCCATTGATTTTTATTTAGGTGGCATATTCGAAAAGACTAGTGAAAAGACTGACTAGGCTATACCCTCCCCCCAACATAATTGGTGAAGTGACCTCAGTTCACGTTTTGATTGGAAGGTAGTTTTAATATGAAATGATGGTAATTAGTGATATAATAGTTTGCATACATGGAGTAATATGAAAAATATAATGAAAGTTTAAGGAAGACTATAATAATCATGATAGCATACCTAAAGTACTTCCTTGAAGAAATAACCATCCATTGCACGTTGAAATTGGAAATAATATATTTGTTTGTTGATTCGATGTGATAGATAATAACTGCAAGGTAATGAATAGTGGGTGGAAAGTGCAAATGATGGGACATGTATTATAGATATGAGTTGGTTATTTGACATCTTGAGTATTTGAAATGTGATTGGGTAGCAAAAGAATTATGTTGTGGGTACTTATTGTGAGATAATGGATATTTCATGTGGATATTGTGAAATGAATGCATGTCAACTTGGAGTGAATTTGGTGCCAACTAATTTAAATTTTATTTTCAGCTGCCAAACAATGTTATGGGTACCTACAATGTCAGGGCCCATTTTGAATGTTGACAAAATTAAGCTATAGGTGCCTATAGTATCAAGACCATGTGTGAATATTGATAAAAAGGTCCCTCTGAAGATAGTTTAAACATTATTATAACATGCAATGTGTTCTTGTCAGAGAAAATGAGAAATTAATCCCAAGTGAGCTTAGGGATAGAGTTGTGTAGCTCAATCTTTGGGTCACCAAAAGTGCTTGGTAGATCGCGTGTTGCTGAAGTATCACTCTGTATGTTAGATTCTATATTTTGTCCACTGCAAGCACCATATTTTTGAAACAAGGAAAATATGAAATCATCCTTCTATAATGGCTTTTTATATAACTTCAATCTATTTCCATCCACAAGAATTGAAAATCTGACTGCATCAATGGTGTGTAACTAGACTACCCCATTAGGATAAACTTGACCAATTTTATAGGGGTCCAACCATCTAGACTAAATTTTTCCTTTGAAGTATTTCTACCATGAATCATACAATAGTGCTCAGTCCCCCGTAGTGAACTCTTTTGTTTTAATGTACTGATCATGCCACTTCATCCTTTATTTTTGAACTACCTTTGTGTGATGTATTGCTTCCATTCTTATCTTATCCAACCCATTTAAGTATGCATCCTTTCCTTCTAAGCTTCTATTAAATCCATTTCCAATTCTATTGCTATCCTTAGTGTTTTATATTCGAATTCAATAGGAAGTAATATTGTCTTACCATAAACTAACTCATAAGGTGTAAAACTAGTGGTGGTTTTCCATGTTGTTCTATAAGCCCATACTGCTCTAGGTAACCTTGCAACCTAATCTTTCCTATGCAGTTGCACTATCTTGATGGAAAATACTTTCAATCTCCCTATTAGTGACTTCCACCTAACCATTAGCCTAAGGGTGGTAGGGTTTTGATTTATTGTGTCTAATTTTATATTTTTCAGCCAGCTTGGTGATTAGACCAGAAGTAAATTGTGGTCCTTGATAAATGACTATTTCCCAAGGTACTCTATACCTAGTAAATATATCTTCATATAAGAACTTAGCCACATTACCATCTTTGGAAAATTGAAAGGCCTTTACATCCACCCATTTAGTCAAGTAATCAATGCAAGCAAGGATGTATTCCTTGTTGTTGGATGTCGGTGACATTGGTCCAATGAAGTCTAAACCCCATTTATCAAAAGGTGCTAATGTTAACTGAGGTTGTAAGGGCATCTCATCACTCTGTTTTGTTCTTCCCATCCTTTGAAACCTATCATAGCTCCTTGTGAATTTAATAGAATATTTATGCAAAGTAGGCCAATAATGGCCAGTTGTGAGGATCTTAAAGGTTGTTCTTTTTGTTGCAAAATGACCTCCACATGGCTCATCATGGCATGACTTCATGATGTCAAAGATCTCATCCTCCATGATACATCTTCTCATGATGTTATCAGGGCCAATATAAAATATATAACAAGATATCTAGGAGTATGGGAATAATTTAAGAACTAGTTGTCTCTTTTCCCTTAGAGAAAAGTGTGGTTGAATCTACCCTATGACCAAATAATTGGAAATTTTTGCATATCAAGGTACTTGCACTTGTAGATAAAATAAGTTTTCTTTTGGAAATGAATCATCCACCACTCCTTCAGTTGATTGTGTTGGTAATCTTGATAGAAAGTTTGTCACTACATTTTCTCTACTGGGTTTTTCAACTATGGTAATGCCAGATTCCTATATAAGAAGCAACCATCTTACCAATCTACCCCCAATGACTATCTTGTTCATCAAATACCTGATTCCTATGTGGTTTTTATTGACAAAGAATGAATAGAAAGTAATATATTGCCTAAATTTATTGATAGCATATACTACAACAAGCATTTCTTCTTCTTGTTATAGTATAGTTCAACTTTGCTCCTTGAAGACTCTTGCTGATATAGTAAATTGCATACTCTTTTTTTCCTTCATTCTAATCAAAAACTACTCTAATGGGAAAATATGAAGCATTTATATATATATATTAAATGGTAGAGTCCAATTAGGACCTCTCAATACTGGTGCTTGAGTCAGGGATTTCTTCAATTCTTCAAAGGAGTGTTTACACTCTGATTATTATTAAAATTCAATGTTCTTACTCTGCAAAACAAATAATGGCGTAGTAATCTTACTAGAATATTTGATAAACTACTTGTAGTGGCCTGTGTGGCCAATAAAACCCCTGATATCTCTTTGTTTTTGAGGAATAGGTAAGGTAGATATAATTTCTATTTTGTGTGGGTCAACCTAAATTCCTACATTAGATATAAAGTGTCGCAACACAATTCCTTGTGTCATCATCATTAAACATTTTTCATTGATAAGTGACATGTTGTGTTCTTTACACCTTTTCAATACTTTTTCCAGGTTGTTGAAAGCTTCCTCATAAATTTCACCATAGGTAGTGAATTCATCCATGTATATCTCCATACAGTCATGTGCATATTCAAAAAATATGTTGTGTACTACTCTTTGAAAGGTAGCTAGAGCATTGGATAAGACAAAGGGAATAATAGAGTAAGAATAATTTCTCCAATGACATGTGAATGTAGTTTTGTCCTAATCCTCTGGAGAAATTTTAATCTACTTGTAACCACTGAAACCATCTATAAATTGGAAGTAATTTTTCTCGGCTAGAGAAACAAGTACTTTATCTATGAAGGGAAAAGGAAAGTGGTCCTTCCTAGTTGTTGTATTCAATTCCCTATAGTCTACACAAAATATCCATTTCCTACCTTTATTTAGAAAAATTACCAAAGGTGAGACCCACTCACTATTTGATATTGGATAGATAAAACTTGCATCAAGAATCTTTTTTAGTTCAAATTTCACTATCTCCCTAAAGGCAGGATTCATATGTCTCCATGGTTTTCAAATGGGTCTATAACCATCATTGATATAAATCTTGTGCATAGATAAATCAGGATCTATGCCTTTCATATCATGGTAATCCCATGCATATGTTGTTGAATGTACCTACAACACTATGTGTAGAGAATTTTTATGCTCTTTTGTCAAGGCATTATTTATGTTTAACATTTTTCCAGGCATGATTTCCAATTACTTGGACGATTCTTGTATAGATGAGAGGTCAAGACTTGGTATGATGGGCAGACATTGTTGAGGTAGTAATGAATGAAATATCTAAGATATTTCTTTTGTAGAATTGGTGGGTATAATACTTTGCCAGGGGTCTAGTAGGAAAAAAAGGTAGTCTTGTTGTTGTAGGCTCCTGCCACAATCATTTTAGATTATATGGGAAAAGAGCTCATCTTCATCTCGGTAATCCAATAAAGGGCTATGCTCTATAGTCATCAGTTTTTGCAGAGAATAGTTATCTTCCTCATCCAAAGTGGGCCAAAAATTTTCTTAAGGTCAACATAAGGTTGGGTGGGAGGATAAATAACCAAGTTCTTAGTGACTATCCCATTGGATATTATCATTTTTCCAGACCTACAACCTATAAATGCATCTGTTGTATCCAACCAAGGTCTTCCTAGGATGAGTTGGTAACCTGAAAGATTAAACTTTGGTTGCAAAACTATAAAATCAATAGGATATTCCAAAGAATCTAATACAATGACTAAGTCTTCAATGATTCCTTCAAGCTTAATTTTTGACCTATTAGCTAGCTATAAAACAATTTGTGTAGACCTAAGATTGGCTAATTGATGTAACTGCAATGTTTCTTTTGTCATAACATTGATTGCTACCCCAAGTCTATCAAAATATTCTTAATGAGGGTCCCGTTAATCTTAACATCCACCATTGGACTACTAGGATCTATATACTTAGGGAAAGTTATGTGCCCTAACATGTATTTGCAAGGTTTCCCAAGACATGGACTATCTGAGGATCTTTCCTTTTCCTTCTTAGTTTCTTAATACATAGGTCCCTTATAGTTTTGGTTTAGATAGGGATGTATTTGATAGCTTGGATGAGTGGTATCTTGATGCTCACATCCTTGAATTGACCCAAAAGATCTATCTCAGCCTAGGTGCGATGCTTTTGAATAGCTAGGCATTTAGGAAAAGGTGGATTTGGACTTGAGGTAGTTTGGTATACCTAATTTGACTCAGGTTCCAAAGGTGATTTTTTTGAAGCTTCAACTATAGGTTCCTCATCCTCCATCTCTATAATTTGAGGTGATGAAGGTCCAACAAGTTATTTTCTTGATCTAAGGTGGACATCACTCACCTCTACCACATAGGTGGGGTATTACATAGCTTCATTAGTATAAGCCTGTTGAATAGGCTTAGTGTTAGGGTTAGGTACAAGTTTAGTAGGTATTTATGGTTTCTTGGGTGGTTGGGATGTTAGATTTGATGGAGGAATTAAATCTTGTTGTTGTGGTGGAGGAGGGAGCATAGGTTGTTGATAGTTCATATTTTCTTGCTACCATTGCTAGCCTTTTTTCCATTGAGGCTACCATTGATTATGTTGTATTGGCCATTGTGGATTGTAATTGGAACCCTAGAATTTTTTTTATGGCCAAGGGTTTGGCTACTAGTTCCAATTTGGCTGAGCTTGTGGCCATTGTTGAGGTTTTTTCCATTGGTTTTGGTTTGCTTGCCAGGGATGAGAGTTCCAAGCAGATTTTTTTTATTCCCAATAGGAAAGGATGAATTAAAGCTAAGGGGGTCTTGTAGCATACATTTTCTTTGTTTTCATGGCCTCCTTTGTGATATATAAAAGAGTTGTCCATCATATCCTTCAATTGGGTGGAAATTAGTTTTCTCAACTTTATCTTACTAGATACTATCCACTCTTTTGCATTTGCAATTTTATTTTCTTTGCCTACCACTTGGACAACAATCCGTGAGCACAACCTCAACTTCCTCTTGCTTCTTGATGTGGAAAGTATCCAACTAAGTTTATAAATGGCTAATAGTGTCCTCCTTCATGTTGGACATTGGGTTGCTTAACTCAATCTTTGAAATCCTTGTAGATGATTTACCAATAGTGGATTTCCTATCTCCTCTTGGTCTTTTAGTGAAGGCCCTAGAATAATTCTTGTAGACATTACAATTTTTTGAAAAATATTAATTGAGAAATATCCCCTTGTCTATTGAGGTTTAAGGCATCAATGCAGTCATCGTCCAATGTGAGGGACTCTTCTAACAACTTGTTTTGTGGATTTTTCTTCAAACAAAATTGAAATCTCTCCATATAATATTCTAATGGCTCATCGTCCTTTTGTGACATTCTGAAAATGTCATCTTTCCTATTAGTTCCCCTACAATAATCCTGATATTTTTTAAGAACAAGGTCTTTGTAGTATCCCAAATAGGAACAACATCCCTACCTAATCCCATGAACCATCTTAGGTCTCCATCCTTTAGAGTTGCAAGGAAGAGTTTGAGCCTATGGGCATCAAAAGTATAATCATAAATTTTGCATAAGACATCAAATTCAAATAGAAATGTATTTGGGTCCTCAGTCATTAACCCATAGCAGACTTGTAAGGTTGAAGGAGAAATATTCTTCAACTGTGTAGCACTTTCCTAATTAGTGCTAGGGAGCTCAAATTTTGCATGCTTAGGATCATCATCCACTGCATCCCCCATGGTGTGGTATGTTCCTTTTGTATGTTTGCTAGATGTTGGTGATAAGGAAATTTCTTCTTCAATATTACCTTCGCTCTAAGTATTGGATTCACCAACTTTTGATATAGCTTCTTGGCGTGTAGAGGGAAGGAATCTACCTAAGGGATTTCTCTACCTATGTATACATGAAATATGGATTTATAACATAGTGGTCCTGCATAATGTTAGTGTATCTCTAGTGTTGGAAAAATATTAAGTCTAACAGTCCTAATACTAGAAACAAAAGTTTACTATAAAAGCTATACAAATAAGTCTATGAATATAGCACCATCCCCAACAATAGCACCAAAAATTTAGAGTCTAAACTAATGTATTATAATCTTGGTAGAACCTACACAATTAAGAGGTTTAACTGAATCAATAGTCTACTCAACATTGGTTAAGACTACATTAAATTATCAGCTCAAGGATTGTAAGCTTGTGATGATGCAACATTATATGCCTTCAAAGACTCAAAACTACTTAAGCTACCCTATTCAAATTATTCTACTTGCTGGAAACTCATAGAATTAAAAAACAATAAAAGACATAGCCAGAACTAGTGGCTACAGGTACGTACAACTTAGACTGTAACTAAACTATTGCTAATGAAATGATACTGTAATAACTCAAAAATGATTAAAACTAATAAATCAACTAAATTAACCTCTAGAGTACTATTGGTTAACCATTGCATGCATACTGATAAGCATTCATTAACAATAAGCAAAGTATGAGATTCTAGTTAACCTGCACAAATTTCATGAGATGATGATAAATCAAAAACAACTACTAAATAGAAATGAACAATTGAAAAGAAGTAAGGAACAATACCTTGAGTGGCTTTCTCAAGTAGTTGTTGTCACTTTAATTGAACCCAAATCTAATTAACAAATTATATGCATCCCATGAAATTAACTCCATTAATTCCATATTGTAGAAGATTACAAAAGATCTTTTTTCAGATTGTACTCAATCATTCTGAATATTTCTCTTGTCTTGGTAACTATTAAGATAAAACTAAAAAACCAACTAACTTCTCTACAGATTCAACCAATAGCTATATACAAGCATGATGGAATCTTATTAAAAGGAACAACTTAACTGAAATCATTAACTCCAATCCTAGATATTTAGAGTGTAGAGATAAGATTGATTTATTCAACCTATAACTGAAAAGGAAAAAGAATTCTAATAGTACTAAAACTCTATTAAAATAGAATTTCATGTAAACATACAACCATTTGTCAAAATCACATAAGTGAAGGAGACCTTTTCTTTAGCATTCATTAATTGGTTATAATATCACACCTTCAACCTTCATCAATAGCCTTTAATCAACAATCATCATGTTCAGCTTAACCTGGAGCTCTCTTGTTTTACTTTCCAACGTTCCTTTTTCTAGGGATTCATCTTGCAATGATTGCATATCATAGTTTCTCTTTGGCTGCAAACAAGTTAATTTTGCAAAACATGTACAAAAGGATAGCTATCACAATAAAAATAGAGAATTCCATCAATATTTCATGTACATATCTTCATATAAACCATACACTACTAGTATATTATAACCATAACTCCATCATTATATTTTAGGTTCAATTCTGCATAATAGATATGAAAGTATATTATAATATGGGAGCACTTCCTACAAAGTGTATCTAAAAGTGTCTCAAAATATGTATTAAAACAATAGAAAATGAGCTATTATCTAAACCTATCAATCACAAACTTACCAATAAAATATTTTAGTATCTCACTCATCAACCACATGAAAATACTCAGGTATTTTTTTAACCTAAATGGCATCACCAACCACTCATACAAACTATCTTGTATCTTAAACAATTTCTTCCACTCTTCTCCTTCCTAAATTCATATTTGATGGTAACCATTTTTTTAATCTATCTTCGGGAATTAATTAGCCTCAAGCAATCCATCATGTCATCCATATGAGGCATTGGGAATCTATCCTTGATTGTGATTCTTTTATCACTCTAGAGTTAGTGCACATCCTTCATTCTTCATACTTCTTTTGGTGTGACTTTAGAGTAGGAAAAGTGATCCAAAATCCAATCAGATAAAGTAGGATTATCTCCCTTTAACTTTGACTCCACATTCAAACATAAACTAAATAGGGTTGGATGATTAGCTTGCTGCAACAAGGGAGAGCCAAAATCCTATGGTTTATGTTATATTGAGTTGAGAGGATGATAAATTTGATGTGTACTTTATCACATCAATTTGACATGAGCTCTAGATTTGAAAATGTAAATTATCACATAAACAAAAATATAAAACTAGAAACCAACTTCAGATTTAAGAGATAGAGACAGAGAGGAACCTGGACTAAAAATTTGGAGCTGATTTGCAAGGTCAAAGGCATGGTGCTCCCTAAACAATCTACCTCTTTTATCAAATCTACAAAGTCTAAATTGTGAATTAAGGTTTACATTATTCTTTCTAAAACTATCACCTATTGAAACCTTCAAACCTGGCCTACACAAATGAAAAGAGGGGGAAAGGTTGTGTTGTATAGGGGCTTGCCTAAGTCAAACCCCATTTTTGGTATTTCTACCTCCATGCACAAAAAATTATGATGATAGGTCGGGCAACGGGCAAAACAATGATAACTGACTAAAATGATAAATGATAAATGACAATACTACCTCAAGGTAAAATCCTTGATGAAGTGATGAAAAACACAAGTTACCACAAACATTGATTGATGGATGCCTTGATTTATTGATAGATATGCAAAAGGTTAGTTCTCATAAATCAATAACTTGTTGTAGAAATCATGTAGAGGATAACTCAATACTTTTCCATAATTGCACCATAATTACTTCTTATACATAATTGCCTCCTTAATCTTGATGTCTTGCAAGCTTGAACTTGATTGATGAAATTGTTGTAATAATTCTATTAATTCTGCCCTCAAATTCTATTCGTTGATTTTAAGATCTTCAATTTGCTCAATATGTTTTCTAGGTGTGTTTCTAGGATTTCAAATGATAACTAACTAGTATCTATTTTAAATTCTTCTAATTTCCCAAATATCAAATATTGATATCTGAAAATTTAAATTATAAATTTAAATAATAAATACCAACACTAAAATATTCAAATTGGAGCCAAAAAGAGGTGGTCTAGGGCATGGCATGCCCTAGACTAGACCCATTCTTTTTGGGTCGCAAAGTGTTAGGACCGTTCAATATTAAATGCTTAATTTTTTTTTCCATTGTTTGATTTTTTGAAGATGTTTGTAAAATAGGTAATTAAATGCATAATTGGGTCCAATAAAATAGGGGGAGAAAAACCTAGTGTGAAATTATCAAGGTGACAATTTTGACACTACATTTAGCCCCCACTTTAGTGAGAGTATGAACTTGTGCTCAAACTCACACTAAAGGAAAAAGCACAAAAAAGACAATATGTTGCCAAATTGAGGATTACACTAGCCCCCAACTTAGGATCTCATCAATCCACAATGTTAAGAAAAAATATGCACATCAAAATGGAAAAGATTCACTCACACATAAAGAACTTAATGAAAATTTAATGGAGTACACTTACAAAGAATATACAGAGCATGCACAAAGCCAACACAATGTATATAAAGAATACATAAAGTAGATATGCACATAATACATGAAGAAAACACATGAAATACATGAAGTAGACACACCAAAGATACAAATTAGACACAAAGTAGACACATGGAAGATAGAAGGAAAAAAATACAAACAAAATAAAATAAAAACACAAGAGTTAGTACTAAACATGATTTAAGTTAGTAAGGTAAAGAAACATCAGCCTTAAATTTTCTTCAAATGCCAAATGCCATCCATCAAACGTGTTGCTTAAAAAAAATGGTGTTCTCATAAGGATGCTAAATCAATCATGAAAAACATGGCTTCACTTGCAAGAAAGGTGTGTTATGCTAGGTGGCCATGTAAAAAATTCTCAAATTCATGAATCTAAAAGCTGCATTATGCCAAATCCATAAATTATTAACATCATAAGGGAGAAAGTGATAACAATGGCTTAGGGGGAATTATAAACAACACCACCACAAAAGGGTATGTTGATAAGTCAAATCTGACAAGTTGTCTATCGAATTGATAGGTTGATATGCACCCACTTAAATGCGAACATACTTTCTATGTTGGTATTTTAAGGAAAAAGAGGGGAAGGGGAGATCCTTGAAAAGAATTCACACCTCCCAAAACTAACTATCCTTTCCTTCAAGTGTAAAGGTAAATAAAACCATGCTAGAGACTATTGTGTTGCTAATATAGAAAGAAATATGGTTGCACTTAAGATTTTACCACCATGAATTACAATGAGGAAACATGTTAAGCTATAAATGCCACAAAGTGAGGAGTAGCACCATAGGATAGAGATTATTATTATTTAGAGGGATTAGATGCATCAATACATGTAAGAGCACCACAATCACTAAGTTTTTGTATTTTACTACTCGAGGCCTTGCATTCGTTGGTGGAATGACCATGAACTCAATGATATGCACAAAAAGAGTTATTTCTATAAAATTTATTACATGTTGGAGGAGGAAGAGTAATTAAGTGGGATTTAAGAGGCCTCAACACAATATTCTCTTGATTTGATAAATGTTTAGGAGACAATTTTTCCTCTTTTGAAGAAAATATTGCTCACTAACTAGACAATGTTTTAAATATAGTGGATGATGAAAGATGAGATGTAGATGAAGGAGATGAAGACTAAAAACCTAAACCTTTTTTTGAAATATATGACATAAACTTCACATGATCATTAATCCTTGTTCTATGTTTTCATTATATCTATTTTTAGAAATTATTTTATATCCAAGACCATAACACTTTTCCAAGTTAGATGGAAAATCCTTATCTTAATATTTATGAGAAAAATTGATTCTTTTGCAAGAATGAAAATTCTTAAATTATTTTTTTTAGAGTTAGGAAATGCCAACACACAAGAGATAAAAGCTAAAGAGCGCCGGCCAATATCATGGGATGATGATTTTTGATTTTTTATTGTAGAATAAGATTGAGCAAATAGAACACATGATTCTTTAGGTTTAGATTGTGAGATTTTATACTTGTTGTCAATCAAGATTGCACCCTAGGATAGATTTGACTTAACTATCTTGTTGAAACATGGAAACGTTCTTAGGTTGTGGGTTGGTTCCCCTAGCAGATCACCTAAACTAAATACTTTTCTGAGAAAAGGGTTTAGAAAGATAACTTGAAATAAAATCCTAAACCTAATCAGTGAGGCACCACAACTTAACTTATTTTAATAATTTCACTCACAAATAGTTCCCAAAACACTAACTTCCACAACCTCACATGTACATACAACATAAAATATATTTTCATGAAGCTTTAAAATCAAACACAACATGCAACCTCCATCATATGAACTTTCTGCACCCACACTTGCAATAATAGGATATAAAAAGGATTCAAAAGTTGGAATCACATTGACAACATAAAACTATTATTGCAAAATGAGACAAAAATTGGGATAGGAATGCTCTGCTACTTTTATTGAACTGAAGGAGTATCCAAATATGAAAACTGAGTACAAATATCAAGCTTACACAACTCCCTACAAGTGAACAAGAGAGCAAGAAGAAAATATGAACTGAGAAAAAACTAAGTTTTTCTCCAATATATCTTGCAAGTTGTCTCCAAGAGTGAGAATGGAAAAATCTAAGCAAAAATCTCTCAAAAACAGTAACTTCAAAGCCATTTTCAAGCTCCAAAGAAAATCCTCCAAAATAGTTCCCAAACTATCTCCAAACTAGATGAAAAATATGGGAAGATTCCCTCCCAAAAGAGTCGACCCAAAAATGATTCAAAAGCATTCAGTTCTTGTTGAAATGAACAAGACAACTAAGAGGGGGGTGGTGAATTAGTTGTATCAAATTCTTTACTTCTAAACTTAATTAATTCCACTTTATCTTCAATCTATTATTAAGTGTGAACATGAAATGAAAATAAAATAAATCAAACACCAGAGACACCAAATTTATATGGAAAATCCAATGAGGGAAAAACCATGATGAGGATTAACTCACGATATAGTAGTAATGCAATACTAGATACAAAGGCTCACTATCAGAGGGCTCACTACCCATATTAAGGGCCCACTTCCTTAAGAAGAACTCACTATCTAGAAAGAGGTTCACTGCCTATAGAAAAAGAAAAAGACATAGATAAAGATCCACCACAAGAGTTCCACACACCACAACTTGATCAAAATATTGTAGACCTTATCAACTCACTACTTTTAGGAATCTAACACAATAAAGTACCGTTGTTTCAATTCTCTCTTGCACACTCTGATTTTCCACTTGTTCGCACACTTCTCTTTCTCTAATCGAATGATGGATGGATGATCAATTCGATACAACTTGATTTTATTTTATACCATCTTCAACTCTAGAAACATTCTCCAAGGTCCGCTATACAATTTTATTTACAAATTCAAACTAGGTCAGCTACTCAACATTCCTGTGGTGGATAAGAATGAGAGAGGACCAATTACATATTTAATTTAGGACCCAAACAACATCTTGTATCAAACATACACTTCCTTAATTTGATGCAAAAGATTAATGTAACGTGTAGACACCAGGTCGGTCAAACCTAATGAAAACACCAATGATCTTTGAAGTACATGCATCTCCAGAAATACTATCACATGTGGATCACATAGAATGCTTCACCAGACATATTTACATCTCTAAGAATACCTTAGGTACATCCGCAACAATTACAACAAACTTCATTCACATAAAACTCTTCAACAATCTAACTGGGTCAACCAACAAAACATAGGAGCTTTGGAGTAGGTCTTCTGAAGTGCCAAATCACAAGAAAGTTTTTCAAAACATATAAACCATAAAAAAGAATCATCTCCCATATTTACAAGATCTGAAACCACATATTAGAAGACTGCAGAGCCAAAACATTTCTCTGAGTCCACAACCAGATAGTTCTGCCAAACTAGTTCACACACCGATGATCATATCTTTTACTCTCCATCAAACTAGAAGCTAAAACTTAGGATATATTATCCATTGAAGTTCATGAACATACTTACAAATCCGCATAGGCATAGGATCAACACAGAAGAAATGCAGAGCACAATACCGGAGCACACTCAGATCATACTTCAATACTGCTTTCATTACAACTACAACTTCATAAATATAGCTCCTTGTAGTCTAAGCACTTCTCCAATATCTCAACTATACAAATACCATTTGGAATCAACCTGAAATGTGTTGAAATCAATGATAACATTAATGAAAATAACACCAAAAAATTCCATACTTGCAATAATCCTCCCCTTTGTCATTGATGGAAACACATGATGTGAAAAACCATCAAAGATAGCAAACATGATTTTCAGAAGCGACAACCTGCACAAGAATAAACTTTTCACATGAACTCTCTCTCCCCCTTTGACATCAATTGTGAAGGAAATCATTGCCATATAAATCTCTGGTCACTCCCCCTTAGGAGTACACCCACATTACATACTGCAACAATGCACTTCTCTACTCCCCCTAAGGAGTAGACCTCAATCATTAGTCTAGAAAAAAAGAGTGTGAATCCAATGGACTGATGCACCTCCATGTGCACTTAGTTCAAAGAAGGAGGGGAAAAAATCCCTAACTTCCATATGAGATACTCAAAGGTATCGTTTGGAAGGGCCTTAGTGAATATGTCAACAATTTGTTCCTTGGTAGGTACATATTCAAGTCTAACTTCATTCTGCAATACCTTCTCCCTCAAGAAGTGATACTTGATAGATATGTTCTTTGTTCTAGAATGCATCACTAGATTCTTTGAAATGTTTATAACACTTGTATTGTCACAAAATATAAAGATAGGTTCATCACTCACCACACCTATTTCCATCAATGTTTGCTTCATCCAAAGTACCTATGTACAATAGGATATTTCTATAATATACTATGCTTCTGTAGTGGATAAATAAACTAAATCTTGTTCTTTTCTCAAGCATGAAACTAATCTTCCTCCAAGGAAGAATGAACCACCAATTTTACTCCTCCAGTCATCTACAAAACCAACCCAATCTACATCATTATAGGAATTCAATGTGAAATCATTGTCTTTCGAATACCATAGTCCATGATCTAAAGTTCCTTTAAGATATCTGAGTATCCTCTTCACCTCTGTAACATGTGTTTCCTTAGTTTCTACTTGAAATCTTGCAACTAAACATATTGTATGTATGATGTCCAGTCTAGTAGTAGTAAGATACAATAGTCCACCAATCATGGATTTGTACATGCTCTGATCAACTTTAGCAGATTCATCATCCTTACTCAGCTTGCATCCGGTTACCACAGGATTACGAACTAGTTTGGAATCATCCATTCCAAACTTCTTTAACAATTCCTTAACATACTTAGATTGTGAAATGAATATCCCTTTGTCAGTTTGATTTACTTGAATTCCAAGGAAGAAATTCAATTCACCAATCATAGACATTTCAAATTCTTTTTGCATCTCATCCACAAATTTCTTAGACATACCTTCAATTCCACCAAAGTTGATGTCATTAACATATACAAGAATTATCAAAAAAAGAAATTCTCAACCTTGAATTAAATATTGTTGTCTACGGATCCTTTGCTGAATCTTTTCTTTTTCAAGTATCTATCCAATCTAGCATACCAAGCTCTAGGATCTTACTTTAGTCCATATAATGACTTCTTTAATTTACAAACCATGTCCAGTTTGTCTGACAATTGAAAACCTTCAAGTTTCTCCATACATACTTCTTCTTCCAGTTCTCCATTCAAAAATGTAGACTTGACATCTATCTGATATACTTTGAAGTCTTTATGAGTTGAAAATTCCAAGAACATCTAAATAGCCTCCATTCTTGCTACAGGTGCAAAAATTTCTTCAAAATATATTCCTTCAACTTGTGAATATCCTTTGCATACAAGTCTTTCTTTATTCCTTACCACTTCACCATCTTCATTCATCTTTTTTCTAGATACCCATTTTGAACCAATTACATTCTTGTTTGCAGGTCTAGGGACTAGTTCCCATGTCTCATTCTTCTCTATCTGTTGTAGTTCCTCTTTCATTGCTCTAACCCAACTTTCATCATTACATGCTTCACTCACAGTAATTGGTTCTATCTTTGAGAGTAAACACAAGTTTACCTCAATAACTTTGCATCTTGTTTTCACTCCTTCACTTATGTCTCCAATTATTTGTTCCTCCGGATGATTTCTTTGTACATATTTAGGATTCTTAGGTGCAGGTTCTGGAATTTATTCTTCATCACTTTGTTCTTTCTCTTCCTTTTCTTCTTCTTGTACTTGCCCACAGATAGAATCATCAAGTTCAACTTAAGTTATTTCCACTGGTTTATACATAGCTTCATCAACCTTTACATTTGTACTTTCAATGATTTTTCTCAGTCTCTTATTAAAACATCTATATGCCTTGTTGTTATTTGAATATCCAAGAAAAATTCCTTCATCACATCTAGCATCAAACTTTCCAAAATTTTCATCATCTATTATAATGTAACATCTACTTCCAAATACCTTAAAGTATTTAATAGTAGGAGTCTTACCAATCCATTATGCATAAGGAGTCTTAGTGTTGTTACCTTTGGTCTGAACTCTGTTAAGAATGTAGACAACAATGTGGATTGCTTCTCTCCTATACACATGAGGAAAATTTTCTTCTTTCATCATAGTTTCGGAAGCCTCTTGAACAGTCTGGTTCTTTCTTTCCACAACTCCATTTTGTTGAGGGGTTCTAGGAGCATAATAATGTCTCTTTATTTCATGTTCTTCACAGAATGCATTTAACTCGCCAAATGTAAATTATCCACCTCTATTAGCCCTTAAGAATTTAATTCTTAGGTTTGCCTCATTTTCTACTCTTGCCTTAAACACCTTGAATCTATCAAGGGCATGATCCTTTTCTCTAAGAAATGTAACCCATGTCATCCTAGAGTAATCATCAATCAAGAGCATAAAGTACCTATCACCATTCAAGCTTCCTATTCTTCTAGAACCACAAAATTCTATATAGATTAATTCCAACATTCTGGTAGATGATTGTTCCTTTCCTTTAAAACTATTTCTTGTTTGTTTTCCAAACTAGCAACCTCTACAAATTGAATTTAAAGGCTTTGTGATTCTAGGAAGATCTCTAACAAACTACCTAGAATTGATCTTGACCAGATTACCAAAATTCACATGTACCATCCTCTGGTGCCAGAGCCAACTCTTATTAATCCGAGAAACAAAACACTAAACATCGCCACCCTTAAGGTGATAAATATTTCCATGAGTTCTTCTTCTAGCTGCTACCATAGTTTTGGATCCTATTCTGATCTCACAAGTGTTATCCTGAAACACAAGCTTAAAACCTTTGCTGCACATTTGTCCAATGCTTAAGATATTATGCCTTAAACCCTTTACATAATAGACATCGTCAATATTATGTTTTCCATCAAAACTAATTGTTCTTTTACCAACAATCTTAGCACTAGAGTCATCTCCAAACATGACTATTCCTCCATCATACTTCTCAAGTTTAGTGAACTTACTCTTATCTCTAGTCATATGATTTGAACATCTATTGTCAATTACCCAAAAGTATTCATCTTGTCTAGCATGAAAAACAGTCACCAGAGTACCTTCTGTTTCATTCTTCTTGCTTTCCAGACCAGATTCCTTTGCACATCTTCCAGGGTTAGTAGATACAACTTTATTCTCTAGAGCTAGAAATAAGCATTCATCCTTATCCTCCTCAAGGTAAAATTCGTCATCAGAAATTCCTAAATCTTCTTTGACATAATACAACTTATTGAGCTTCTTATCCTTTTTATCTTTGTAATTATTATTATTGTCCTTGTTCTTCTTGTGTGTAGTTCTTGTTAGGAAAAATTCAATTAAGGAACAAATTTTCCTAATGCCAAGTCTCAGAGGAGAAGAGAGATATTTCTTTTAATTTTTACAATTACAATTCATTAAGACACACATGAAAGAAATAACAAAACTGAGAAATAAACACGTAACACAATTCACACCAGATTTACATGGGAAAACCCTTATGGGAGAAAAACCCACCACACCAAAGAAAGATCACTTGTATTACAGTAATCAAATTACATACAAGTTACAGTCTCTTCTTTTCAAATGACAATTATATAGCAACAACATTTCCCTGATCAACCTTGTATTGAATTACATTGTTAAAATGCATTCATTCAGCATACAATGGAATTCACTCACTGATCATTCGACTAACCAACTAGACCAGACCCATAACATAACTATTCATGACTTTCAAGCTGTCTTTTCCTTTCCCACAAGAAAATGGTCATAACAGTTCAACTACCCAATCAGTTTGCATTTTGTATCGCTCATTGGTCCAAGAAAAAACATGTAGGACAAACGCTCGGTCAACCAATTTCAACTTTATTGCTCATTGGTGAGACAACAGAATGTGTCAAAATGATTTCATACTATCCAAAGGCTATGACACATGGCACGGACTCCTTTCACTCAGACTTTGGTGAAGTCTCCCCGATCTCAAGACCATCGACAAGACAATCGCTATCGCCAACACACTAGGAAGTCACACCGAACATTCATGTCTCCCTGATGACCCAACAAACACTAAGACCGTGCATATCGAAAAGAGTGATGTAGATCATTCACCAGGAGTAGATCCATCGGTGAGAGAAACACCATCAGTAGGAGATCAGGAGGTCATACCGACAAAATGAGTCTCCCTGATGTGTTCATCACCTAGGCTCTCCCCAATGATCTACATTGCCAAGACATCTGCCATCAGAGTGAGCTAGAGATGTCACCCTGACTATTTTGGTTACACTGATATCCCTGAGACAACCACCAGGTCACGCCGATGTCATGAAGACTTTTACTATCAGAGTAAGTTTGGAAACTCACTCTGATAGTTCATGTCACCTTGATGGTTCTCATCGCCAAGATAGATCCAAGGTCACAACGATCTGATCTCTCCAAGACAGTTGCTCATCGACAAGACATTCCAAAGGTGTCACCGATATTGCTCTTTCCGGAGTTCAATGTCAGTAAGTAGTGAGGCACTTTTTCCAACAATATCCCACTTGACAAAGATCTTACTAAAACCTCCAGAGCACAACAAAACTACTGAGATTTATGGGCACAAAGGCCCCATCGAATTGGTACACCACCTGTACTTGTCTCTACTCACTGGTTTCATCAATGCATCTACAATATTTTCTAGAGTATCCACCTTTTCTAAAGAGACCTTTCCATCCTCCACCATATCTCATACAAAGTGATACTGCACATCAATATGTTTCATCCTAGCATGGAAAGTAGGATTCTTTGTCATACAAATATCACTCTGACTGTCATAGTAAATTGTAATCTACCCTGCATCAAACCCAGTGTTATAACCCAAACTTTTTAACCAAATTTCTTCTTTACAAGTGTGAGTTGTTGCCATGTACTTAGCTTATGTAGTAGACAAAGTGACTACAACTTGTAACTTGGTAATCCAATTAATTGCACCACCATTCAACATGAAAGTATATCCACTAGTGAACCTTCTACTGTCAATGTCCCCTACCCAATCATAATCCACATATCAACAAATGTTAAGAGTCCTCTGTGATCCAACCAAATATCCATGGTAACACATAGCATAGTCTGAAGTGCCCCTTAGATATCTAAACACTCTTTTCACAATATCCCAATGTGTCCTTCCTGGATTCGCCATAAATCGACTAAGAACTCCCACTGCTTGGGCAATGTCTGGCCTTGTATAGACCATTGCATACATTAAACTGCCAACTGCACTAGCATAAGGCACTCTATCCATGTCCTCCATCTTAGTAGGAGATTTTGGACAATCTTCAACAGATAGCTTTGTTCCCTACAAAACTGGAACAACTAGCTGCTTGCAATCATTCATACCAAATCTCTCCAGAACAATATTAATATACTTACTCTAGCTAAGTGAAAAATTTCTTTCGTTTCTATCCTTGGTTATTTCCATCCCCAGAATATACCTAGCTGCACCAAGATCTTTCATTTTGAACTTTGTAGACAACTGAGATTTTAGATCAGAAATCATTAACTTACTATTTCCTATGAACAACATATCACCAACATAAAGGGCAATAATAAGAATTTGATCATTTTCAGTCTTGTAGTAGACACAATGATTTTATTTTGATCTTACAAATCCCAAAGAAAAAATAAATGTGTCAAATTTTTGGTACCACATCTTAGGTGATTGCTTCAAACCATACAAAGATTTTTTTAACTTGCAAACTAGATTTTATTTTCCTTTTCTCACAAAGTGCTCAGGTTGGGACATATAGATTTCTTCTTCAAGATCACCATGAAGAAACGTTGTCTTCACATCCATCTGCTCAATCTCCAAATCATATCCCGCAACAAGAGATAAAAGAAATTTGATAGATGTCAGCTTTGCTATAGGAGAAAAAATTTCCCCATAATCAATTCCCTCTACCTAGGAATAACCCTTCGCAACCAATCTCGCTTTATACTTTTCAACACAGAAATCCAAACCAATTTTCTTTTTAAACACCCACTTGCAGCCCACATTCTTTCTACCTTTAGGAAATGGGATTAGATCCCAAGTATCATTTTTCCTTAATGATTATATTTCTTCATTCATGGCTTCCAACTAGGAATCTGAATCAGACATTTCAGTTGCCTCTTTTATAGTCCTAGGTTCATCTATGTTAGTAATCAAAGCATAGGCACAACTAGAATCTAACATAGAGAATCCATACCTATCTGGTTGTTTCTTCTCATGTGTAGACCTCCTCATAGGCTGAGGCTAAGGTTGTGGCTGCTCAAACTCAACTCAATTTTAGGTACACTTTCAATATATTGTTCCTCTTTTCCTGGAGTTAGAAGTATCTCAACAACATCATTCTTCTTTTCCTCTTCTTTCATCCCTGACTATAGATCTACTAAAGAAGGTTTCAGTTCCCAGAAGATAAGACTCTTGCTATACAATACCTTCTTAGTCATAGGATTCCAAACCTTGTATCCTTTCACACCAAGGCCATACCCAATGGAGATACATTTTTCAGCTTTGTTGTCCAATTTAGATCTTTTCACATCTGACACATAAATATATGCTTCACACCCAAAGACATGAATATGTCCGAGAGATGGCTTCTTACCAAACCAACCTTACATAGGTGTTATATCAACAAGTGTTGAAGAAGGTGATCGATTCAATAAGTAACATGTTGTAGCCATAGCCTCAACCCAAAACATCTGCTCTAGACTAGCATTGCTCAACATACTTCTTTCCTTCTCCATCAATGTCCTTTTCAACCTTTCAGAAAATCCATTTTGCTGTGGAGTGTAAGGTTTGTTTTATGCCGCTTAATCCCATGGTCTTTGCAATAAATTTCAAACTCATCAAAACAAAACTCACCACCATTGTCAGTCCTCAGACACTTTATTTTTCTTCTAGTCTAATTTTCCACAAGGTTTTTTAATTCCTTAAAACTACTGAACACTTCTGATTTATTTATTTTTAAATAGAAAAATGCCCTTCTCCAATAATCATCAATAAAAGAAACATAATATTTAGACTTCGATAACGAAGGAAAATCCACTGGACCACACATCAGAATGAATATAATCCATAAAACCAAAAGATTTATGAGGACTAGAGTAGAATGAAACACAGTGTTGTTTGCCATATATACAATGTTCACAGAATTCAAAATCAAGATTACAATCAAAAAGCCCCTCAACCAAGTTTTTATTCTTCAAGGCTTTCAAACCAGGTTTTGACCAATGTGACTGAGCCTCTAATTCCAGAGCATAGTCTTTTTTGTTGGAATTTTCACTTCCAAGGAATTTTCTCCAATAGGAACATTTTCATTTTCTCTTTACGAACAACCTTCTGTGACTTTGCAAAGACACTATTTCATTGAACAGTCAGTGCATCTAACTTGAATAGAGTACCAATTCAGACACCCCTAGCCAGGACCATCAAGCCTCTAGTCATTTTATAGCCATTGCTAGAGAACGAGACTTGCATTCCAACATTGTTCAACTTGCTTACAAAAATTAAATTTTGAGCTAGACCCTGTATATTCATTACGCCATCAATTCCCTTAATTCTACCATCAAGAAACTGAATTCTGACTCTTCCATGACCAACTATTTCTAGAGATGAATCACTTTCCAGATACACCTTTCCACCATCACATTCTTCATACTTAGTAAACTAGTCTCTATGAGATGTCATGTGAAATGATGCTCCAGAATCAATCAGCCAGACATCATCTGATGCCTGAGTTGCCAAGGCTGCAATAAAGGCATCTGCATTGCTTTGAGAAGAATCAATGTCAGAAGAATTCTTCTTCCACTTATTTTTCTCCTCTTTGCAATCCTTTCAGACATGACTAGGCTTCCCATAGTTCCAACACTTCACCTTGCACTTCTTACCAGGAGAATTTGATCTCCCTTTTGATTTTGATTGGGACTTCTTGTCCTTTTTCTTTCCTTTTTCCTTTGATCTTCCTCGAACAATAAGTCTCTCCTTTTCCATCTAAGAAGATTTCCTTCTCATCTCTTCTAATAAAAAAGAAGCAACCACATCCTCCATTTTGAAAGTGGTTGTCATGCTCCCAATTGCCATCACTAAGTGGTCCCAAGAATCTAGAAAAGAACATAACAAGAGCATACAATGATCTTCTTCTTCAATCTTCACACCTACAAATGTTAACTAAGAAATCAATATGTTAAAGGTATTTAAGTGATCAACAATAGATGTTCCTCCATCCATCTTCAAAGAGTACAACTTCTTCCTCAAGAACAACTTATTTACCAAGGACTTGATATGATAAATACCTCCTAGTCTTTTCCACAATGTAGAGGCAATCTTCTCTTCATGACCGTTTAGGAGAACAGAGTTTTTCAAATAGAGTCTTATCAACCCTTTTTCTTTTTGATCTACGAGATCCCGATCTTCTTGCTTCATGGCTATAGGTTTCATTCTAGACACGACAATCCAAAGATCATGATCCACCAACAGGTCTTCCATTTTAAGTTTCCACAACTCAAAATTGTTGTCGTTGAATTTCTCAATTTCAATTCTTCCAGACGTACTTGTCATTGCCATCTTAATATGTAATTAGAAAAACTCAAGACTTCTACAAAACTCCCACTAAATAGAAATTGACACAAAAAAGCAATCTACCCACAAGGATAACACAACTATCCATGCTCTGATATCACTTGTTAGGAAAAATTCAATTGCGAAATAGATTTTCCTAATGGCAAGTCTCAGAGGAGAAGAGAGATATGTATTTTAATGTTTACAATTACAGTTCATTAAGACACAAATGAAAAAAATAACAAAACTAAGAAAAAAACACATAACACAATTGATAGCAGATTTACGTGGAAAAACCCTTACGAGAGAAAAACCCACCACACCAAAGAAAGATCACTTATATTACAGTAATCAAATTACATACAAGTTATAGTGTCTTCTTTTCAGATGACAATTCTATAGCAGCAACATTTCCCTGATCAAACTTGTATCAAATTACACTGTTACAATGCATTCACTCAGCATACAATGGAATTAACTCACTGATCATTCGACTAACCAACCAAACTAGACCCACAATCAAACTATTCATCACTTGCTCAAGCTATCTTTTCATTTTCCAAAAGAAAACAATCACAACACTTCAACTTCCCAATCGATTCGCATTTTTCATTGCTCATTGGTCCAAGAAAAAACACATAGGATAAATGCTTGGTCAACCAATTTCAACTTTATCGCTCATCGGTGAGACAATAGAATGTGTCAAACTGATGTCAGACTATCCACAGGCTAATGCACACGACATCGGCTCCTATCACTCAGATTTTGGTGAAGTCTCCCCCATCTAAAGACCATTGACAAGACAATCTCTATCACCAACTCACTGGGAAGTCACACGAAACATTCATGTCTCCTCGATGACCCAACAAACACTAAGACCACACATATCAGCAAGAGTCACATCGATCGTTCACTAGGAGCAGATCCATCGGCGAGAGAAACCCCATCATCAAGAGATTAGGAGGTCACACTGACAACACAAATATCCCTAACATATTCATCGCCAAGACTCTCCTCGATGATCTTCATCACCTAGACACCTACCATCAGAGCAAGCTGGAGATGTCACCCTGACTATTCTAGTTACATCGATATTGCTGAGACAACCACTAGGTCACACCGATGTTGCCAAGAATTTTACTATCGGAGTAAGTTTGGAAACTCACTCAAATAGATCATGTCACCCCAATGGTTCTCATCGCCAATACAGATCCAAGGTCACATCGATCTGATCTCTCCAAGAAAGTTTCTCATCAGCAAGACATTCCAAAGGTCTCATTGATATTTCTCTTTCAGGAGTTCAATGTCAGTAAGCATTGAGGCACTTTTTCCAACAGTTATATTAGGACATCTTGATGCATAATGACCAATATTTCCACAACTAAAACACTTAAAAGGCAACTTACCTTTGCATTTAACAATACCTTTCTTCAATCTCCTTGTGAAATTTTCTTCCAAATCTTCTGTATCATCTTCATCTGAGTCATCTCTGATCTTCATTTCTTTAAAAGAAGTTTTAGTCTTCTCCTTCTCTCTTGAAAATTTTCTCATCTCAAATGCAGTCAAGACACCAAATAGATGCTCCTTAGTAAATTTATTTGGATCACTATATGATTTTTCAAGAGAAGATACTTTGCCACTATAATTTTCTGATAGGGTCATCAAGATCTTCTCAATTATATCTTCATTTGACATGGTACCACCTTGATTCTTGATTTCAATTGCTATAAGTTTAAGACTCTAATAATAGCTTGCAATATCTTCTCCGTATTCCATTCTCAATCTCTCAAATTTTTCTTTAACAATTAGTTTCCTTGACAACTTTACTCTATCATTCCCTTCATAAATGTCTTTCAATTTTTCCCATACTTCATGAGCAGTAGCTAGAGAAGTCACTTTTGTTCTTTCAGTTCTGAATAGAGCACTGAAGATAGAATACCTTTCCCTTTCATTCTCCTCATAAGCTACAATATCATCAGTAGAGGAAGGACCAGTGGTGGGGTTAACATACTTTGTCTCCATAACCTGCCAAGTCTTGAAACCAATTGAAACCAAATAACTTCTCATTTGTTCTTTCCAGTCATTGTACTCAGCTCCATCAAAAATAGGAATCTACAACTTGTCCACCATATTATCTACCTCAAATGGTTAAGCTTTTCACCGAGGAACTAGAGATTTGATACCAATTGTTGAAATGCACAAGACAATTGAGAGGAGGGGCGGTGAATCAGTTATATCAAATTCTTTACTTCTAAACTTAATCAATTCCACTTTATCTTCAATTTTTTATTAAGTGTGAACATGAAATGAAAATAACATAAAGAAAACATGAGAGACCATATTTACGTGGAAAACCAAATGAGGGAAAAACTGTGGTGAGGATTAACTCACAATATAGTAGTAATTCAATATCGAATACAAAGGCTCACTGCCAGAGGAATCACTGCCAGAGATAGATAAAGATCCACCACAAGATTTCCACACACTTTGCAACTTGGTCAGAAGATTGTAGACACCATTAGCTCACTGCTTTCAGGAATCTAACACAATAAATTATTGTTGCTTCAATTCACTCTTGTACACTCTACTTTTTGCACTTGTGCACACACTTCTCTTGCTCTAATTGCATTATGGATGGATGATCAATTCACTACAACTTGATTTTATTTTATACCATCTTCAACCCTAGAAACATTCTCCAAGGTTGGCTATATAATTCCATTTATAAATTAAAACTAGGTCGGCTACTCAACATTCTCATGGTGGATAAGAATGAGAGAGGACAAGTTACATATTTAATTTAGGACCCAAACAACATCTTGGATCAAATATACACTTCCTTAATTTGATTCAAAAGTTTAATCTAACGTGTAGACACCAGGTCAGCCAAACCTAATGAAAACACTAATGATCTTTGAAGTACAAGCATCTCTAGCAAGATGATCACATGTGGATCACATAGCACGCTTCGCAAGACATATTTATATCTCTGAGAATACCTCAGGTACATCTGCAACAATTATAACAAACTTTATTCACATAAAACTCTTCAATAGTCCAATTGGGTCAACTAGCAAAATATAAGAGCTCTCGAACAGGTCTTCCAGAGCACCAAATCACAAGAAAGTTTGTCAAAACACATAAACGATAAAACCGAATCATCTCCTAGATCTGTAAGATCTGACACCACTTATCAGAAGATTGTGAAGCCAAAACATTTCTCCCAGTCCACAATCAGATAGTTTTTCCAAACCATTTCACACACCGGTGAACATATCTTTTACTCTCCATCAAAGCAGGAGTTAAAAACCAAGATATAATATCCATTGAAGTTCATGAACACACTTAAAAATCTTCACAAGCATAGGATAAACATAGAAGAAATGAAGAGCACAATACTGAAGTACACTCAGATCATACTTCAACACTGCCTTATTACAACTACAACTTCATAAATATAGCTTCATGTACTCTAAGCACTTATATAGTATCTCAACTATACAAATACCATCTGCAATCAAACTGAACTATGTTGACATAAATGTCAACATTAATTCCAACACCACCAAACACATCCATATTTGCAACAGTTCTAACTAAAAATCAAGAAAGAAAGCTTCACTTGACTCAGTTTTTCCTATTTTGAAGAAAAGCCACTAAAATTGGAAAAAATAAGATTTTATGAGAACTCTATGTACTCACCTTGATTTCATTGCATTTAAAATCACAATTATCAGGGAAATTTAAATAATATTTCCTTAATAATGTTTGACAATATCTTGCGGTTTCAAATTACAAAAAAAAAGAAAGGCTCAAGAACTTGATTTTTGATTGGATTTCCTTGCAAGGTATGAAATATTCTAACTTGGACTTTTGATTTTCTTTAAAAAGCAGAAAAATTAATTAAGGCGTAAAGCCTAAGTTATCAAAATACATGTAAGGCCAATAATTATATGGTTTTTTCAACAATCATAAAAAGATGCTAGGGTAATGCAACCTAGACAAGCAAAATATGCAAAGGGGAGAAATATCACTAAGGTATTAGTGGAGGCATGGAACAATAAAATAAATGTGAAAAAAAGGTCCAAGTCAACTTAGGGCAACATGCAACCCTAACACAAAATCGTCTAACTCCTCATTTCTCTCATTCATTTTGTACTTCATCTTTTTGGGTCTTTGGCTCTGCCCAAGCACTGCCATCAAGGTTTGGAGTTCGATCCCTTCCATTGAATTTTTGAAGCTCTTTTCATGAGAAATATTGCAGTAAAAAGCTCAGGTAAGTCTTCTTGTCACAAAACCAAACAATGACTTCATTTTGAATGAAATTTCTTGGCTTTTTAAGCCACGACCACCACCATTTTTCTGATGCATTTCATTTCATTTATATACTGTTGATGCCTCCTCTTGTTTTAGGCTGCCATTGAGGAGCTTTTGGAGTGTTCTCCCATGGGTTCGAATGCACATTCTTAACAACAATACTCAAGGTAAGTTTTCAATGAATCAAGCCTCTCATTCTTTATTATTTTCTATTAATGATATGTTTTATTTGAGCTCCATGAAAGAAAGAATAATAAATTTATGCAAAATAAAGAAACCTTACTATCTTTTTTATTTTTATGAGGCCTTTCTGCAACAATAAACAATGAAAATTTTATTTTATGCAATGTTTTCCTCCACTATGTAGATATGTAATGGGGTTTTTGAAAATATGTGACCTCCATTATAGATGCAAGCTTTAAAAATGCGACGTCAGTTGTGGCTCCTTCATTTTCCTAACTTGGCCAAGGGTTTACAAAACCTGGGTGTATTTTCTCTGACTACCATCATGGCCATGATGGTTAGGGTTCACCTTGGTTCCTATTTTCATGCTACGAAGCTTCATGGAAGTGACCCTATCAAGATTGTATATTGTTCTCCTTTAAAACATTTCACTTCTTTTAGTTTATGTTTATTCCTTTGTTGAACATAAACTTGAGGATGGATATGTGCAGGATCATGATGGGCCAAAAAGGTGCAATATGTAAGTGATATGATGACCCATGTGGCTGACGACCTTTTTTTTACCCAAAATTGATGAAATAAAAAGGGTTTTTAAAGGATATTCTCAACTTTCCACCATATAAATTATGCTTTACTTTGAATTTAATAAATAATTATTATTCATTTTCTATTTGAATTACGACTAAAGTCCTAATTGATAGGTTGATTGACAAAATCTATATCTTTCAAACGGTATCACATTTTTCGAATCTGAAACATGCGTCGCATTCTATGCTTCACATACTATAGGATTAAAAAAAAAAAATGAATTTCAAGAAGTTTTAACCAAGTTAAGGTGGTCATACATACGAGTTTTTATATTTTTAAAAATTTGTAATAAAAAAATCATAATTAATTATTTACTTAGAAAAAAATTACAAAAAAATATGCATCACATTGGGACATGAGTCCTCTACTTATATGTAAAATATTATAAAAAAATATTATCATTTTATTGTGGTTAGGGTGGTTAGACAGACACCTAATTCTTATTTTTTCCCTAAAATTTAAGTACTACTGCATTGAAATTTCAAATTTTCACCAAATAGTTTTTTTATTTATTTTTGAAATAAACCTAGTAGTTTAGAAACTAAATTCAATTTGCAACAAATTATATTCTTACATATTTTTTAAATAATATAGATAACTTATTCAAATTTTTATGTCAAGTTGCCTAACTCTGATTTTTCTGAATTTATTGCCACTTAAGGGCCCGTTTTTTCCATGATGATCCTGCACATACCCAGATCATTTACTTGAAACCCTACCTTAACATATCCATTGTAATGAGAAGAAAAATAAAGAAACTTCATCACAGTCTTGAAAATTGTGACATCTGAGTTTTTATTTTGAAAACCTGGCACCTTGAAACCATTACAGATTCTACGTATCTTTTCTATCTCCTGCAAGCACTATGTAATTGTATTTTGACATATCACCTTGAATGCACATCACTACTTTTTTATGAAACACTATCAATGTAATTCTTGATACTTGCTATATGAAAACACAACATAGCATTTGTTCCTATCACCTTGATTTATCTTGTCCTTGCTCTTCATGTTGTTTTAATAAGTATATTGATAGATAGTGAACTTGTATTGAAATGCCCTGCTTAGGCACCAAACATATTTTCCTTATGAACTTGCATCTTGCATTAAAGCATATTGCTCATGTGAACTTGCATCTTGGAATTTTCATTGTTGTTTTCCTTAGATCATCTATATTGCTATCATAATCAACTTCAAACAACCAGGCAATCCACAACATTTTCCAAGCAATTTGATCACCAAACAACAATGTCATCATTACACTCACTGGGGTTGTCACCAGTTCAAATGCACTTGTGAGTGGATTATGATCCTCAACCATTGATTGGGACTACTAATCTTTTGCATTTGTTCATAGGATTATCACCCTTTTGACTCCTAGCTTCATCAATCTTGACAGTGGACTGTGATGCTTCATGTGGAGCCATGACCTCTAAATGCCCTCACTATCATTTTCAAAGACCCTTGATATTATTGCAAGGATCATCCTATGTGGATATTCTCTCCACTTTTACAATCCCTTGTGATGTTCATGACATTTGCACATTGTTGCCCTCTAAAATCTATAAAACTCTTTGCCTCTAAAAAACATGAACATGTGTACAAAGATCCTTTTGTTTATTGTTCCTTTTGGCATCAAATGACCTCATGGTTCTTTGTCTTGGTAACTATGCACTGTTGTTGCACAATGATTTATAATTATTTTTCTAAAATATGGATTCCACATGATGCGACCAATAGAAATGATGTTGTGACAACAATGAATAGTGATGCAAAACCAGAGATAATATCAAACTTAAAGACACTCAAGGCTCCTTGATGCACTTTTATTCTATTTTGCATATAAATTAAGAATTCAAATGAGCCATTGTTCATTTATTATTTTCACTTCATTTCACTTTTGAATCGATTTTCATGAATGAGAAATGAATCTGTTACTCTTGCAATCACTTTGTGAATTACTCCTTCAGCTGAAATGCTTTGATTTGAGCAATATGAATGTGTATTCCTATCTCATTCCCCTTTTGAAATTAGGGGAAGCATTTTGGGCTCAACCCTTGTGGGAGCCCATTTTTGCACCACATGCTATGATGTTTTCATAAATGAATCAACAATATGATTTCTCCTATACCTGCATAGTGAACAAATATGTTAGATAAAAATAGTGAAGCTCAATGCTCCTGTGTTGCTTTTATTTTCAAGCTCTCTTGCATTCATTTGATATTTTTTCACCTAATTCATCATAAACATGTGTTATATTTCTATTGATGAGGCATATGATAAGACTCATATCCTAAGGTCTAACAATCTTTCTCAATCATCTACAGGTTATCTTGAAGAGAGGGAGCAAGGAGGAGCAAGCAACAATGAAGGCCAACACAAAACCGACACAAGAAATGATGGATATGTTTCCTTTCATATGTATTTATATTATTTAATCTTCAAATGTATAACATATCTTCCATATTGCATTGGTTCAACTATTCCCATGGCTTGTGTGGGACATTTTATTACTCCTTTCTTTCCAATGAATAGAAAAGAACACTTATGTAGTCTTCATGTGTATATTTCATTTGAAAACTAAATAAAACATTGTGAAATGAATGAATGAAATCATCTTGTACTTCATGTATTCTCCTTTACATTGCAAAGCATTCAATGAAAAAACTGAATTCTTCCTTTTAGCATCCTTCTATTGTAACACATTGCACAATAAAAAATGTATTTCTTTTAAATTTTAATATGCAATGGTTAAGCATGGCAGAAATATGTTATAATATTTTCACCTTAAAATGAAAATAATTGTTTCAACTCTACCAAATTGAGTTGTAGGTGAAAATTTGGTAACATTTCTGGTGATTTTTGTTGAATGCTTGCTTGCTAAGCATATAGACCAATTTCCCTAAACAAATCCTTGTGCACAGAGTCAAATATGCCCCTTCTCAAACTTAGAAAACTATTGAAACTCAACTGGAAATACTCCAAATGACAGTAAAAACCAAATTGAAAGAAAACTAAAAGGCCCTGGTGGCCAACAAATATGTGCAATAGTACAAGTTTAGGGAAATAAAATAACTGAAATAAATGTTCCTTGAGCACTTATTAGTAGAAAATGCTAACTCAACCTATGCTAAACAAAATAATGGGCCTTTTAGATGAAACCATTAACTGGATTTGCAAAGTAGTTGTCTTTCTTGATCAAGTGAATATTCCTTTCCTGCTTGTAAGCAACCAACTAGGGTTGTGGAAAGGGTGGGAATTTAATGAACTTAGGTAATACCTCTTTAAGAAATAGAATAAACACACGTACCTACGGGTTTTGACAAAAAGTATAGCCATTTTGAGGTGGACAGGTTAGTTGTCTCTCCTCCCCTTGCTGCTCATCCAATGCTTTCTCCTTGCTATTTCCTAGTTGGGCCATATATCGAATAGGACATCCTCTTGAAAAACTAATGTGTAAACAATCTAGGCTGATTTACTTCTCTGCTGCCTTATTATCCTTGTTTTCCTCATCATTCACTGGCTTGGACTTTTTCTCACTACAAGAATTTAGTAGAGTAGAAAGTTATCTACAAGGTGAGAAAGTAGGATCCTAACAATCAAGAATTGAAGTGTCTTGGAGAGACTGATTCTCTTCAATCAGTCTACTTAGCTATTTTTCAAGGGAAGCCGCCTCTAATGTTTCTATGTTAGCTTCTCCTTTGTCAATTGAATCTTCAACCATCACCCCTTTTTCTCTATTTGAACCATGCCTTCAATCTCTTGATTATGATCCATTTTAGGCATGTTGTCATTCATACTACAATCTTGAATCTCCACAACAATGGTACCCTCGCTCATCTTTTCACAAACCATATTTTTGTCAATGTGATTTTTGTGCTCTTGTTGATCACAACTTATCAATTTTGTTAGCTCACATATATTTTTTTCATCAATAGGAAAAAATAAAGGTAGCTCTTCAAAAAAATTAGTTGAAACATGCACCTCAACACTTTTCTCCATCTCTACAACCATTTGTTTATGATTTTCTAATCTTCCTCATCATTGTACCAACTAGATACCTCGAAATAGTCATCAATATTCTGTTGTTCTAACTGATCTTGGTTTTAAAAAAAATTCTTTTGCCCGTGACTTGCAGCTACTATGGGTATGAGCATGCTTTCTGCATCTTGGTCCACAAAATAAGACATCTCATCATACCATAATGTGGAGTTATCCTCTTGAAAAACCTCCATTACCTCTTCATCTTGTTTCCCCAATTGATCTTCTGAAATGAGCATTGAAACATTTTCATCCTCTTCAACACAAGGAAGCCCATTAGTGAAAACATTGAAAGATTCATCAAGAGAATCCTTTCCTTGCTCAATTTTCTGCTACTCTAAAAGGTAAACCTCTAAAGTTGAATGCAATGGATTTACCTTCCTAAGCTTCTCTATGAGGAGTAGGATATCCTAATCAATGGGTTCAACCTTGGATTCATCAGGTTGGGAAACTTGGGGAGATTCTTGGATTTCTTGCAAGGAAAATTGTTGCTCAAGGGGTTGCTCTAGAACTATAACTATACTAGGTTGAACTTGATTATTTTCTACAATTTGCAAAGGATGAAGTCTTTAGAAACTTAGTATTTCAAAATTAAGAGGTTTTCTTGAGGAATTAATGACTTTATCCTAACAACAACTTGGAATCTCAACTTTAGGGGTATTAAGAGGTTCGCTTTGTCTAAAACTTGGAAGTTCTTACTTACAAACCTCCTCTTGAGTGGACTGATCTAGAATTATAGGATTTGTTTGGATTTCATGCCTTTGTGTATCCAACTCTTTCTCATAGAGATAGGCTCGCTAAGCCATCTCTTCTTGTTACTGGTTATACTCATGTTGCCTCTTGATCTCCTCTACCTGTTTCATGAAATCAAGCATGAAGTCAAACAACATACCCTTTATGCTTGCAATATCCTCCTTTTCACTCTCTTGGAGCTGGTTTTGAGCACATGAAGGTTGATATGGATGATGAGCAGGGGTGGGTGGGTGGTAACTATATTATGCATGCTCTTTTTGAAAAGCCATAGAATTGAAACCAGCAACATGATTGGTCTGATATGACTGATGATGAGGTGGATAAGAAGGGATTTCATGATATGGTGGATGATAAGACATATCTCCATGAAACATAGGAATATTCATTCATTCAAAAGCTGGAAAACAACAAAATTCAGATTTTCTAAAATAAATGTGTAGGAGACAAGTTTTCCTCTTTTGAAGAAAATATTGCTCACTTACTAGACAATGTTTTAAATATAGTGGATGATGGAAGATGAGGTGTAGATTAAGGATATGAAGACTAAAAACCTAAACCTCTTTTTAAAAGATATGACATAAACTTCATATGATCCTTAACTCCTTGTTCTATTTTTTCATTATATCTATTTTTAGAAATTATTTATATCCAAGACCATAACACTTTTCCAACTTAGATGGAAAATCCTTATCTAAATCTTTATGAGAAAAATTGATTCTTTCACAAGAATAAAAATTCTTAAATTTTTTTTTTAAGAGTTAGGAAATGCCAACGCACAAGGGATAAAAGCTAAAGAGTGCCGATCACTATCATGGGATGATGATTTTGGATTTGTTAATATACAATAAGATTGATAAAATAAAACACAAGACTCCTTAGGTTTAGATTGTGAGATTTTATACTTGTTGTCAATCAGGATTACACCCTAGCTAAGATTTGACTTAACTATCTTGTTGAAACATGGAAATATTCTTAGGTTGTGGGTAACCTACAATGAGAACGAATCTCTAGAGGAAGCTGGTTCCCCTAGAAGATCACCTAAACTTAAGAATTTTATGAGAAAAGGGTTTAGAAATATAACTTGAAATGAAATCCTAAACCTAATGGGTGATTCACTAGAACTTGACTTATTTTAATAATTTCACTCACAAACAGTTCTCAAAACATTAACTTTCACAACCTCACATGTACATACAACACAAAATTTATTTGCATGAAGGTTTAAAATCAAACACAATGTGCAACCTGCATCCTATGAACTTTCTACACCCACACTTGCAATAATAGGACATAAAAAGGATTCAAAAGTTGGAATCACAATGAAAACATCAAACTATTACTGTAAAATGAGACAAAAATTAAGATAAGAATGTTTTGCTACTTTTATTGAGCTGAAGGAGTATCCCAATATGAAAACTGAGTACAAGTATCAAGCTTACACAACTCCCTACAAGTGAACAAGAGAGCAAGAAGCAAATATGAACTAAGAAAAAACTAATTTTTTCTCCAATATATCCTACAAATTATCTCCAAGAGTGAGAATGGAAAAATCTAAGCAAAAATCTATCCAAAATAGTAACTTCCAAGCCATTTTCGAGCTCCAAAGAAAAGCCTCCAAAATAGTGCCCAAATTGCCTCTAAACTGGATGAAAAAGATGGAAAGATTCCCTCCCAAAAGGGTCGACCCAGAAAGGACTCAAAAGCATTCAGTTCTGATTGAAAATCAGGAAATAAAGCTTGAATTGACTAAGTTTTTTCTATTTTGAACAAAAGAAACTAAAAATGGAAAAAGGACTTGCTTTTATGAGAACTCCATGCACTCGCCTTGATTTTACTACATTTAAAATAAAAATTATCAATGAAATTTATAGAATATTACCTTAATAATATTTTATAATATCTTATAATTTCAAATTACAAAAAAAGAAAGGCTCAAACTTGATTTTTGATTGGATTTCCTTGTAAGGTATGAAATATTTTAACTTGGCCTTTTGATTTTCTTTCAAAATCCGAAAAATAATTAAGGCGTAAAGCCTAAGTTATCAAAATACATGTAAGGCCAATAAATATATGATTTTTTCAACAATCATAAAAAAAATCTAGGGCAATGCAACCTAGACAAGCAACATATAAAAAGGGGTGAAATATCACTAAGACCTATTAGTGGAGGCATGGAAATTTAAAATCAATGTGAAAAAGGCCCAAGTCAACTTAGGGCAACATGAAACCCTAACACAAAACCGTCGAACTCCTCATTTCTCTCATTCATTTCACACTTCATCTTTTCGGGTCTTTGGGTCTGCACAAGTGCCACCATCAGGGTTTGCAGCTCAAGCCCTTCCATTGAAATTTTGAAGCTCTTTTCATGAGAAATATTGTAGGAAAAATCTTGGGTAAGTCTTCTTGTCACAAAACCAAATAGTGACTTCATTTCAAATGCAATTTCTTGGATTTTTAAGCTGTGGCCACCACCATTTTTCTGATGCATTTCATTTCGTTTATATTTTGTTGATGCCTCCTCTTGTTTGAGGCTTCCATTGAGGAGCTTCTAGAGTGTTCTCCCGCGGGTTCGAATGCACATTCTTAACAAAAAAACTCAACGTAAGTTTTCAATGAATTAAACCTCTCATTCTTTATCAATTTTTGTTAATGATATGCTCGATTTAAGCTCCATGAAAGAAATAATAATATTTTTTTGCAAAATAAAGAAACCCTACTATCTTCTTTATTTTTATGAGGCCCTTCTGCACTCCATGGCCGTGGCTTTTGTGATCAATTTCATTCATATTTTTCTTTTATGCCTACAACTATAAACAATGAAATGTTATTCTATGCAATTTTTTCCTCCATTGTGTAGATATGTTATGGAGTTTTTTAAAATATGTGACCTCCAGTATAGATGCGAGCTTTAAACAATGTGATGCAGCTATGGCTCCTTCATTTTCTTGACTTGGCCGAGGGTTTACAAAAATTTGGGTGTATTTTCTTTAACTACCATCATGGTCATCATGGCTAGGGTTCTCCTTGGTTCCTATTTTTATGCTACCTTCATTAGAGCTTCATGGAAGTGACCCTATCAAGCTTATAGACTACTCTCCTTTAAAACCTTTCACTTATTTTAGTCTATGTTTATTCCTTTGTAAAATACAAACTTTAGGATCATTTACTTGAAACCCTATCTTAACATCTCCATTGTAATGAGAAGACAAAGAAAATAACCTCATCAGAGTCTTTAAAATTGTGACATCTGAGTTTGTATTTTGAAAACCTACCTTGAAACCATTGTAGATTCTAGGTATCTTTTACATCTCCTCCAAGCACTGTGTAATTGCATTTTGACATATCACCTTGAATGCACATCAATGTTTTTTTATGAAACACTGTCAATGTAATGCTTGATGCTTGTTATATGACAACACAAGATATAATCTATTCCTATCACCTTGATTTATCTTTTCCTTTCTCTTCATGTTCTTTTAATAGCTATCTTGATAGACAATGAACTTGCATTGAAATTCCCTGCTTAGGCACCAAACATATTTTCCTTATTAACTTGAATCTTGCATTAAAGCATATTGCTCTGAATGTGAACTTTCATCTTAGAATTTTCACTGTTGTTTTCCTTAGATCGTCTATATTGCTGTCATAATCAACTTCAAACAACCCTACAATCCACAATATTTTCAAAGTATTTTGATCACTAATCGACAATGTCATCATTACACTCACTAGGGCTATCACCAGGTCAAATGCACTTGTGAATAGATTATGATCCTCAACCATTCATTGGGACTGCTACTCTTTTTCATTTGTTCATAGGACTATCACCCTTTTGATTCCTAGCTCCATCAATCTTGACAGTGGACTGTGATGCTTCATGTGGAGCCATGACCTCTAAATGCCATCATTGTCAGTTACAAAGACCCTTGTTATTATTGCAAGGCTCACCCTATGTGGCTATTCTCTCCACTTTTACAATCCCTTGTAATGTTCATGACATTTGCACATTGCTACTCTCTACAAACTATGAAACTCTTTGCCTCTTAAAAGAATGAACAGGTTTATAAAGATCCTTTTGTTTGTTGTTCCTTTTTACATCAAATGACCTCACAGACCTTCTTTGTCTTGGTAACTACGCACTATTGGTGCACAATGATTTATATTTTTTCTTCTAAAATATGTATTCCACATTATACAGAAAATATAAATGATGTTGTGACAACAATGAATAGTGATACAAAACCAGAGATGATATGAAACTTAAAGATACTCAAGGCTCCTTGATGCACTTTTATTATGTTTTGCATATAAATTAATCATTCAAATGAGCCATTGTTCATTTATGATTTTCACTTCATTGCAGTTTTGAATCGATTGTCATGAATGATCAATGAATCTATTACTCTTTCAATCACTTTGAGAATTACTCCTTCAGCTGAAATGCTTTGATTTGAGCAATATGAATGTGTATTCCTAGCTCATTCCCCTTTCGAAACTTAGGAGAAACATGTTGGGCTCAACCCTTGTGGGAGCCCATTTTTGCACCACATCCTAAGATGTCTTCAGAAATGAATGAGCAACATGATTTATCCTATACCTACATAGTGAACAAACATGTTAGATAAAAGCAATGAAGCTCAATGCTCTTGTGATGTTTTGATTTTGAGGCTCTCTTACATTCATCTGATATTTTTTGACCTAATTCATCTTAAACATGTGTTATATTTTTGTTGTGGAGCATATAATAATACTCATATCCAGATCTCTAACAATCTTTCTCAATCATCTGCAAGTTATCTTGAAGACCAGAAGCAAGGAGGAGCAAGCAACAATGAAGACCAACACAAAACCACCACATGCAATGATGGATATATTTCCTTTCATATGTATTTCTATTATTTAATCTTTAGATGTATAGCATATCTTCCATGTTGCATTGGTTTAGATACTCCCACAACATGTGTGGGAAATTTGATTACTCCTTTCTTTCCAATGAATAGAAAAGAACACTTATGAAGTCTTGTGTATATTTCATTTGCAAAATAAATGAAACATTGTCAAATGAATGATCCAAGTGGATTCAGGAAAACCTAAAAATTTCAGTCTTAGAATCTCACAAAACCAAGATCATCATGTAGAGCTCATTGCCACTGTCCTGACGCAACTTGAATGGTCTTAAAAGGAGTCTGTATGCAAAATTTATGCATAGTCAAAGGTTTAGTCAAACAAGCAACTCAAGGGGTCAAGAAAAAGGCATAAAATTGATCATCTCAAAATGAGACAAAAATGACACCAAGTTGTAGAGCTCGTCACGCTAATTCCAGAACTATATTCGGTTTCAAAAATAGAGTCTGTATGAGCAAAATAGAATTGGTCAAAGTTTACAGACAAAAGGAGTTGACCAATCAAAATGATGACGTTAGCAGATGACGTGGTAGGTACAGTCAGTAGTCAATGATGACATGGGTGAATCAGAGTTCGACATGTGGCACCCTTCTCCATCTCTCGGTGTTTTGATCTATTTATTCTACCCAAAAAATTATATGCTTGGGAGTCGAACTCGTGACCCCACAATATCTATTCATATCCTTAACCACTATACCACTCCACAAGCCATTATAAAACATTGGCCGAAAATTCTTTTGTTAACGTCTTTTAAAGGTAAGTTGCAAAAATGGAGGGATGCGGATTTGTTCTGTCGACATCTCGGTTCCAAACCAAGACTCCAACCATTGGACGACCATTATCTTAGGCATTATGTTAGGAGGCCAGTTGATTTTATTAATGAATTTATTCGATGATATCTTCCTTTTAAATTACCAACCCCAAATTAAAACATTAAACCTCATTTAAAATATAAAACAACCTTTTAATCCCTCAAAGCCCGATAAATGAAACTACTAAGGGCTTCAAATAAATTCAAGTAAAATCCAAAAGCTATTAAAGGATTTTAAAAGGGATTTTATGATTTTTAAAGGAGATTATATGAGGGAATTGGGGATTTTAAATGATTTTTATTGTAAAAGGGGGGATATTATGATATTTATTTCTTGTAATAGGAGATATGGATATCTTTGCAAAATAATATGGTTTTAGTCATATTGAGTAAATTGTCTTGTATAAAAGGGGGAGAGTTTTGGCTTGAGAGGAAATGTTCATTTTGGAGAAATAATTCTTTGGAGGAGAATATTGTAAGCACGAAGGCCTCTTGAGTGTCTTCAAGTGTTGAGAGGAGATTGTGAGGAATTTTGTGCAGGTTTTGAAGCTTGAATATTGTAAGAAGGCATCTTCAAGTGCTTGGCGATATTAATAAAAGTGGTCCAACATTGAGAAGCGGACCCAGAGATGTAGTCCTGATTGGACGAACTCCATTATCAATTTGCAACTGATTCTTCTATATTTTGTCTTATTCTTCTATCTTCTATCTATCATTCTCTCTAATTTATTTTTAGTATTTTCAATTTGGCATTTAAGTTCTAATTACAACATTATAGTAATTAGTTATCTTCCTTAAGTTCTGTAAAGGTTAATGAACCTAGTTTAAATTTTCAACAGTTAAACAACATAATTACACAATTAGTTCTAGATCAAGGAAAAAATGTAATTAGGATTATTTGCAAGTTATTTTGTAAACCTCTAATTACAGATCAATGAATGAAAGAAATCATCTTGTACTTAATGTATTCTCCTTTATGCTGCAAAGCATTGAATGAAAAAACTGAATTCTTCCTTTTAGCATCCTTCTATTGTAACACATTGCACAATAAAAACTGTACTCTTTCTTTTAAACTTTAATATGCAATGGTTAAGCATGATATAAATATGTTAGAATCTTGTCACCTTAAAATGAAAATAACTATTTCAACTCTACCAAATTGAGCTATAGGTGAAAATTTGGTAACAATACTCACCCACAAAGGAAGGTGTAAAAGCTAATGAACCCCAACCATCACCAAGGCATACATTTGAATATAAGGAATTATTGTGATCAATATTTGTACTAGATGTTGTAATATTCAACTCTTTATACTTTGATGGTGAGATTTTAGAAGTCCTCCACTAAAATAAGGTGTAAAATCTAATGATCCCCAATCATCACCCAAGAGTGTATTCATATTATTATTATTGGACATCCTGATTTTTGCCTGAAATCACATATTTTTGGAAAATATAATTATTTAAGCCTTTAAAGGTTTCATTTAAAGGATTTTAATTAAAAAGGGTTTGATCAAACCTCGTTAAATCAAAACCCCTTGGATTGAACCCTGTTAGTTTTAAACCATACCTATAATGGAGTCTCCTCTACACCTATAAAAATGTTGATAAAAAACCACTTTTGATTTACCTTTTGGGGGATCAAATGAAGTCAATCAAAATTTATGATTTGTAAGAATGTAGCCCTTATTATAAGCTTCCCAAAAAGTATAATTTTAAATATATTTAATTTGATTATTATATTTATTTTTTATTTCTTGTGAATGTAGGATTTTCAATGAACATCAAGTTCTTTGTTTCACACATACGAAAAAATAGGAAAATAGAAAAAAAAATTCTAAAAAACACATGTGCACTAGGTATTGATGTCCTTATTCCAACAAAAAAAGAATAAGTTAATTCAAATGCATACAAAAAACGTTATGTCGGTCGAAGTACACCTCTGTCCAAATTATAATTACTCTGACTTGGAAAATTAATTTTTAAAAAAAAAGCAACAAAAAAATATTAAAAAATATCCATGCACTAGATATTGGGGTGAAAAATATGTATTTGAAAAATTAGAATTGTATCCTTTCTATAAAAAAATTTATGCAAGCCGAAGTAAACATCACTTTTTTAAAATGTTGTTTTGTAGAAAAAATAAGTTATTAAAAATTACATAAAAGGATTCACAATTTTTTTTTTAATTGTTTTTTTAAAATATAATTACAATCTACATGCAAAAGCTCACAAATTACTAGTTTTCTTCATGTTTAAATTCTTAATGGTATAGCTACTATAGGTGTAAGAAAGTGAAGATCTGGTGAAAAATGTTGACTAAAATATCAAGTTTGGCCAAAAAATGTAACCCATTATTGTGGTTGATGTCTCTAAAAATTTTGTATTATATCTTTTTGCATTATTTTTAACCTTATATATCTTATTATTATATTCATATTTCATCTCAGGGTGAAGATTAGACATGAATCCGCGATCTACCTAAGAGAAGATTAAATGAAAGAGGTCTTGGCATGATATGGATAGGGGTAGGAAAAATCATGAGTCCTATCTCAATGGGTAGTGTGATTGCCCCTAATGGTTGCATTATAAAATTATCAAAGCCATGGATATTAATATCATTAGGTTCTATAAGATTCTTATCCACACCAATTTTATCTAGAAGATCAATTCTATAGACATTAAGACCTAATCCATTATCAATGAAAGTAGGCCTAATCCCAATTTGATTAATAACAACTAGTATCATTAGGGCCTAATATTTTTTTTGGACATTAGGTGAAGGTAATTCATGTGAGAGAATGCAATATTCAACTTTTTTTATTGCATACAATCAAACAAGGCTACTACCTCATTTGGTTTGACCTAGAAGGTGAAATATGAATATTCTACAAAGCCTCTTAGAGAATCTCATGGTATGTATGTGATTTTTTAATCATGTCACAAAGAAGGGAAAACTTTAGTGGCGAATCTTCGCCAATTGATGAATATTTGAAATTGGGACCTCCAAAAATGGAAAATAATACAAGCTAGAAAGCATGCCGAATCACCAAGATTTTACAAAATAATAAATTTGTCTCGATTAATTCGCCAATGCATTATTTTTTAATCGATGCGTCATTGGAACTGATTCGCAAGTAGTTTATACTGTAATTATAAATATTACTTATATTCACTAGTAATTTTATATTCCTACAATTAATTTTTGGGAAATATCGCCACTAATAATAATTTACCATTTCATTTTAGGGATATTTTAGCCTTGAATAGGTTTTTTATTTATTTCCATTGATTATCTTTTTAATCGAATGCCTGTAAGTTAATTCCATGACTTTATTTGCATGTACCTTTTAAAAAGGTTGTTGAGGCCCGGAATTTGTTTTGGGCCACACGATTACATTTGATCATGTGGCCCAAAATAAATTTTGGGCCTCAACAACCTTTTTAAAAGGCACATGCATATAAAGTCATGGAATTATCTTGCAGCAATTTGATTAAAAAGATAATCGATGGTAATAATTTCACTTTTCATATAATCTTTTTTTTTTAAATGAGACTTTTAAAAAATGATTAATCCATGTGTTCTCCAATGCATTTTTGATAGGGAATTTACGATGTTCCCGGACCTTGCGAAGGGGCATTGACCCTCGATCCCCATAAGAGGGCTCTGCCCCCTTGAGCCTTGCAAGGGGCACTGCCCCTTGACCCCGCCAATGGCTGCCGCCCTCGGTCCCCTACTTCAATATTAAAAAAAATAAAAAAATATGGGGGAACTGCGCCGACCAACTATGAAAATTTTAAAGGAGAGATTTTCCATTGTAATTAATTGTTTTAGTGATTATTCACTAGGATTCACCACTGTGATTATTTATTTTTACCAATTATTCATTAATATTTGCCAGGATTTTATAATTTTTTCAATAATGTGCATAAGATTCACCAAGGAAAATTAATAATTTTTTCAAATAAAAGGAAAGATTCGCCAAGATTTTACACCTTCGCTAAGGGGGGGGGGTGGTTTATTAAAGTTATCCCTAACCCAAAGGGAGACTTGGCTAGAATATTATGAAGTTTCTCAGCAAGATCATATTATTTACCACTACATTGATGAAGGCTAGGCAGATGTGTCCAATATATGGTTGAGGTAATGGAATGGATGTTGGTGTTTTCTTTGGTTGCTTATTATTTCTAGTGTTATATGTGTGAGGAACTATGTGATAATTTGGCTACTTCAACACATCTTGTTGCACATGATTATTAGTGAGTGTTTTGTAAATATTAGGATATGGGCATAAGGTTTAGGAGGTCGTATTTGAGAGGTGATTAAGGAGCTTCAATAAGTAAAGGAGGTTTAGGAGGTCTAATCATTATTAAATTTGGGTTCATAATTTTAGCTTTTTGGTAATCTTCTATCATTGAAGGACCTAATGTCAATTTTGAACATTCATCTATACAAGCCACCTTTCTATCATTTGAAAATGTATCAATGATTTCATCCTTTAGTGCCACAATATCTTCCCAAGTAGGAGATATAGGGAGGGAAACAAACATGATTATAATAATTCTCAATGATTAATCCTCTTACACCAAGATACTCTTACAAGTATGAGAGATATTAGGAGAATATCTAATATGATTATCTTGATTGTCAATGATTGCATCCTTTTACAGCAAAATTCCCTCACAAATAGGGGAGAAGTTGGGAGAGGGATAAAAACAAGTTACATGATTACTTGAAGAATGAAGATTAGGTAAATTAATGTTAATAAATGTATCAATTATTTCATTATATTTCATCATGAGGTTCTCATAGGTAGAAAAAATATTGGATGGATGAAGACCGACGTATATCCCTTTTGATGGCATGGAATAGGGTTTAGGGCAACACCAAGAATTTTTTTAGACAAGCCATATTTTGATATGTCAAAACTAGAATTTTGAAAATAAAACATATTGTTATTGTCAGTTTTTTCTTATGGGTTAATGCACTTAATTAGGTAAATTGGGGAAATTTATAAATGCATAGAAAATTCAGACGATTTTTAGAACATATATCCAAAATAGGAACCGGATTTGAACAGGGACTAGAGACAGACATGTTCATAGAAAATTTCAGCCTAAACTAACTACTCAAGGGTGTAGGGAACCCTAGACTAGAGAGGAAATTTTGGAAAACTTAGAATCTAGGAACCACTGTAAGTTTTTAAGGGTATCAGGTTGTAGAGGTTCAAGTTTGCAATTAAAAAAAATTCTAGAAATGTACAAAAATATAGTTTTTCTATATAAAGCACATACATGCATGCAATTTTAAATATTTTTTTAGGGTGATTGAATATGTTCAAATGATAATTTTTAGAAATTAAAATACTGTAATTCATTGAATTTTCTAAAAAATATAGAAAAACAATGTTTTTGATCTTTTAAAATGAAAATACTCTACATTTTTTTCACTTTTTTAATGTTTTTTAATGCATGCATAAATGAAAAAATATTATTGTAATTAAATTTCTCAATGAAAATAGTTCATATATAAGTCATAAAAAAGGAAAATCAAATTTGAAATTATGCAATTTAAATCAAATTATTTTCAATTTTTTCCATTTAATGAATAATGATCAAATAATGAAAATGCATAGTTTTAAAAATTAAATAAATGCAAGATCCTCATAGCACCTAGGATTTTTTAGTTAATTATTAGAATTTTATGTTGTCAATAAAAAATTACAAGTGCAAGATATGTCGGATTCACCAAAATGTAGAGTGTGAAAAGTGATCCTAGATCCAATTAGGTTAAGTAGGATTATTTCCTTTTCACTTTGACTCCACATTCAAACATAAACCAACTAGGGTTTGATGACTAGCTTGTTGCAGCAAGGGAGAGACAAACTCCTAGGGTTTATGTAGTATTGAGTTGTGAGGATGATAAATTTGATGTGTATTTTAGAAAGCCAATTTAACATGTAGCCCTAGATCTGGAAATGTAAATTATTGCATAGACAAAAATGAAAAATCAAAAACCAGTTTAAGATCTAAGAGATATAGATAGAGAGGAACCTACACTTAAAATTTTGAGCTTATTTACAAGGTCAAGGGTGTGGGGCGCCCAAGACTAACCTCCTCTTTTACTAGATCTATAAAGTCTAATCTATGGATTAAGGTCTGTGCTATTTTTTCTGAAATTGTCGCCTACTGAAACCTCTGAATATGACCTACACACATGAAAAGAGGGGGAAAGGTTGTGTTGTGTAGGGGCAAGTTCCTAAAGAAAACCACATTTTTTTGTTTTTACCTCTATGAATAGAAAATTATGATGATAAAAAGGGCATGCAAAGGTTTAGTAGAGGCCAAAATAATGATAATTGACTAAAATGATAAATGCTTAATAATAATGTTACCTTGACGTGAAATCCTTGATGAAGTGATACCACACAGAAGTTGTTACAAATTTTGATTTATGGATGCCTTGATTTCTTGATAGACCTGTAAAAGGTTAGTTCCTACAAAAAAATAGATTGTTGTAGATAACATGTAGAGGAAAACTCAATACTTCTCCATAATTTCACCATAATCACTTCTTATTCATAATTTCCTCCTTGATCTTGATGTCTTGCAAGATTGAACTTGATTTATGAAATTGTTGCAATACTTCTAATTGTGCCCTTGAATTCTCTTAGCTAATTTTAGGATCTTCAATTCACTCAATAGATTTTCTAGGTGCGCTTCTAGGATTTGAAATAATAAAATGACTAGTATTTATATGAAATTCTTATAATTTACCAAAAATCAAATTTTGATAGCCAAAAATTGAAAATGGAAATTAAAATAATAAAATACCAACACAAACATATTCAAATTGGAGTGAAAAAGATTGGTGGTCTAGGGAATGGGGCACCCTAGATTAGACCCACTATTTTTAGGGCCCAAAGTGTTGGGATCAAATATTAAATGCTTAAATTTATTTCTCATTATTTTATTTTACAAAGATGTTTGTAAAATGGGTAATTAAATGCATAATTAGGTCCAAGAACATAAGGGATAAAATCCTAGTGTGAAATTATCAAGGGTGATAATTAGTAATGCTACATTGAGTATTATTGGTATAACACATAGAATCAATTGTTCTCTAATAAGAACTTTATCAAGAAGCTCATGTACTTATCTATTGATCTCATCATTCTCTATTGGTGTCATCCTATAGGGATCCTTTTTTGGAAAACTCACCCTAGGTGTCAATTCCATGCAATGTTTGATGCTTCTCATTTTTGGTAACCCAGCTAGAAGTTCTTTCATAATTTTTTCTTAAAACTCTTCCAAGATCTATTTTACCTCAATTATCTAATCTCCTCTTTCTTATTTTCTATCCCAACCTCTATAGTATTGGAGATGAAATCATACAATGATTTCTCCTTATTATTGTCATTTATGAATTATTTCCCCATCATCAAGAGAACCTAAGGATTCTTCTCCATTTTTTTCTATCTTTCTTAGGGTTTAGTGTGTACTCATTTCCACCTTTCTTGATTTTATAATAATATTTCTTTCCTTCATGAATGGCCTATCTATCATATTTGTAAGGTATTCACATCAAGATGTGGCAAAAATATATTGGAATGACATCACATAATATTTCATCCTTACAAATTCATAATGAAAATTCACAAGACATTTCTCTCTTATTGATGTGATGGAGGGGATTCACTACTCCCAAGTCCCGAGATGAATAGGGTCTAAAGGGATTGAATTTCACTTAGTCATATCAATTACAAAGGCTAAAGGATAGGTTGACAAACAAAGAACAAAATAATCAGATTTTTTTTGTTTTTTTAAGAATGGAGGAATTCAAGAGTCAGCTGAACAAACCATAGGCCCATCTCAGACTATAGACTAACTCACTCTCTACTAGATGATGCTAGTGTAGAACTCAGATGAGAACATGGTGTTTTTTCATCTCAAGCATGTGTTGGAATCTTGTATGAACCGAGAATAGAGTCTACATTCTGAAACTTGCAAGGTGTCCTAACGACCAAAAAAACTTAATCTGATAGTTTTAATGAGAATGAAAAAATACTAAGAATGCATAAAATAAAATAACTACAACAAGAAGAATACTATAACTTGAGAGATAGATTGATTGTTGTAATGTATAAAATTTTATACTCTTGAAGAAAGAGGCAATTTCACGCTTAATTTGGACCCATTTTGGTATTCTTGCACCAATCATCCCTTTAAAACAACATTTATAGGCCCCTAAGACTCATTATTCTAGACCTTGAGGCTTATTCCACTCAAAAATCATACAAGTACTAACAAATAACATTTAAATTACTCAAATTTCACAAAAAAAACCTCAAAAACCCCTGGTGGGACTAAGTCACCCAAGGTGGCGAGTTAGTCCCTTTTGGGGGAATTTTCAATTTTGAGCAGGAAAATCACCGACTTAATCAAAATTTTCAATGGATGTCAGCCTTTTAGGTCAAAATAATGTTCAATTAGGTATTGATTCCTATAAATATATGTTTTTAGGTCATTTTTCACAACATTTAGTCATTTTTACAAGCAAGTTCAAGAGTCAAGTGTTGCATATCTTTCATAAGAAGATTCATTAGTCTATCTACAACAAAGTTGAAGCTTTAGGGAAACAAACTAGGGTTTTTGTAGGTCTTCAAGATCACTTTTTGTCCAAGATCTCACATTACAAAGGGTTGATATTGGATGCCTATGGAGAATCTTGGAGAAATCTAGGTTGAGGAGATGCAAGTACCCATCAAATCAATCCTAAAGACTTATTTTCAAAGTGGTTCCATCTTCCATTTTCTCTCTATCTTCAGCCTAAGGAAGGTTTGCATGTCATTAAAATTAATTTATAATTTGATTTAGGGTCCGTTGGAATGATTCTTACATTGATCTAGTTTCTTTTATGCATCTTATTCTTTCATATTAGGATAGGGTTACATCTTACTTCAGATTTCTTTGTCTTAGATACACTTAGGCCTAGGGTTTTATGTAGATTTCATTATCTCTTTCAAGGTTTAAATACCAACTACGGGGATGACCAAGGAAACCCCCTCATTAGAAACCAAATTATATTATGTTTTGCAGGTTTGGATCTAGATTTCGGTCGGAGAATAGAGTGCAAACTATAGGCTTCCATTTCCACTCTCAAATTTGAAGAAAAGCCAGAGTGGACTAAGCCACCAATAGTGGAAAATTAGTCCCATTGCATGTGTTTTTCAAAACATTTTGTGGATCTGGATACCCATTTGGCCAAAACAAGATCCGGAACAGTTGCCTAGATCTAGGACTAAGTTGACCAACTTGGTGTAAGTGTCCCAATTGGCCGGAAAATCAAATTTTCTAGAATTTCAGAGACATGTGCAGTCTTCATTTCAACCCCTATTCATTTCTAGGTGCACTCTTTCTATTTTCCCTTCTATCTTGTTTTGTATTTCCTTTAGTTTATCTTTCTGCATATCACTACATGTTTTCAAATAATTTTCATTTCATTAGTTTTTCATTAATCATTCATCTCTTTTATTAGCTCATTTTATTTAGGACATTTCATTTAGATACATTTCAGCCCAATTAACTTTAATCTTGAATAAACCCTTAGATCTTTTATGAAAAATCTTTCTCCTTTTAAGTGAAAAACCCTAGAAGTGTAAGAGGGCATATTTCCCTTAAAATCTATTGTTCAATTATAATGAAATAACAAGCAAGGGTGATATAAATCCAACTTATGGTTTGTCCAGCCTCCCGCAAGCTCCATGTGAGTAAAGTACCTACACACAAAGACAAAAAAATGGCAGGGTTGTGTTTTACATTTTTCCTCAATCAAACCCTTGCTTTGGTGTTTCCACCTCCACTGACAACCAATAGACCACAATAGAGATAAAATGATAAACAAAGGACATAGACATAATATATAGAAATCAATGATAATATATTTTCTATCTATAAAATTGATAATGTAATGAAATGATAATAATAAAGTCTTACCCTCCCTTTGGCAAGCTTAAGAAGTTGGCAACAATATTTTATAGGGACTTGGCATCTACCTATAAGTCTAGATAAAATATTTGTAGGTGTCATAACCCTAAGAACTACTCTATCATAGTTTGGTAGTGTTTATGTTTAGATCTCTTAATAGTCTACTCTAAAATAATGTATCTTGAAAGGATCAAGAGTCTTAAAGAACAAATTGAGGCCTACATTAGCATTCACCTACTCACCACAATATTTTGGCATAGTTGGCTCAACTACATAAAATGCACAAAATGTAAAATATGCCTATTGACACATTTACACTACTATTAAATGATACATTTTACAAGAATCCATTGATTGTTATCATGGTCAAATTTTGTAAAGTTGACTAAAACTTAGATAGGGTAGTGTACAGGGACACAACATCCAAATCTAGGTTTAGAAATAACATTCACAAGTGCCAAAAATCTTGAAAACTAATCTATCATAGTTTGGTAGTTTTTTTCTCTTAGGGATCTTAAGAGACCACCATAGGATAATGTAGCATTCAAGGATTGAGAGACCCAAGTAATGAACTAGGGCCTCTAGTAGCATTCACCTACCTGTATTGATGTGTTAGCATAGATAGTTAGGCCCCATGAAACACGAAACATAAAATATACCTATTGACATGTATACACTACTCTCAGATGATGCATTTTGTAAGAATGCATTCATTGTTGGAATGGTCAAATGGTTTCAATTTGACCAAAACTATGAGAAGGTACTATAGAGGTGCCCAATATCTACTTGTAGGTCTAGAAGGAATATTTATAAGTTCCATGAACTTTGATAACTACTATGTCATGGACTGCTCCAAAATAATGTAGAGTGAAAGGATCAAAGGATCTAGTGAATAAATGGATGCCTCCGGTAGAATTCAACCACCCATGCTCTAATTTTTTGACACAATAATTTTGGCATTATTACACATAAAATATAAAATATGCATCTCGGCATGTGTACACTACTCTTAAATGATATTTTTTACAGGAATGTATTAAGTATTGACATTGTCAAACAATGCCAATTTGAAAAAAATATAAGACATTTTATTATGGAGGGATCTCATATCTAGAAAAAACATTTCTAGCTACCATGAACTCCAAGAACTACTCTATCATTATTTGGTAGTTTTTTCTCTCGTGGCTCTTAAGAGACTACCCTAGAATAATGTAGCCTCAAAGAACTAAGAGATCAAGGGAATGAACTAGGGCCTCACCTAGACTTCACCCACACTCCCCAATTTTTTGGAACCATAAGTTTATCCCCTTGATGAACAAAATTAAAAATACATGTGTTGGCACATTTATATTACTCTTAGATGATGTTTTTTGCAAGAATGAATTCATTCTTAGCATATAAAAGTGATAAAGAGTTTTCCAAAAAATAAATCTATTATTTTGGAGGGATGCCACATGCACCTTTATGTCTAAAAAAGATATTCACATGTTCCACAAGATACAAGAACTACTCCGTCATAGTTTGGTAGTTTTATTCTCTCATGAATCTAAAGAAATTTCCCTAGAATAATGTAGCATAAAAGGATCATGAGATTAGGGTAATTGATTGAGGCCTCCCCTAACATTCACCCACCCAACCTAGCATGTTGGAATTTTTAGTCCAACCCCATTATGCATGTATTACAAAATATTCTTGTTAGCGCATTTACACTACTCTCAAATGATGCTTTTTGTAAGAATGGATTCATTCTTTGTATATTAAAATGATATTTATTTGACAAAAAATGAGATTATTGTGGAGGGACCCAATATCCACTTTTAGATTTAGAAGAAACATTTTTGTCTACCATGAGATTTGTGAACTACTCTATCATAAATTGACAACATTTTGTAGAAGTTATCAAAACCAGCTTTAGACTCCAAGAACACCTGCATGCAAATGGATACCTGTCACAAGGAAGAGAATGGATGGAGAAAACAAACAAGGGTTTGAAGCTCTAAAAAATGGAGAAATTATCTTATCAAAACAAAATGGATCAATCCTTAAAAAGGAGATCATGCAAACCCTAATAGAAACCCTAATAGGAAAATATTTAATAATTAATATAATTATTAAATGTCACTTTATGCAAACTAAAGTGAAATCTTAAGAAGGGAATAAAGGTAACTTAATCAACATAATTAAGTTAAAACCTTTACTTTAACAACCCCCCTTAAGATGAGCAAGAGTGTAGCTACAAACATGTGCAAAAAAGCAAAGGTAGCTACAATGCAAGAAGGAAAACATGGGTTTTGGCAACTAGGCCAGGTCAGGTACCCAAATACAACCAAATCTTTGTAAAGAGGAGAAATAGAGAAAACCTCATGGGAAAATCTCTACTCCAAAAAGAGATGTAGAAAGCCATGAAGAACATCACTGAAGCAGAAGAAGCTGCAAACAACCATTGAAAGATGACTACTATGGTGCTGAAGAACCTCCTCTGAAGATAAGATGATCAGAATCAAGACGACAACAATCTGCATGAGTGCCCCAAATGACACTACTCGAATCATATGGAAAACAAAGGCAAACACCTGGAACGAAGATACAAAATCTGCATGAGTGCCCCAAATGACACTACTCGAATCAGATGGAAAACAAAGGAAAACACTTGGAATGAAGATACAGATGGCACAAGTACCAATAGTTTGAAAAACACTGATCAACTGAGAATGGAAGAGTCCTTCCAAGGCGAAACCAAGGAAGCATTAGCATGAACAACATAATACCCCCCCATAATGCTAAACTGGGAGAGCCTGACAAATCCACTGAAATGGTGTGAAACACCCTGTAGTGCATGAAGGAGAAGATACAACATCTAAAAGTGCACAAGAAAGCACCTACAACTAAAAAAGTGGTGTGCAAAACAAAGCACACATGCATGAGGTTGAAATCATATGGATCCACTATCGTCGTGGAGGGACACTCACTGAACAAAGGTGTGATGGAAAAATAAAGGCACTACACAACCCCCCATGACACTTTATAAAATAGTGCGAGTACAAAATATGGCACAACCTTATGTGCAAAATCCCCAAAATACATGTACAATAGTGTGGCACTTTATCTTAGCGCGTTTACATAAAATATTGTTACAAATGATGCTCAAAATTTCCACAAAGAACAAAAAGCTAGAAATATATGAAGAACAGCCAAAAACAAAGCATCCCATGCAAATGAAAAGTTTCCAAGAGCAAATATGTCCAAGTAATTCACCAAAGTGTGAAAACATAAAAAATTGAATAAAATATACTTGGAGTGAAATCTGGAAAAATTGCATGGATAAAACTGAAGAGCTCTAAAATATGGTTCCAATGCCACTGAGATCGCGAAAAATGAAGAAACTGGTCAAAATTTAAGAGCTCAGGACTGAAAGCAGCTCCTTTGACTTCAACTGGCTGTAGAATGTACCAATAGAAAAATGAAGTGATGAGACTCACACCACTGGAAATTTGATAGAACCAGCTTTCCGATGATATCTTGTTTGCCAAAAAACGATATCGTATGCCCAAGTTATGACCTTTGGAAGAAAATAGCTCCAAAGGGGAAAAAAGCCAATGCGGGAATAAATTTGACGGTCATACGGCTGTCGTGGCAAACCAACGAGCTTAAATTCGACGGCCAAATGACCATCACTGCATTTTTACAACTAGGCTTATTACATAAAAAAATGTTTTTTAAATATAAAAAAAAAATAAAAAAAAAGGTTTACAATGTTAATTTAAAAAAAAAAATTAATAAAAAAAAGAGAGGGGAGGGGTGCATGGGGGCCAGGTGTGGCACCCATGTGGTTTGTTGGTAGGGGTGGTGCCCAAGGGGCCACTACCTGCCATAATGGTAGGTGGCGGTACCCTTGGTACCATCCACCTGCGTAGGGTACCAGGCAGGCCTAAGCCTTAAAAGGCTTTTTGCCTTTTTTTTAATTTTTGATTAAAAAAAACAAAAAACCTTTACAAGTGTAATTTTTTTTATTTAAAAAAAAATTCTAACAAAAATGCAGAATAAAAAAAAAATTTTACCAGGATTTTTCTTCGATTCATGTGCAGATAGACGGTCGTACAACCGTACAGCTAAAATATTTTTGTCCCTCAAATCAACTTTGTCCAAAATGGATGAATGAACAGTCAATTTAGGGGTTTTGGACCGCTACAGACTCAATGGTGAGGTCCATTTGGACTCAAAAATCTTTGAAATTGCAGGTGAATCCCTGGATCAAAAAATGCAAACCCCAAAACTGTGAATGCCTGATCCAACCTTGTAGCTCCAAATAGCTCTAAATTCTTCAAACAAGAATAGGCATGCAACATGAAAGCTCTGATATCATGTAGGAGTTTTCAAAACCAGCTTCAAACTCCAAGAACACCTGCATGCAAATGGATACCTGTCACAAGGAAGAGAATGGATGGAGAAAACAAACAAGGGTTTGAAGCTCTGAAAAATGGAGAAATTATCTTATCAGAATAAAAAGGAATTTTGAAATATATAATGGATCGATTCTTAAAAAGGAGATCATGCAAACCCTAATAGAAACCCTAATAGGAAAACCCTAATAGAAAACCTAATAAGAAAACATTTAATAATTAATATAATTATTAAATGTCACTTTATGCAAACTAAAGTGAAATCTTAAGAAGGAAATAAAGTTAACTTAATCAACATAATTAAGTTAAAACCTTTACTCTAACACATTTTTCTCTCACATGGCTCTTAAGAGATTCCCATAGAATAATATACCTTGGAAGGATCAAGATGTTAGGGGGGAAAACCAAGGCCTCCACTAGCATTCACCCACCCACTAAAACATGTTAGTCTAGTTGGTATACACTATATGATACAACAAACACAAAATATGCATATTGGCATGCTTATATTTCTCTTAATCAACACTTTTTCAAGAATACATTCATTATTTTCATAATAAAATGGCATATATTTGACCATAAATGAGAGAGTTTGTTGTAGAGGGACCCCACATCCACCTATAGGTCTAGAGGTAACATTTAGGTTTTAAACTCCTAGAGCTACTTTATCATAGATGGATAGTTTTTTTCTCTCAGGGATATTAATAGATTACCTTGTAATAATGTAGCCTTCAAGGATTGGGAGATTATGGGATTGAACCAATTCAACCATTGTCATTTTCTAATCCAAACAAAAAAATCATAGTTGGTTTGGCCCCATGACTCATAAAACACAAAATATGCCTATTGGCACATTTAGACTACTCCCAACTAACATCTTTTGCAATAATCCATTCATTCTTCACATGGTCAAATAGTTTTGAGTTGAAAAAGTAAGATGTTATTGTGGATGGGCACAAATCCACTTGTAGGTCTAGATGGAATATTTGTATCTAGTACCACAAACTCAGGGAATTACTCTATCATAAATTGGAATTTTTTTTCTCTTGGGGATCCTAAGAGAGTGCCTCAAATAATCTAGCTTTAAAGGATTATGAGATTAGGGGAATAAATTGGGTCCTCCCCTATCATTCACCTAACCACCTAGATATTTTTGGATAATCAATTCATCCCCTTGACTCACTGAATGTAAAATATACCTATCTAGCCTTCTAAACTTCACTCAGCTATAAGACCTTGTTGCCTTAATATTTGGTCATATTGTGCCTCAATATTCTATTAAAAATATTAGAAAGAGTAGGTTTTGCATTGCCATGAATTACTAGATCTATAAAAAATTATAATAGCATCAAATTTCTCATAATTAAATAAACCTCAATCAAGAAACCTAAAATTACATCATGCCATTCACTAGTTCTATTAATTTTGCACATTAGCCAAATTTTTTGACATCAACAACTTCACAAATTTTACATCCACTTATCTTTCACTTTCTTCAATATTCATTTCTTAAATATCCATCACCTCATGAATTTTATCTCCACCACCTTCGATATGAATTAAGCCACTAAGGATAATTAGGAAACCAACATGCTTGCACAACTGATCTAGGTTGTGATAGCCAAAATACATTTCCAGGCCTGTTATGATAGTTAAAAGGTATGTTTAATAGCTAACAATCTAATTTATTGCTTTTACTCTTATTTTCCTTTAGATAAATTTCCTAATTCTTCCCTAAAATAGTGTACACACTTTTATTTTTTCAAGGCTCAACTTGTAACCAGCTACAAAATTCCAAAGTTTCTTTTTCATGCATAACATGCTATCAAATGAAACCATTTAGAAATCATAGAATGACCATTTTTAGCTTAAATTAAAGAGAGTACTATATAAAAAATTCATGGTTTTCCTAGTTGTGATAGTCTTTATCTACCATGAAATATATTTTTTATTCCATATATGTGTATGAACATGGATTTGCACCTCTAACACAAATCCCCTTTTGTCCCTTAACAATTTAGAAAACCAAATTCAGAGGCTTAATTCCACATAAGCTCGCTGTCTTCATTCCAATTGGTGCTCATTTTGAGTGTCGGTGGAGAGTTTCTATCTAGGACACCCACGTAGTGCGTAGATGTTTGCACAGCATGCTAACATCCCTAACAAATTCCCACATCTAGAGCCTATAAATGTGTTACCATTCCCACAGGGAGTTGATTTGTAACACCCTTTTCGACTAACCGACCCGAATATGGTCGTTTCTTTCCCCTCTACTTCATATTCACTCACCTTTATTCATTTCATGGTTGGTTGATCTCTTCACATCCACTCCAAAATATCTTCACAAGATCCAAGAAGCTTCTTCACTATCTCTTCACTCTCAAGCAACAATTTACAGTTCACAACAACAACATCAACACTCCATCACTTCAGTAGAGCAAGTGTGAAATGAAACACTACGATAGCAGAGGCTTGAGTTCCTCTCATTTTCTCCCCCACTAGCCTTGAGTGCTTTGGGTGGAGGTGGTAAGACTTAATTCCTCTCCTCTATTACTTAGTTGAGTAGCATAACACTGTTTTGTAGTGATTTTGTGTTTACTTCATTTCCTACTTTCCTATCTACCTGGTTGTCCGTGGAGTTCGAAACATGAAAACGGGGGTTTGACTGAGGCAAACCCCTATACGGCCCCAAAATTCTCTCTCTCTTGTGTGCAAGTATTGAAGGTATTCATGTGCTAGAGGCTTCATCACTCGCATGTTCGTGAGTGTTTCCTTTCCTTTCCTTTCTTCTCCATATCTTTGTCACTTCTACTTCACTCTATTTCAGTTCCTTTACGTTCTATTTCTTTATCACTTTCTAGAAGTTCTAAGTAATCCGATTGCTAGTATTCACTTAGTTGTTTTATGTGATAAACTCACTTTGGTCCATACGAGATGCCAACGTGCCTCAGGGATGCCTACACACCACGCTATCATCCGGGTTCTACGCTGACATCCTTTGGCTGAGATCTTCACATTTTATCTAGAGGATCTTTGTGACCTATTCTTCCTAGTTCTAGAACCTTCGTCGTGGTCCTTTGATGTGGTTTAGGGAAGTTCACCCTGTGAGGGTCCCTCATTGAAGAGAACTTGTGAGTAGTGAATTTCCCTTCTCCCACATTTTTGGTGAACCTGACGTGAAGAACAATATTCTTCGAAAACTAGGAATTTATCTACCCCTACTTGGTGGGGTCATAAATTTTGACTTGGTGCACGAATTTCAGAACCTTTTGCACCATTGGAAAGGTCTTCTAGAGAAATATTTCAATCCTTAAAATACTAGTGCGTTTGACAATCAAATTTTAGGGACCGACGTAAGTTTTGAACCCAAATTCTACTCCGAAGACCTCCGAAAATGCAAATTACTAGAACATAGAAAATACCGAAAAAAGCACGATGAATTTAATATCTTCTTTTATTAGTTTTGTATCTGATTTTGTTCGAGATATTAATGATATTCCATTTCATGCATGTGATAGTGACTTGGCTTTGCCCATGTTGTTGTGTATCTTTGATCCTTCTCATGAGAGTCCTCCTCCTTCAAAGGATATCTTGTTGCAAGAAGATGAAATCATTGATACCTTTCTTAACATTACTCTACCTTCTATTCATTCCAATGCACTCTCTTCTAGAGATGATGCATTTTTTATTGATTAACCTTCTATTCATTCAAATGCACTCTCTTCTAGAGATGATGCATTTGTGAATGACAAATCTTTTGCTCCTTCCACTGCACTCTCTCCTAGGGACATTGCATTTATGAATGATGAATTTATTATCTATGCTAATGAACTCTCCTCTAGAGATGATGCATTAGCACATGATGAATCTTCTTCCACATTTGATCCTGTTTGGATCGATGTTGAGAATATGTATGCAAATAATTGTTGTACTAGTTGTGATGATTTTGTAAATGTGATCTATGTCTCTATTGCCGCTCAAAAGCCTAAGAGATCGATCATTTACGTGACTCCAACTAGTCCTTCTTTTGAAAGGGTTTGTTCTATTGATGGTGTTCCATTTGATAGCACGATTCCATTGATCTTTCTAAGGCTCCCTCTTCTATAGTGGTAGCCCGTACCTATGATACTAGAATGAATAAACAACTAATCCTTCTTCAAGCACTTGAACCTGTGACTAAAGAACCTAGTGATTATGATCTTGTTGAAAAAATCCAAGTTACTCCAGCTAAGGTCTCACTACGGGACTTGCTTCAGTATTCTCCAATTTATCAAGGTATTCTTCAAGAAGCCTTGCAAAATATCCTCTTTCCTTCTTCCACTAGGCTGGTAGATGTTGATGCATTGATAGATCATATTCGTGCGGGTTCGCCGAATATTACGTTCTATCCTTAGGAACTTCTACCTTTGGAAGTATAGAAGCAAGAAAATCCTCTAATGATTATAGCCAATATTAATAATATCGGTACTGGACATACTCTCATTGACATCAGTTTGGCGCTCAATGTATGTAGCATTGATTATTGCCTAAGATCAATATTGATTTATCTTCTATTAATGCTTCTTCTGTTGACATTCGTGGGTTCGATAATGTCGGTTGACAAGCCCTAGGCACAATAGTCTTGCTTTGGAGGTTGGGACCCATTACTGTACCCACTCTTGTATATGTTATGTCAGATAAGTTACCTTATAACCTTCTTCTTGGTAGACCATGGATTCATGCTATGGGTGTAGTACCATCTACCTTGCAGTAATAGTTAAGGCTAAACCTGATGCTATGCACTTATGTGAGATGGTAGTTGTCATTCGAGCTTTGGTTGTGCCTACTCTTATTCCTTCAGTGTCTTCTAGTGTGTTGATGCTTACTCCTATAGTACCTACTACAAAGGATACTCTTGAGATAAACGTCCCTAAAGAAGATCCTTCTGAAGTGAGAAATTCTAAGTCTTCTCCTTCTTCTTCCCAAAGGAATGCATGTATTAGTGATGATTGGGGTCCTTCAGAATTTATAGATTCCTTCATTCAGGAATATAAGGTCAACCTGATCTTCTTAGACCCTTCAATAACATCATTCACACCCGCTATCAAAGATGATCAATCTGTTGCATCACGAGATAACGTGAATGCAAATTGTAATGTCCTTAGCATTGATCCTCCTTCTAAGGAAGATGATTACACCTCTGCTAAAGAGGATAATGCTGCCAGTCCTATCAAGAAGGGTGATGACAATCTCATAGAAGAGTATGTTCCCCCTTGCTGGAATAATGCTCTCTATGAGGATCCTCCCTCTTCCCATGATTTGCGAACACGTTACGACCCTGACTTTAGGCTCATCTCTAAGTATGGCTATGAGCGTAAAGGTTGTGGGCATGATGAACAAGGCATTCAGGTCCCTATAGAACTTGCATATTGTAAGCGTAACTTGGGGCTTGGTTTCTCGAATAAAAAATCTGAGCAAAAACTATAGTTGAATGTTGATGCAATGTCCACTCAACCTCGTTCTCGCAAATTGGTCCATCCTCCTTTTTCTTCTATGTGTATTCTTCTCCTTTTGGTGAGTAATCGAGTCTTTCTCCACAAGAGAAAGGGTTGCTTCCTGCTCCTCATCCTTTGTCTGAGCAAGAGCATCCCTTTTTGTGGCTTCTAAAAGCTCGCTTAATTACTCTTCCTCCTCCTACACGCAAGAAATCTCATAAACATGATCATGAAAAACATTCTTTCTGTGTATACCATTAAGTTCCTGGCCATTCCACAAGTGAATGTAAGGCCTTGAAGGATTAAATACAAAAACTTCATGATTCAGGTGCCTGCTGATGCACCCACCTTTTCATTGAAGGACAAGTGATATCGAGGTTTACCTCTATCCTGTTCTAAATATCTTGTGTGGTTCTCCTCCCCTTTGTGTTGGGGGAAGTGATTAATTTTTTTGGAGATGTGTGTCCTTCTTAAGGACCCTCTCTCTCTCCTCTCTTTTTCTTTCAAATGAAGCATCGCTTGAGTGGACCCTCTTCCTTTTGAAGGGTTCCCAAAAGATCCCTTTGAAAGTTTTTGTCTCAAATGAATTATGTGGCAACTAGCTTGGGGGTAGCCCGACTAGACGTACTTCCTATCTTTGTGAGTAGCTTGGGGGAAGCCCGACTAGACTATTCTTACTTCTTCATGTCTAGTCTGAGGGCAAACCAACTAGACCTACTTCACATATTTACATCTAGCTTGGGGCCAGCCTGACTAGAATTCACCTTTCAAACAATGTGTCCCTTGAGTGGACTCCTCTTCCTTTTGAAGGGTTCCTGAGTGACCCCTTTGAAAGTCTTTCAACTTAACAATGGTCTGCATGACTGTTTGCTTTGTGATACAGGCTCTACTCCAAAGTGGATTTTTATTTTATCGCTTTTACTTTGTGATACGAGCTCTACTCCAAAGTGGGTTTCGATTTTATCACTTTTACTTTGTGATATAGGCTCTACTCCGAAGCAGGTTTTTCTTTTATCACTCTTACTCAGTGGTACGGGTTTTCCTCCTTGATCGGGGATGGCTTTTATCTCTCTTTCATTCTTAAACTCTTGTATATACTGGATCAAAGATCTACATCTTCTTCATCCTATGTATATTCCCTTTCTTTCCTCATCTTAGAATTCTTCTATGTGTTAGTATCTTTAATTTTGGACGACGCATAGTGCTTAGACAACCTTTTACATCAAGGTCTCTTTTACTTTGCTGACTCAAATACTTTAATGTTCTAACATTATCATCTTGTGTAGGTCTTTCTTACTCTACTTTACCGAAGCACTCATCAATATTCATGCTTGCTAAAGTGGGGGAAAAATGTATGAAAATGGATTTGCACCCCTAACATAAATCCCCTTTTATCCCTTAACACTTTAGAAAACCAAATTTAGAGGTTGAATTCCACATAAGCCCATTGTCTTCGTTCCACACACCCTTTTTGAGTGTCGGTGGAGGTGTTTCTATCTAGGACACCCACATAGTGTGTAGATGTATGCGCAGTGTGCTAACATCCCTGACAGATTTCTACATCCAGAGCCTACAGAGGCATTACCATTCTCATAGGGAGTTGATTTGTAACGCCCTTTTCGACTGACCGACCCGAATATGGCCATTTCTTTCCCTTCTACTTCATATTCACTCACCATCATTCATTTCATGGTTGGTTGATGTCTTCACATCTACTCCACAATATCTTCACAAGCTCCAAGCATCTTCTTCACTCTCAAGCAATAATTTACACTTCACAACAACAACATCAACACTCCATCACTTCAGTAGAGAAAGTGTGGAATGAAACACCACGACAACAGAGGCTTGATTTCCTCTCATTTTCTCCCCCACTAGCCTTGAGCGCTTTGGGTGGAGGTGGTAAGATTTCACTCCTCTCCTCTATTACTTGGTTGAGTAGCATAACACTATTTTATAGTGATTTTATGTTTACTTCATTTCCTACTTTCCTATCTACCTGGTTGTTTATGGAGATGGGAACACCAAAATGGGGGGTTTGAATGAGGAAAACCCCTATATAGCCCCAAAATTCTCTCTCTCTCTCTCTCTCTCTCTCTCTCTCTCTCTCTTGTGTAGGTATTGAAGGGATTCACGCATTGGAGGCTTCGTCACTCGCACATTCGTGAGTGTTTCCTTTCCTTTCCTTTCTTCTCCTTGTCTTTGTCACTTCTACTTCACTCTATTTCAGTTCCTTTATGTTCTATTTCTTTATTACTTTCTAGAAGTTCTCAGTAATCAGGTTGCTAGTAGTCACTTAGCTAATTTTTGTGATAAAATCACTCTTTGGTCCGTACAAGATGCCAACACACCATGGGGACACCTACGTGCCACACTATCATTTGGGTTCTACGCTAATGTCCTTTGGTCGAGAGCTTGACAGTTTTTCCAGAGGATCTCTGTGACCTATTCTTCCTGGTTCTAGAACCTTCATCGTTGTCCTTTGAGGTGGTTTAGGGAAATTCACCCCATGAGGGTCTCTCATTGAAGAGAACTCATGAGTAGCGAATCCCCCTTCTCCCACAATATGATATCTCTAATTAACTCCTATCTAGATTTCCTAGTTGTGATAGTCTTAGTTATACATGCATTTAAAATCCATTTACCATGTATGGAATATAAAAATAATTTTGTAAAATAGCACTATTCTCCTTTTGCGATGTAATAAATTATCATGAGATAGGTAGAGAGATAGGCATAAGAGGGAGAGGGAGAGAGTGAGATATATAAATGACTGGATATATAGAGAGATATAGAGTGATATTGAGGTATAGGGAGAGAGATAGAGATATAAGTGGATAGAGGTAGAGAAAGATACACATAGAGATAGATAGAGAGACTAGGAAAAATGGAGGGAGAGATAAAGTTAATAAGCACGGGAGAGGTAAATATAATAAAAGGTAGATAAAGAAGGATGTGATATAGACAAATAGGGAGATAAATGGGGCAAGAGTGAGAGAGAAAGGATGTGATATAGACAAGTATTAAGAGAGGGTGAGATAGAGAGTAGATATACAAAAATAGATATAGAGAGAGGAAAAGAGTGAGAGAGAAATATGTGAAGATAGAGAGATATAGAGAGAGGTGGAGATAAAGAAGGGGAGATATAGAGAGATGGGGGATCTAGAGAGATATCTAGATAGAAAAAGGGAGAGATATAGTTAGAAAGGGAGAGGGGAGAGAGAGATAGAGAGAGGGGTGACATAGAGAGAAGTAGATATAGAAAAATAAAGAGGGATAAAGGGAGACAAAGGGGGGGAGAGATAGATCTAGAGAGGGAGGGATATACATAGAGGGGTAAATAGGGAGAGGGAGAGTGAGATATACAAGAATTGAAAGATAGAAAAATAGAGATATAAATGAGGGAGATAGCAAGAGAGCAGGAGGGGGAGAGGGGAAGAGATAGAGGGGTAAGATATAGAGATAAAGCCTGTAGATAATGAGAGACATAGTTAGAGATGGAGAGAGAGAAGAGAGTGAGAGAAAGAAGAGAAAAGGAGAGGGATTGAGAGGTAGAGATACCTCAATATAGAGAGAGGGAGAGCATGAGAGGGGGATATATAGAGAAATATAGAGGGATGTGGAGAAAAAATGTGAGATAGAAAAATAAAAATAAAGAGAGAGAGGGAGAGGGGAGAGGGAGGGGGAGAGAGGGAGAGATAAAAAGAGATATATAGGGATACAGAGATAGAGGTAGAGATAGAGAGAGAGAGAAAGAGAGAGAGAGAGAGAGAGAGAGAGAGAGAGAGAGAGAGAGAGAGAGAGAGATGAGAAGACCTAAAGAAAGAAGGATGGAGTGGGGAGATACATAGGGAGAGAGAGAGAGAGAGTGATGAGAAGACCTAGAGAAAGAGGGATGGAGTGGGGAGATACATAGGGAGAGAGAGAGAAGGATATATAGCTCAATATATAGCTTGAAGAACAGGGGTGAGGGAGATAGAGAGGAACAATATATGGGAAGAGAAAGTGGGAGATGTATATATAGAGATGGGGGAGATAGAGGAGGGAGGGAGGGAGAGAGTGAGAGAGATAGAGAGAGGAGATAGAGAGATAGAGAGATAGAGGTAAAGGAAGAGATATAGGTAGAGAGAGAGGAGAGTAAGAGAGAGGATAGAGGAGATGGAGAGAGAGGGAGAGATAACTCAATATAGAGCTCATGGGATAAGGGAGAGGGAGAGGGAGAGGAATAGGGGAGAGAGGGTGGGATAGATAGAAGTAGAGATAGGAAAATAGAGATGGAGATAGGGAGAGATAAAGAGATAGAGAGGGGGAGAGAAGAGAGAGAGGGAAATATAGGAAGAGATAGAGAGGGGGGAGATAGAGGGAGATATAGGTATAGAGAAGAAGAGACAAAAGGAAATGGTGAAGAGGGATATTTGAGAGGGAGAGGGAGAGGGAGAGGTAGAGATATAGATATATGGAGATATAAAGAGATTGAGAGGGATAGGGATAGAGATAGGGAGATATAGGTAAATAACAATATGAATAGAGAGAGGGGGAGAGGGATAAATAGCTCAATATATAAAGAGGGAGATGGAGAGATATATATAGAAGTAGAAATAGAGAGATAGATAAGGATATGGATAGATATAGAGATAGGTGATAGAGGTAGAGAAAGATAAATGTAGGGATAGATCGAGTTAATAAGAGAGAGGATGAGGTAATGAGATATAAATAGAGAGGGAAGGGATAGATAGGGAGATAGAGGGGCCAAGAGTGATAGAGAAAGGAGGTAATAGAGGCAAGTAATATTGAGGCATGGAGATATAGGGAGAGAGAGATAAAGAGAGTGGGGTGATATAGAAATATAGAGATAGAGATAAGGAAGGATAAATAGGAAAATCAAATGTGTGTATGAGAGAGATATATAGAGATAGAGGGATAGATATATAAATATATGTCCAGAGGGAGTGATTTTGGAATGGATAGAGAAGAGATGATAAGTATAGGTATATAGAATGAGGGAGTAATAGGAAGAGAGGGAGATATAGAGATTGATTTATAACTTGGAAAATATAGATAGAGATAGAACACAATATAGAGAGATGGAGAGGGGAGAGGGAGAGATATGGAGGAAGAGAAATAAATATAGAGCGAGAGGGAGTAATAGAGAGAGAGATAAGCGGAGAGAAGTGTAGATAGAAAAATAAAAATAGAGAGAGAGAGAGAGGGAGAGGGGAGAGGGAGGGGGAGATCATTTATGTTTATTGCAAGTGTGCCAAGAGCTATACTTTTCATTCTAAACCTTGTGGGTGTGAATTGAGGGAATTGATGGCTCAATGTGGGTAGGTGAATACTACTAGAGGCATTTTTTTTATCACTAAATTCTTTGAATCCTTTTAGGGTAAAATGATCTGATAATGTCTCTTAGGAGACCTAAGAGTTAAAAAGTGAAAAACTTTGATATGTAATTTCTTAGAATATGTGGCTCTTAGGAATGTTCCATTCACACATACATGTCGATTTTTGGTCCAACTATAATATCCTATCTCAGTTTTTCTCAACTCTAAAATATTTGACCATGCTGAGAATGAATGTATTCTTGAACAATACCTTTATTTACTTAGTGCAAGCATTTTAAGCACCATATTTTTACTTTTGTACCTTATGGGAGAAAACAAAGGGTTAAAAAGCATCAAGGCTAGTTGGTGAATTCAATTGGATTAATTCTTTCATAACCAAAGTCTCCCAATACTTTTTGGCTATACGAATCTAGCAAAGTCTCTTAAGAGACCTAAGAGAAACAAAAATTTCAAAATTTGAAGTAAAATTTCTCAAACTTTGTCATACATAAGAATATTCTACTTGTGTATTATAGATGAATTTTGGTTTAAACAACAATCATATATATTAACTTATCTAAATTTTGAACCATTTGACCATGTTGATAACAAATGTATTTTTATAAAATGCCTCTTTTTCACTAAATGCAAGGGTTCTAAGAGACATAAATCTATTTTTATGCATCTTGAGATAAAATTAAGGGTACATACATGTTAGGGTTTCGTAGTTTCAGGTTACTTATGATTTTTTATCAAGTTATTTAAAATATGAATGTGCATAATTAACTTTATATTTTATCATTGTAGGTTTAGTTGGTCATAAAAATTATCAATTCTTCTCTAAGTTATTCTTCCTTATGCAATCTGATACATTTAATGTAATACATAATTTAATTGTATTTATGTATCCAATTTCTACCATGTAATATATCAAATGTCTTCAAAGAATGAATAATGTGACATAAAACTTGTACTATTTTTTAAGAAACCTCTAAAGACAAGATCTATAATGCATCCCATAGTTTCCCTCAGTGTGTCATTTATAATTTTTAATAAGACTTCAAAATTTGCATGTTTGTTGTTGAATATTATTTTTAAGAATTTATCCATACAAATATTAAACTAAATGATGAAAAAGGACTCCAATATATTTTTAAATTCTAATTAGGGTGAGCCACTAAATAATTTCCCCTATAATTAAAACTATTTTTTTATTTCATTTGTACTATTAAAAAAATATTGTACCTTATGTTTTAGAATAAGATAACTTTATTTAATATGACCTTGAAATCTATCATGTTAGGAAAAAACATAATCATAATATCTCTTAATAAATTATCTTGTTGATCCAACGTCCTAATGAGAGGAAGAGAAGCCATATTATCACATATCAAATTTTGAATCAATTTCTCAAAATTTTCATTAAACTTAGTTTATCTCTATCTCCCTAGCTATATCTCTCTATCTCTCCATCTCCTTATTTTTCATTATCTATCTCTATCTCTCCCCTACATTTCTCCATCTCTCTATCTTTCTATATCTCTCCCTTTGTCTTTATATTCCCTTCTCTTTATCTCCATCTATCTATCACTCTCTTTAGCTCTATATCACCCCCTCTCTATCTCTTTATATCTCTTTCTATCTATCCAATTGGTTGTCTATCCTTCCTCTCTATCTATCTTCCTCTATTTTTATCTCCCTCTTTCTCCCTCCCTCTACATCTCTCTTTGTATCCCTCTATATCCAAAATCCTCTATCTAACTCTCTCTCTATCTTTATCTCTTCCTTTACATCTCTCTTTTCACATCTCTCTTGTTGTTTCTATATGTATCTCTTCATCTACATCTCTATGTATCTATCTCTCCCTCTCTATTTAACATTATTTTATCTCTCCCACTATCTCTTTAGGTCTCTCCCTCTCCTACTCTATCTATCTATCTATCTATCTATCTATTTCTCCCTAGATCTCTATGTCTCTCTCTATATTCTATCTATATTTCTCCTTCTCTTTATTTCTCCCTCTCTTGATCCATCATTCTATATTTATCTATATATCTTTATCTTGCCTCATCTCCCCCTATCTATATTTCTATATATTTTTCTCTATATCTCATTATCTATCCATTCTCTCTCTACCTCCTCTCTCCCTCTCTTTTTCTCTTTTTATTTCTCCCTCTTTATTGATATCAATCACTATTATTTATTTCTTTCCCTCTCTATATTTATATCTTAATTTTCCCCTCTATCTATCTTTTTATAAATCTAATAATATATTTATATTTCTTCCACTAATCTATCTCTCTCCTCCTTCTCTATATCTTCCTGTCTCCCTTTATCTCTCCATCTCTTACTTTCTCTCTATTTCTCCTTGTACCTCTCCATCTCTTAATTTCTATCTAACTATATATTGTTCCCTCTCCAACTCTATCTCTTCCTCTTTAACTATATCCTCTTTATATCTTCCCTCTCTCTTTCTCTCCCTATATTTAAATGTATCATTTGTATATCCACCTCTCATATATCTCTTTTCATATCTCCCCTATCTTTACATATTTATCTCCCTCTCTATCTCTCTATATTTAACTCTCCATCTCTCTATCTTTACTCTATATTTATCTCACCCTCTCTATTTCTCTATCTATTTCAAACTATTTATTTTTCAATCTCCCTCTCCCTCTCTTTATCTATATATCTCTCTATCTATGTATCTCTCTCTCTAAATATATCTCCTCCTCCCTCTCCCCCCTCTCTTTCTATATATATATATATATATATCACCCTCCCTCTCTAAATCTAATGTTGTCTCCCTATAAATACATGATTTTTCTTCAAAATATTAAATTCCATTGCATTACAAAGTATGCTCATGCTTCGTAATGCTCTCACATTATAATGTGCAATTTTATTTCATAATGTTCTTACATTACAAACAATACTTTTATTTTGTAACATGCTCATGTTACAAAGTGTGCTCACATTTTATAATGCGCTAAAATTTTCAATAATTTTTAATTTTAGCTACTCTTTAGTCCTCCAGTTCAAAGTAGATACCAGATATATGTACCTTAATAACAAGAAAAATTATTAATGTGCACTCTACTTTTTTATTATATAATGTGTGCATGTTATAATATTCCCACATTTAATTTTAACTTTCTTTTGAATCTCACTCTTCAACTTGGATTTGTCTTGGATATTTGAGATAAATGGTTACACTTTCATGTAGGTTCCCAAATATGTTTTTTTCATAAAAAATATTTTAAAATAAATATTGAGTGTTCTTTTAGGTTTGTATTTTTAAAGAAATTATTATGAAAAGTGTCAAAAAAAACTCAATATCTCTCTTACCTTTTTAATCATGTAATATTTCTAAAATTTAAATATATTAATGTTTTAATCTTTAATTACTTTACAAATGCCTTCATTTATTTTTAAAAAATCTTGTATAAATTTTTTAGTTTTATTTTTTATCCACTCATCAAAATTTGAAAAAAAAATTACATTTTTTATATTGTATTCTATTCTATACGCATTAACAAAAATAGGATTATTTAAAAAAATAAATAAGAGGCAAGCATAATTAATTTTCTACTTTTCAAGATGTATTAACTTTAAATTATAATATTCATTTAAAAAATAGAAAAGAAAATTATGCTACCTAGCTTTCCACTAAATGGATTTAAAAATTACTTACAAAATATTAACATTTAAGGGGAAGCACATGTGACACTATATTATATTTTTTCACAAAAGTAGAATCGCTTCATCTACTATCCCTCTTCAGCCCTCTTAATCTCTATCATTTTTTTAATAGTAGTTAAAAAAAAACATTTTGAGCTCTTCTAATCTTTTTTTATTATATCTTGAATTTTTTTAGTGTGGGTATCTTGGGTTGCTAATTAAAGATTAGTTTTTGATAATTTTATAAAAAAATGTCACTTTTCACTCTCTTTTCCCCCCTATTTCAATGCAAATACATCAAATTTTCAAATTTTGAGTGAAAACATCTTGAATTATACATCAAAGTTTATGTTTATTTTATTTTAAAAAAAAGTGACCATGTTTGACAATTTTTTTATCCCACACTTCCATACACTTACCCAAAAAACTAGAATCTTGTTGCTACTCATTTCCTATTAAATCAATAGACGTTCCATTAAATATGCATGCATGTAGTGGTCAATCATGGCTATGACCACCTTTTCCATTTTTTCTTTATTTTGATTTCATAAAAAATGAATGATTTCCCTTCTAAATCAATAATTATGCTTATTTAAAATTATTAGAATATTTTAAATTAGACTAATAATTTTAAAGTAGAATTCAATTATGAGAAAACTTCACATAGTAATGCATGAAGAAACTAAGCACACCAACAAATTATTTATTTTTGTAATAAAACAAAATATGCAAATTGAAAAGAATTTAAGTTAGTGACTAAATGTAATTAAAATAAATTATCATTGGTCTAAATAGATGATGACAAACAAATTCAACAGTATGAAATAGAAAAATGGAAACTAATAATGTGTAATAAAAAAATATGACAAAACTATGTTACTCATTTATTCATAGCCAAAAATATAAATTTCACAATAAATATCATAAGTATTCACTCAATGAATTATCTACACATGTATTAAGTCTTCATACTTGATGTTATGATAATGTTACATAATCTTCCCCACGACTCTCCCTCTTCAGAGATAAACCTTGCATAAAATAAGAAGAGACAAAAAATAAAAATTAATTGAAGATGATATACTAATAAAATCACCATCATATGAAGCATATACAAATCTAGATATAACTATTAAATATCAATATATCATAAAAATATTCTTTAGGATTAAATCACATTAATCTATCAAAAAATATTTATATATAATTTGAAATGATAATATTTCCTAATATTTACAAATAATATCTAAAATACAAATACACTAGATCTCAAAAACATCAAAATCAATTTAAGTATATGATAAATAAAAATTATAATATAAATAGTCCTAAAATAGGGTGTTACAAAAATGAAAATCTATTAGATACTTTGGAATAAAACATATTTTTCTATGTTTTAATAGAAGAATAATATTTGAAATCCAAAAGAAGATTTTAGATGTAAGAATTGAGATGATTTAATATAAATAAATTGAAAGTTTGGAATAGAATCACACTTGTAGGGAAGAAATTCAAAATTGGTGATCTTATTTCAAAATCTATGATCTTGCCTTGAAAATTAGTTATTGGCCATCAATACCTACAAGATATATTCATCTAATTTTATTTAAAGTAAGGAAATAATTGGAGGTACAATAAGAAGCACTATGAAGCTTACTAAGATAGGGTGTAGAATTCCACTAACTTCCCTCTAATGCATTAGCCAAGTCCCCAAACTCAAAACTTTATAGTAAAAGTAAAGAGATAAATCTTGTAGTCAATGAATGCTCATGTGGATATGAAATGATGTCATTAAGTTGATCATTGATTTCTAATGTAAACTATTTTTTCTCTTATACTACAATATACTTTGACAATGAATGTCACTTGAAACATAAATCTTGGTTTCTTTCCTAATGTATGATACTAGTAGACTAAATAACTAGATGCACCTACAAAACATAGAGAGTGCATGCTCTTGAAAATCTTATTTGATTCATTTCATGATTTGTTTATCTCTTCTTCTTCTTCAAATGATTTACTGTCTTGTTTTAAAAATACAATCATATATGGATAAAATTTTGATGTCTATTCCAATGAATAATGATTAGATCTTGAAATTTCTAATCTAAGAATATTAAAATTTATAATCTAGGTAAGAGATTATAATAAGATAACTATTCCTATAAAGGAAAAATATCATAGATTCTTTATTCTATTTAGGATGGATATGCTTTTAATGGACATAGTGAACATGATTTTGAATAGAGAAGTGAGGTAAATATTTGTGGTGAACTAGTTCTTAAGTCAATGAGTGCACAAAAATGACCAAATACGCATTAGAATTGTACATCCAAAGATGCCAACCCAAAGCAATGTAGATATAGAGAAAAAAGCATTAAGGAATGCTCTTTTCTACTCTTCAACCATTTAATAAAAACTTAGAAAATCTTGATTTATTTTAATAATTATTTTATAAATTATTATTAGTCCAAATGATTTTAAATAAGGGTTTCAATATATATTTATCCCCTATTAGAGACTAGGAAGATGATGTGTACACAATTACATAGATAAAGGAAATATTTAATTTATTAGCTTTTTATTTATATATAATTAAATTAAATTGATCTCATAGATTATGTTTTCAATTTATAAATATTTATTGTTTAAGCTCCTAACAATTCAAGTACACTATATAATTTATGGATGCAACTGAAATTTATATAGATACCAAAACTATAGTAAGGAAAATAAACATACTCTATTATTATTACTTAATTGTAAGTATCAAGTGGGTTATTTTACTGTGTCATATATAAATTTCTAAAATCTATTATGAAAATAAATCTAATCTATGATTTCATCATTAACCCTAAATATATAAGGTTCAATAATTCTACAACCCATTTTTTTAACAAATCTGATTGTTAAACCACCCCACATCCCTATGTATTCATTTAATTTTTTATTTTTTATATTTTGGATCTTGAAAAATTGATTTTCAAAGTGTACTAATTTTTTTTTTGATATGCCACCTCAACTTGAAAAATATAAAGCAAGAAATTGATTTACCAAATATCATTAGCATGACTATACAAATCAAAAACGGTAAAAAAATAAAGTAAAATAAATAAGTCAGAAAAAACAAGAGCATGAGGGCAAAAACAACCTCAAACCAATTAGTAAGAACCTTTAAAATTAGAGTGAAAATTAAATTTATGAACTTTCTAAAAATAATTGACATCAACTCTTTCAAATTCAGAAGATTTAAGGTTACAAATAAACACTCAATTATGCATCTTCATAAAAATACTGGTAACATAATCTAGCCATAATGAAATGAACAATTAAAAGGACTTGCAAGATTAAAAAAAAAATATACAATAAATTTAAGAAAGGGAAATGAAATGAAATTTTTACTAAAAGCAAAAAATTACCAATAAAATTATTTTCCAAAAGGAGTAATTTCCTATATCAATTCTTACATCAATTATCATTTACTAGTTTACAATGTCAAAATTTTTGTTGCAAAGTCTAATAAGGGATAAAAACAAGTCATATATATTAAATAAATTCAATGCAAATCTATGACAACTTTTTTTTAGCATATTTTAACATTATTTAACTCTTATTCCATTATTATAGAATAGTTAAAATTAGGATTTTGACCTAATAAAATAGATTTCTATATTGATTGAGCTCAAAATTCTAATATTTATAGTTTACCCATTATCCTAGCCAAACTTTGACATTTGATTTGTGAATTTTGTTGTAGATATATCAAGAAAAGAATCCATGAAATTGGAAAAAAAAATTGTTATTATAAATAAAAAATGAATAGTTAAGATTAATTAAAAAAATATTCTAATTAAAAAAATTCTTCATTCAAAATCTAAAGGAAGTTTTAATGAAATGTGAATTATTTTTTGAAAATAGATCTAGAAAAAAATTATTTCAAGAATAACTCAATTCTTTCAAGACACTAAAAATGTGCAATTATCTTTATCTTTTTTCATCCTCTCAACACTTATACAAATATGAATAATTTAAGAAAGAGAATCAATTACATGTAGTGCCTAGATATTTTTAACAACTCCATTGAGGAGTGGACTGAAACTACAAGACTCATCCTAGTATTCTAGATGAGCATGAATAGACAATCTCTATCTCCATAATAAAATAATACCAAAACCCAAACCTAAATTTGGCTAAATTCAAAATATCCAATTTTTTTTTAATATTTTGTTATAAATAAATAAAAACCCAACAAATAAAACCAAATTAGTTAACATAAAGAACCTTAGAACCAAGTGGTAAAAAATAATTACTTTGACTCATTTCTTTTTTTATATTTTCATGTCAAAGTAATTCTAATCCTAAAACATTCAACATTTCCTATATGACCTTAAAAAAACCTATTGATATTGATTTTCTCATTTGGTACTAATATTTATGAGTTGATAATCTACCTAAAAAAATGAATTAAAAATTAAAAAAATCCACTAAATAAACTAATATTAGAGAAGGTATTTAAAATTATATTCCTTGAATGGACTACTAATATTTAAGGACACCTCATTCATATTACGATATATTAAGATGTGTACTCTAAATATACTAATTCTACAATTATTTATTTCTTCTATATAATATGTAAGCTTAGATAGAAAGGGTAATATGTCCATGCCCAAATCACTACTGATGTACAAATAAGGAATAAAAAATCTTGGCATCCACCTGTAATAGTCTCAACATACTAAGAAATTATTCTAAAACTATAATGTTGTAATTTTGCAAATGTTCTTTCTCAAGATTTCAATGTGCATTTGTCACATAATTAGAGAGATATATACAAGGAAAGTTAAATTATAAAATAAATATATATGAAATGAAAAGGTACTCAACTGGACAACTTTACATTCCAGCTTCCCAGTCCAACTGTAACACTTCTCACTTAAGAGATTTAGATCCAATTTGGGATAGCATCACTACCTTCACCACAAGAAAATAAAGATTATTACACCATAAAAATAACAAATAAATATATAAGTGAAAGAGGAAGTTGAACATATTTTGTTTTCTTACCTTACCTAGGATTAAATAAATCAATCAATTATGGGTAGAATTTTTTGGGGCATACATAATAACCACTATACTTTCTAATCGATTCAAGTATTTTTTTCTATTATCCTCCATATTATTTTTTGAAGTCATTAGACTTTGCGTTATACAATCATTTGAAACTTCCTTTCATTTTTGTAAAGAAAAAAACATAATGAATAAAAATATATTTCAAACTAAACAAAATAAGAAGGAAAAATAGATGTTGCACATTATATGACATATGAATATGGAGAAAATATGATAAAAGAAAAGTGTTTTTATTCACTAAAATAGATTAATTTTGTTTGTTATTTCAATTATATTTTTCTTTTATAATTCACCTAACAATTATTATAAATTTATAAAAAACAATAAATTAAAACTAAAATAAAATTCTTTAACTTTTACCTACACATAACTTTCAATATAAAAAAAATCTTTTGACAACTTATAATTAAATAAATATTTAATTCCAATTATCATATAAATAGCCATCGTCAAGAAAATGCATATCCTAACTTGTCGAGAGTCTTTCTTGGCTATCTTTTACCCAAACCTTTTAAACTTTATTTTAAAATTCAAATTCTTCCAAAGAGCAATAAATTGAAGCAAATTTAATGGATCTAAACTAACCCTCTTTGGTGAACAACCTTTGACTATTAATATGTTAGTGCATAAGATCAATCTCTTATATATGAAACGCCATATGACAACTAGAAGAGCTTCAAAATATTAATATAACATTTCAATGGAATTTTCTTTCTCAAATTTAGAGGTCGAAACTTCATAGTCTTCCACTTTCATTCTACGATTTTAGCGACAACACAAACACGTTTTACTCTACTTTAACGGATTGAACACAGTGAAATAAAGGTTGAACAAGGTCACAAAGGAGAGAAAGCAGCAAAAGACAAAAGGAGAAGCCATTGCTCAACAACCCATAACCTTGTTGGGCACGAGGCCACCGGGCTTCTTCTCGGCTACGATACCGTCATTCCCAGCAAGAGCTCTGTATTTATCCCTGCGAGTAAAGCTGGTGCACTCATATGACAGGCTCCCGGCTATGACCCTCTGAATGTAATTGGCCACCTCGTGAGAGCTCTTCCCACCGGTGCAAGTGAGTTCCAAGGGCAGCTTGTCCAAGAAGGTTACCTCATAAAGGGGACTAGGATTCATGAAGAAATAGAAGGCGTCCATTCCTTTCCACCCACGGGCAGTGGTGCCATGGAAGATAGACATCTCATTGCGCATGGCCACGGGCACAATCTGATCGGTCAGCTCTGCGAAAAGGGCACTGAAGCGCAACAAGAAGGGCTCCCTGCATGTCGTCCCCTCTGGGCATATCACCAAGTCGCCTTCCTCCAGCAAGGACTTTATCATGGCTGCGTCCTTGGCCCTCTCGCGGGTCAGAGGCACCGTCTTGATCGGGGACAAGATCTCGGACACACGTGAAACGGAGTAGGTGACGGCCGAAACGGGACGCCCCACGGCTGTGGAGAGAAAGATGGGATCCAGCAGAGTGCGGTGCGAACAGATGAAGAGAACGCCGCTCCGATTATTTTCTTTATCTGTGGCGGGCGGTGGGGTGCCGTTGATGTGAACCCGCACGCCTAGACAAAGGAAGGCATGGTACACTATGGACATGGGGAGGAGAGCACCCGCGGCTATGCGGAGGCACGCCAATAGAAACCCAACTGGGAACCAAAGAATTGTAATGAGGGCAAGAATTGGCGTGGGGCGGTGTACCAGACGACCATCGTGGAAAACAATCGGTTTCGGGAGTTTGTCCCTGCCTACGGCCTCCACCTTGGGTGTCGCTGGCACCACATATGCTTCCTTTACACACCAAACAACGTCATCATTAGAAAATTTTATTAAAAATTAGTATAGATGTCTTAAATACATCTTAAAAGAATTTGAATCATTAGAATTATCACATATGGATTTGATCGTATTTGAGTTTTGTATCAATTCTATCTTTCATTATCAAAATAAAAGAGAATTGAAACAGATTTAAAAATTACAAAAACTCAAACACAACTCAAACACAATCAAACACAATCAAATTTATAAATGACAATTTTAATTAATAATATGAATTGTAAAAAGATATCATATTTTGAGAACACATTGTACAATACCAACATTAACTATTATAAAAGACAGCTCATATATAACGGGCGTGGATGTTAATATTGTTACCTTGCAGCGTTTCATGAATGGATGGTCTGTCTTACGATCTCCAAGGCCAACGTCCGGAACATACTCACCGAGCGCCTTCTCTAGGGCATAGGCTTTCTTGGTGCCCACCAGCACTCCAGGGCTCTTCACAAAACCGGTTGCCCGCCCTCCAAGAGAAGAAATCTCAGTCCCAATGACCATGTCGGCGCCCAGGTAGTCTTTGAGAAACGTCTCCACCATGATGCGCGGGTTGGCCGTCAACACGCACCGCCTCCCGCACGAAGAAAAGACCCGCCACGAGTCCGGGTGGAGGTCGTCCGAGTAAAATTTAGGAAGAACCGCCCGCGCAATGGCCTCGATGTCAGAAACCTTGGCCCCAACAAATGTGGTAAAAATGAGGACCTTAATGCCGGCGGTCTCTGACATGGAATAATATAGCAGGCCCGCCAATGGGGCCGCCAGCACCAAGAAAGCCATGCGCAAAATTCCTCCCAACTCAAATGCAATGATGGCGAAGTAAGGAAAGGAGCTTCTTCCTCTCAACAGAGTCCCATCCATATCCGCTACCACCGTCTGCCCTTCCCTTCCTATGCTTGCGCATTTTTCTACCGTTGGAAACTTACCATTATAATTATAGGCTGCCTCCGTTCCCATCTTTTCTTGGGCTTTTCCTATTCTATTCTACTCTGCACTGTTCTTTCGAACTGCTTTGAAACCTTGTTCTTGCAGTGAATGGCTTTATAAACAAAACGGGTCAACTTGGAACAGGTGGGACAAAGAAAGGGACGATCACAATGAATTTGGCTGAAATCTCTACATTATTTTCCTCTGAAAGGAAATCTTCGGGAATATCAATGCGAATGGGGAAGTTTGTTTTAGTGGATATTTCCGTATTCCTCTGAGATTCCTAAGAATGGTTATTGAGTGTATGATTGGAGAGCTAAATGTTAAGAAAATTGGGCATTGTGTTCACCGACGAGGTTCGTCCTTCTTGTTGCCTGCAATTCAGCCGTGGGCCCAAAGCAATTGTTGACCGTTCGACGTCTTCAAAATTCTTGTTCGTTTGAAATCCTATATTTGTTTCTATGTATACAAACGGTTAAATTTAGGAGGAGATATTTAAATTGTTTTTATACACAACTAGAAAATAAGAAATTAGCTTTTTCGAGCAAGAAAGACATGAGCATGTTGGTTAGCTTTCACGTATATCTCATGTGGGAAAGTGGTCTCTATAATATTAGAAGGTAAAGCTATCCTTTTTAGATTCACCTAACCCAGTTGAAGCATTGCAAACAATTACAACACGTTAATTAGAAGACAATTAGAACACGTTAATTAGAAGAGGTGGGAATGATACTTAAAATGTTCTGAAAATTAAATGTTGGAGATAGGTGTATTTATAATTTGGAATTATGAAGAAGAATTGAATTTTTATGCTGTACAATTTTTTTTGTTGTTAAAGGTATAGATTGATAAGTAGGAGGTTTCTTCCACAGCGTGTCAAATTATGATATTGCTATCAAGATTCAACCGTGTAGTTTTCGAGTCAAACTCATTGACCCATGATTCATGAGTAATGGTTCACAAGAACCCATCTCTCATGATAATGAATGGTCCACTTAGCACTCATTGCATCTAGGTGATGCTCATAGAGGTGAAGCATTGGTTTGTCCCGAGAGGTCACCCATCCCAGTACTGCTCCAACTCAAGCGCGCTTAACTATAGAGTTTCCCCCAAGGTTAAGCCCACTTAGCTTGCTACCCCATTTGCAAAACCTTCAGCAAGTGTTATGACTTATTAACCATTCATTATAGAGCCCCTTTAGCTCATCAATTGATAAGTAGGGGGGTTCTTCCACAGCGTGTCAAATTATGATATTGCTATCAAGATTCAACTGTGTAGTTTTCGAGCCAAACTCATTGACCCATGATTCATGAGTAGTGGTTCACAAGAACTCATCTCTCATGATAATGAATGGTCCACTTATCACTCATTGCATTTAGGTGATGCTTACAGAGGTGAAGTATAATGTTGTACAAATCTATGCTCTATAATATCAATTTTGTGAATCATGGGAATTTCTTGCTATGCATAATCATATTGTAACATGCAAGATTTATCTAATTCATTGTGGATTGCTAAAAGAAATGTTACTCCAAATTATAATGTCTATTGATGTGTGTAAGAACTAGTGGTATTGAAAAATACCTTGAGGAGATTCACCGATCACAAAAGTCTTCTTCTCCTAGGTTGACCCCCTTAATTAGACCATTTTTACAATTGTGAATCAATATCAAAGATAATAGTCTTAAACAAGAAGGTGTCAAATTAATTTGATGTATATTAAAGCTCTTTTTAGTGCCCCAAAATAAAATGTTCCTAGAATAATTCATTATGTAATATTTTGAATTTTTTTACTTATTTTTGAAAGTGTTTAAATGTCCAAATGACTGTTTTTAAATAACAATATAATGAATAGTCACACAAATATTTAGCAAGTTGATTTGCAATAGCTAGCTGAATAAGGAAAGGGCCAACCATTAAACTTTACAATTTAAATATGGGCTCATATTTGCATCACGTGGGATCACTCTCATGTACCATGATTATGACCCAACATAAGAAATGCATAATCTCAAGGAACAAATTATATGTATTTATATGTGGACAAATAATGAGGTGAATTTGTGGAAACATGTAAAACTAAAATAAAGAATAAGGATAAAGGTGAGAAAATGCTTGAAGGTGTAAGTCAATGAGGGTGGAAAAGGATTGAGGAAGGAGTCAAACTTAGCACAATAGTGTGCTACATGATTCTGCACCCAAGACTAAATGGTAACTAACACGGGTATGCGAATTTCACCATTAAATCTTGTACTAATTCTAAGGTTATTTTGAATCTTAATATGAATGAGTATTTTAAATAATATAATTGCTCACATCCATACATAAGAGTAAATATTTACAAATGAAAGGATATATTCTCTACATAAATTAATGGACCCAATCGATTTCTTCATGTGTTCATCCTCATAGCACTCACACTCCCTGAGAATGTATAGAATGGAGAAAATATATAGAGTGAATAACTTCTACCGCATAAGTGAAATAGGATCAAATTATAATATTATTCTAATTATTAGAAAGAGGGAAAGTAGGAGAGAACGTAAGAAGGTGGGAGGGAGTGAGGATTGTTGAGAGGGAGGAGAGAGGAAGAGTGAGTGAGATTACTCAATTTTACATGTATATAAAGTACTTTCATAATAATCTACCCAACATGGAAATAATGGGGTTGTATTGTACATTAAGAATGGCATGACATGTGGCAACATCTATCTAGGCATAATTATGACTCTCTATATAGCATGCATTATGACTAGAAATATCAACATAGGAACATAAGTGATTATCCATGTTAATGAAATCTAATTGACTATATACAACGTGAAAAAGGGATTGGTGGTGAGGGAAATAGTATATGAATGAAAGCATAAAGCTCATATAAATGAATATAATAAGTGTCATAGATAGCATCCATTGGTGTGCAAAAAGGTAGGTATATATTAATTTGAATAAGTATGGAAATAATATAGGCTATAGAGAGTCATCAAGGTATATGCAAGTTTCCACAATTATGGGAACATCATTAGGTGTTCAAGTGGCCCTAGAGAAACAATGTAATTGGTATGGGGAAGCTATGGTGTCTCCAAATTATCTCTTAGGTAAATTGTGATAAATACATTCATATGATAGGATAGGGGAAAAAATGATGTCTCCAATTTGGTTAGACAAATTTATGAACAAGATCAAGTATGTGCATAAAATGTGATATAAGGAATTTTACTAATCCCTAATGTAGAATAATAAGACATGATAGTACACAAAAGAATAGGAAAATAAAGATGACACTAATAAAAGAAATAGATTTAGAAGTATGATATGATAATGAAAGTACAACATATCATAGGAAAGGCATGGTTCCCCAAATGTAATAAAATAGCTCTAATACTATGATATAAATATTGAAATTGTAATAAATAACACAATGAGATATAATGAATGAGTGTAGGGTCATGCAATCAAACTAGATAATGATAGAGAAATAAGAGACCATTTATATTTGTATAGTAAAGAAAACACAAATATTGATCATATTATTATGTTGGTGGTCAAATTATTACAATATCTCTTTCTATAGATCCTTCCCAATAATTAACTTCTCAAATAAACATACTCGAATACCTCAAAACTAACTTCAAAAAAACATAAGTGACTAAGGTTTTGATCAAATTAAGACTAGAAGGGTCGGTACCCAGTTTAAAATAGCAATAGATGCAAATGAGGGGATCATGAGAAGTGAGATGCATAGACAACATTAAAAAATAAACTTAAACTTAAACTATCCAACCAGAAAAAACAAACAAAGAAAACACATAGAAAAAAGTCCATCACAAGACCACTAGACACCTATAGGTCTGCCAAAACATTGAGACCACTGATAGTATTTCATTCCTCAGATAAGAAATTGGAGCTTCTCTTCAAAAGTCAAGGAACCTTTCTAAATGGTCAGAGTATCCACCACAGTGTCTTGGGTCGAAGTTTCAACCATTTTACCTTTCTTCTTTTGTGTGTGACTATCCTCCCTACCATCATCAACCACTATTTTATCCTGGTTCTTCCTTAATTCCTATAAACACTCAAATTAACATAAATTCCTCTATTATTCAAAAAAAACAATTGATTGATTAATTCACTAATATTCATCATGTCTGATTAAATAAATTAAATTATTTAATTATATCCTCAAGGTATTCTTATTTGATTCAATAAATCAAGATGATTTAAATAAAATATCATAATCCCCTAACCCATCCATGTTAATTAAGTTTGAATTAATTAACCTTTAATCCTAATTACCCATCCTCTAGGTTTTGACACAATCTACACCAAACCTAAATCCTTGACTAACCTGCCCACTTGCACATTAAATTAATTTTATTTAATTATCTAATTACCCCTTTTTCCCTCACAAAGACATACTCTAAGGGAATATTCCTTCATTAACTCCATTTGTTTGACTTTCTTGCTCAAACAATTTCCCTCCAAAATGTCTCAACCATATGTATTTAATGCCTCTTACACATGCATTAATCTCTCTTACACCTCTCAAATCCTCAACCATTTGCATTAACCATGCACATTCTCCAAAATGTGCTCCACCTTCCTCCACTAGCCATGTGACAAGTGTCACAATATCATTGGCTCTTCTTTAGTCCAACATTCCTCCCATCTCTCCATTATTCAACCCTTAAATCTTTAAATAGAAGTCCCTTCTACTCCACAATCCATCCACGATCTTAGTATTTTCACTATAGGCACTTTTATTTCATTTTGCACTTCATCTTTGTATCACATTTTTCCCATTATCATTTGAAGCTTATCAAGGGGGTGGGAAAAGGAATCCTTTTCACATCAAAGGTGCACCACTTCCACTATGGAATAGGTATGAACATGATTTTGTATGCTTTCATTTAGTTGCTTTAGTTCTTGTTGTTTTGTTCAAACATCATCAAGTATGTTGAATATTTCATAGGGATGCTTGTTTTTTGTTTGCTCAATTTGACTAACCATGTTAACGATTTGTTTGTTGTTGAATGAAATATAAAGAGAAGCATCCACATTTGGCACTAGAAGGAGGGAGAAACTAATTCATTTCACTTCTATTTTTCTTGTATTTGAAAGTTCATTCTAATTTCTATCAAATGAAATAGGAATTTTGTGATTTTTAATTGTTTTGGTTGCAAAGAAGTCCTGGACTAATCTTGATACGTTCTGTGACTTTTGAGTCTATGTGAATGTTAGAGGTGGATGGCATAAATTTATTACATTTTAAACATACTATGTTGGTTTTCGGGTGACTGATTCAATATATTACGTATATTTTATAGCTCAGAGCTCGTAGGAGGACTTATTTTCTAACGATCATCTGTAAGGATCTTCTTTTGTTTTGCATGCTTTTGTGATTTATTTTGCTTCTAGAACAAGCCTTACAAATTCTACAGGAGAAACCGTGGATAATTTTGAGTAATTTAAGACATATTCTGGTTTAGGACTTGCAAGAGATTCAAACTAAGACGATTTGTCTAACGAAGAAGACAATGAGAGCTTTTTCCATTAGATGCTATTTTGTGATGAATAGCGAAGAAGATAGCGGCCGCAAAAAACCATGTACTGATATGTATTAGGCTTTTAGTTGAAACCTAGGATCTGCACTTTTTCTACTAATTACAAGTCTATCATGAACAAGAAGCTCTACAAATTCAGCCAATCTTTCTTTTTTTTCTCCTCATCAACCGTGGCCAAAGATTTCTTCTCTGTTGCCCCTTTCATATTGCAATTAGAGGAATATTTTCAATATCTACTGTACATTACTTCCTTCTCAAGGACGTGTGGTGCAAATTCCTGAACAAATTTAACCTTTATATGACTACATTTGGGTAAAACATCCTTTGTCCGATACTCTTGTTTGAACTTGGCACAATAAATACTATCAAGCAAATCGTCTTTTAGAGATGCCATGACGATGCACCAGATAGGGGAAATATCATTGTCATTACAATCATGTTTCACCATTTCAATCGTGATATCAGATTCAAAGTAGCGAGTCTCTAGGCATGCCATTCACTCAATTCGAAGAATCTAAACATTCCTTGTGGGCGCCATTCTAGAGGAAACAAAATGTCTATTTCCCAATCTTAGATTTGCACATTTAACCCACACATGTATATTGCTTGTTTAAGATGGCGGATTTTTTCTTGTAATACAAGTTGTCTCTACTTTATTCATTAAAAAAACTGAAACTAAGGAGATAGCATACCCAATCTGTTTAAGGCATATCTTGTGAATTTGACCAGGTGTGTAAGATTCGATACTTGCTGAAGATGTGCATTTATTAAGTAGGATTATGTTTGTTTTCAAAATATATATGTCTCACAAGATTTTGTTATGCGACAAGTAGGAGCAACATTTATGAGGAGAGCAATCTGTCTTTTTGAGTTTAGTAGAAAATCATAAAGCAAGATTAAATCTGATTTGAATAATTTTATTTGCAGGTTGAAAGTGGGTTTAGGAGGCAAATGTTTAATAAGTTATTTTTGCTACTGTTGAACTAAATTTTTATCTCTCAAACACTTGTTTTTAAGGATTGTTTTCTTGTTTTGACAAGTTTATAAATTCGTTGTGTTTGAAATTGTATCATTATGTTAAGTTATCATTAAATCCTTGAAATATCATACTTCTTGTTTGTGATAACTTTGTACTATTTATAGGTTGACATTGGAATTGAGAAAAAACAAGCATATTGAAGTTGGAGAATCAAACTTAAACTTTAAAAAAACATTTCTTAATGCCTATTGTAATACCCTAAGGCTTTCATTCCTTCTTTTGTTTTTTTTTTTAAGACAACTCACTTCTTTTTTGGGGTTTAAAATTAACCATTGATTTGACAATTTCAAGTTGGTTAAAATTGATGCTTAGAAACTCACTAGAATTTGGATTTTGGGCTAAAATTGAACAAGCAACTTCACATTTGATTTTTTTTAATTAAAATGAAATCATCATTTCTTCAAGGCTTAAAACAAACTTGTTCTTTAATTTTTTTTAATCTTTTTTCAATTTGTGTCTTTCTAATGCGTATGATTTTCTCATGCTTCACATCAATCTTGAGAATCAAAAGCATTTATTAACATTGATTGTCTAAAATATTACCTACATATTTCAAATTTTGGGGCTAAAAATTGAACAATCATGTGAGTGTGAAGGAAAGGCATTGTGTGTGCTCCCTCCTAGTGCTTTGCGCAATCTAGGCAGTCAAACTAAAAATTTACTTCCTTGCTATTATTTACCTTTAGAGGGCCTGCCTTGGTGGGAAAAATTACTCACCCCAAGGGAATGACTCAAACCGTTGATGAGCTAAAATCCAAGCTACTCCCAAGTGGTATATAAATTTGAATGTTGAGGAAATCTCGACATTATAGGAGTTGCTATGAACAATTAGGTTATTTTCCTTATAGGAGTTGATCTTGCCTATTGTGTGGCCTTCTAAATGGGTGCCTTGATTACGCACCAATTTGTGTAGAATCCAAAATCCCAAAATATTTGTTGGTATCAAGAGGTCGAACCTCTGAAGTCGTCCCACATGCTTGTGGTTCTTAGTAGAGACGAAGAGTTTGTCATGGGAGATTCATGAGAAATCAAAGCTTGGGTGACCCATAAAAGTGATTGTCATGGAGGGGAGCCAGTTTGTTCAAGCTTCTAATCATTTGCTCTGAATTAGTGTAGCTAGAGAAATCCAAGTGAGAATCCAACAAATATTGTCTTTTCTATCCTAGGGTTGTGCATTGTTTCAGAATCAAAGCACTTTTCTTGAAATCTCAAAATGTGGAAACAAACATTCAACAAGGTCATCAAAATTCAAACCCTTTGGAAAGAGAAAATACCTTTGAAAAGCCCATATATCACTGCTTGTCCCTAGGGATTCCATTCTTAGAGGCTTCTAGGTATTTGGGCCTATATCTCAATTTTCTCTCTCTAGAGTTAACATTAGGGAGCTATTTCCTTGATTCTTTGGATTTCCACATAATGGACCTTGTGGGATGAAAATAAATTGAGAAATAGACATTCAGTTTGAAAAGCTAAGGAATAAATTTTGGATGTGGTAAAAAATAATTTATTAAGCAAATATAAAAGGCAATTGAACCCCACATATGTGCTTGTTCTCATGATTTCCAAAAAGGTCAAGATCCCAAAACATAAGTCTTTGTGTAAAATCTTTGATTTTAGGTTTCACACTCAAAAAGTTAGCAATAAGTACATTAGGAAACTTGCAAACTCAAGAAATACACCAAGATAAGAAAGAAGTTCTTAAGGTTTTATAGACTCATTCCTTTGAACAATCCAGATATGTATGCTCAATTTAAACCACTCATCTAAGTCAAATTTTGTTCCTTTGAATTTGAGCACTTTAGAAGTATAGCATGTTCTTCAATACTCGAGTCCTATAAGAAAAAGTCTCTCTTAGTTCGTCTAGGATCAAAATCAACAGTTTCATCCATCCCCCAAGGATCAATCAAACCCCATCTCACAAAACAACTCTTAGAATCTTGGAAAATTATTCATGCTATACTTTTGGTAATCCTTCAAATCAAAATAAAAAAAACATCTTGTTTGACTTAGTGTGTGTGGACGAATCCTTCTTCATATACTTAGTTAAATTATCACCTTGTGGAAACATTTATTCCAAGATAAGATCCAACATCTTAGGGGTTTATGAGTTCATTATCCAAAATATAAATCAAATCCAAATCAAATCAAAAATAAAAAATCCAAATGTCCTAAAGTCTAGTGTTCCTCCAAGAATCTTAAAAGTTCAATCATTCCAACCATTCATCTTTCATTTATCCCATCACCATCATTTGATCCTTAACATCTTAGATTTTGTTTTTTGGTACCTAAAGTTTAGACCAACCTAAGGAGTTAGAGGTTTACCTCCCATATTCTTGAAAGTTGATCCTAATTTTGTGGTCCAAACTAGATCTCAACACAAGAAGATCATGGAGCAAAACAAAAAAAAATCCACTTCTAGTGATTTAAGTCAAACTGAAACAAAATTCAACCCTAGGATATCCATTGACCTTCCACTTAATCCTCCTCAAATACCTCAAAATCCTCAAGAGAGAGGTTGCCAAGTGGAGGATGTCACCAACAATTTTCAATGAATGACACAAGATGAAATCATGGAGCTAGTCCAAAATCTTGAAAACCACAAGATTGTCAACACAATGATGAGACTTAATCCTTCACAATACATGTTAGCATTAGAAAAGGGAGGGGATAAAATCCTTTCTAATTATGATGTGAGCATTATCGTGGAAAAAACTCTTAGGACTATGCCACTAGTATCATTCAACCCATCCCACAACCAACATAATCTCATTCTCTAAGTCAACCCATGATCACCAAGGGGAGTTCATTACTCCAAGATCTTCAAACACGCCTCATTGTAAACAACTAAAATTTGGATGCAAACACCATCTTGGGTATGCTGAAAACCTTCCCACAAGAACCAAAACATCCATATGTTCCTCTCATTTTCTATGACACCAAAAATTCATCCACTTTCTCTGCAACACCGATGTACCCTCTTGGAACACAAATTTCCCTCCCCATGGTTTGACAAGGATAAGTGGACTTATTTGCACAAGGGGGAACTTTTTATGCATCATCCTCACTTGTGCTAGGGAACAAACCACCAATATTTCCACAATTCCCACCATTGATATCCTCATCTACACAAATCCAAGGTTTAGGGCAGCCCCCTTTACCCAACATACCAATCCCAAATCAAACAAATCAAATCAATTTTCCAATCAAAAATAAAATCAACATGTCAAGCATACAAAATTCTCCAAGTATGCAATCAATATCGCAACACCAAGTGGCACTAATACAAAAATCCCAATCAACCATTACACCATCTCCAACACCCCAAACTATGTAAAACATGGTCTTCCAAGGACCTAGCACATCAACCATACCCTCTCATCATCACTCAACAAGCACCTTATCAAGCACCTCAGCAAAATATCATCACCATCTCACACCATTCTGAATCCTCCACGTCGACCGCCAAATCGAAACATGATAAATCAATAGAACATCACAATCAAAGGAGCCCATCAAGCCTATCAAAAAGAACTTTAACAATTCCAAATGTAACAAGTCGCACAAGTTGCACAACAAGCCACCCAACAAGCACAACATGCAACACAACACGCTCAAGCACAACTAGTTGCCCAAGCACAAGTGCAAGAATTACTATAGAAACAACAAGCTGCCCAAGTTACTCAAGCTGCACAAGCTACACAAGTGTAGGAACAAGCTCAATATCAAGTACAACAAGCTCAAGCACAAGCCTTGTTACAAAAACAAGCTTATCAAAAAGCTTTGTAATAATACCTAGCACAACAATGAGCAACTCAATTACAAGCCCAACAACAAGACCAACAACAAGCATTGTTAGCACAACAACAACTATAGGAATACCAACAAGCATTGCTTGCACATAAAATATTACAATAACCTCCCACAAGTACAACACCAAGTACGCAAAGCACCCCACCTATTGCTCAAGAAACAAAAACACCTCAAAACACATTCATACGACCACTCGATCTACAAAATGATGTGTCAGAACAAATCAAATTGCTATCACAACAAGTGCTAGACCTACAATCAGGGAAAAAAACAAAAAAACAAGGGAATTTTTGCCCCTATCCATTTGAAAGAAGCATTGTGATGGTTCCATTCCCATAAGCATTCAAGATACCTAAATTTGATAAATACCATGGAACTGGAAATCCTGAAGATCGCATAAGGGAATTCCATGTACACTGTATGGAAGTTTCCTATGGAGTTTGCAAGTCTAGCAATGGAATGGTTCTCCTTTCTTCCTTGTGGAATTAAAAAGTTCCAAGATATTGTTGGGGTATGTGCAGGATCATCATGGAAAAAATAGGCCCTTAAGTGGTAATGAAAATTTAAAAAAATAGAGTTAGGTAACTTGACGTAAAAATTTGAATAAGTTATCTATATTATTTCAAAAATATGTAAGAATATAATCTATAGAAAATTGAATGTAGTTTCTAAACTACTAAGTTTATTTAAAAACAAAATCTATTTGGTGAAAATTTAAAATTTCAATGCAGTAGTACTTAAATTTCAGGGAAAAAATAAGAAGTAGATGTCTATCTTACCACCCTAACCACAATAAAATGATAATATTTTAGATATAAAAATAGAGGAATCATATCTCGATGTGATGCATATTGTTTTGTAATTTTTCTCAAGTAAATAATTAATTATGATTTTTTTATTACAAATTTTTAAAAATATAAATACTCGTATGTCTGACCACCTTAACTTGGAAAAAAATTCATGAATTTTTTATTTATTTTTAATCCTATTGTATGAAAAGCATAGAATGTGACACATGTTTCAGATTAAAAAAATTTGATACCGTTTGAAAGCTATAGATGTTTTTCAATCAGCCTATCAATCAAGACTTTAGTCGTAATTCAAATAGAAAATGAATAATAATTATTTATTAAATTCAATGTAAAGCATAATTTATATTGGTGGAAAGCTGAGAAAATCCTTTAAAAACCCTTTTCATTTCATCAATTTTGGCTAAGAAAAATTCATCAACCACATGGGCCATCATATCACTTACATATCGCCACTTTTTGGCCCATCATGATCCTGCACATACCCATGGACTTATTCATACAAAACTATTCATTTCACATAAGTATGGACGTGAGATTGGATGAATTATCCAACCTAAAACAAACCAAGAGGGAAAAATTTGTATCCTTCTTGCAACGATAGTGATACAAGGCCAAAAAAAGCAAGTGGGCCATGCTAGAAGAAAAACAAATAAGAACTATCATTGCAAATCTTGAAGGGAACTTGGCCTTTCATTTTAAATTGCAATGCATACAATATGATGAGTTGATCCCCAACAAACTCAACATTGAAAGAGAGCTTGTAGCATAAGGGGGGACACCCACATATCAAGAAAATCATTTATCAACCAGTTACAATAAAAAACCTTGCACATGGGCAAATAAAAAAAAATGTCACTAATGATGGTGTCATTGACGCCAGATTTATCATCAGTGCCCCAAGGAAAAGAACACAAAAAAAATCATATCAACAACCGCAAGTCAATAACTGAAACAACACATAAGCCTACAAATCATTACATCCCAACAACTAAGCAGTCAATAACATGAATACTCAAGGGGGACCACCCCCAAAGAACAAATATCCCCCTAAATGAAAATACACACCCCTTGAGGGACCAATTGAATCTATCATGCAAAATCTCATTCAAGCAAACATCATCATGCTCCCAATCATTGAAAATTACCAGGAGCCTCTAGGTAAATTACCATGGTATAATGAGAAGCACCTTTGTGATTTTCATAAGATAAAAGGTCACACGAAAACCAATTGCATGGAACTTAAAAACCTAATCCAAGATCTTATTGATGATAAGACCATAACCATTGAACAACCTACTAGGAATCAAGATCTTAAAATATATATGAATCTAATGCCAGATAGCAATAAGGGAAACAATAATTGTAAAGGAAAAAAGAATGGAAACATAAATCATATTTATGACCATGTTGTCACATCTTTTGTTGAGTGGGTAGATGTTGTCAATGTTAGAAATCTTGAATAAGATTAATAACCAGGAACACCTACAAAAACAATGATAAATCTTCTACAAGAGGATATGCAAGAATGAGCTTGCTTGATATTAAGACCTCTCAAATGATGAAGTAAAAAGGATGATACAAATGATATAATAACCCTCCTTATATAGGAAAGGGTGAGGTACAAGATGCAGTAAGATGTTGCCATGTGTCTTGATCTAACAACATGTGACAACAAGGAAACCCTAAAAACATTAAATGCACCCATAGGTTAAAATAACCTAAGTTAACTTATGCTAGTGTAGTAAGCAAATATTTACATTAACACCCCCCCATAAGTGCAACTTAGGGAGGAAAAGAAAATGCAATGATTATGCATGATTATGATGATGGGTCCCGACTGATGGCCATATTAGGTACCCATGTACATAGGATGAAAAAAGCAACAAACTCCCACAAAAAATGGAGAAAAGGGGAAAACCTAGTGGGAAGAAAACCCCTCTCCGAAAAGGAGATAAAATGCAAAAAAGTGATGATTGGAGGACTCAACATTATCCCCCCAAGGACAACAATTATCACATGGATACAATACAATCAATGGCCCCCCCATAGGAGGGAAATAGAGAGACAATATAGCCTCCCCAAAATATGTGATCACCTGCAAAAAAAAGGTAAGTGTATGTAGACAAGACATGATCTAATGTCGACAAACAACTTGTCTCCCTTTCGGAAGAACCAAAACCAGGTGCAAGTGCTGAGATGCTTCCTATTCTGGATAGGAATTGAAGGAAGGATGGATGTATGTGAATGCTAATGATGTCTCTGAAAGCTGCTCATGTGTCTACTTGCCTGATGAAGATGAAGATGCCACAACCCACTCAGGTACATACCCAATCAATGTAGAAGGTGACAAATCAGGACAATGCGGAACCAGATGCTAAACAAGATCCAAAGACTGTGATGATTTGACAATAGGAGTGCAATGACTCTCATCAAATAGGAGAGATATCCCCTCAAATATGTCCTGATGAATGATGATGATGATGGAAGCCTCAATCAATGACTCTGGACAAGGAATCACTGAATGTGAAGGGATACCAATAGTCTCTGATGGAGAAGAAGGATAATATGCAAGCCCCATAATGGATAAAAAAATTTCTCCAAAAGTATAAAGACAATGACCTTCATCAATAGATAGAAACTTCCAAATAGCTGGTGTGCAACTGAAGTGATGCCACCCAAAACAAGACCTTTTCCCAAGCTTCAAGATATCCAAGTTATTGAACAAATGCACCAAATTTGAACAAAACCAATGCAAGAGTACCTAGAGCTGAAACTAATAAAAGTGACTGGATGGATGAAAAGAGCTCTGAATCACCTTCCTGATGCCTCTGGAATCACTGAATTTTGATCAACGGTTGCGAAGATATGAGCCTTTATGTCCAAAATGAAGGGTTGACTTTAGTTGACTGTAAAATTTTTTGGAAGATAGATTTCATAGAATGGATGTCACCATTGGAAAGTAGTCCAAATCCTCTTTCCAACGGTATCTCATTTTCTGATTTTTGATACCCTGGTGAAAAGATATGGCATTTTGAAAAAATCTGCCGTATTAGGGCCTGCAGGCTAAACTGGTGCAAAAAAAAGCACCTCAGGCTTTAAAAAATTTCGGCCCTCGGTTGCTGATATGACCGTAGGGTAAAGCTGGAAAAAAAAGGGGCTTCCCTCCTAGGAGCGGCGGCGAGGTTGAGCAGCCTGGGTGGAGCGACCGGGCAAGGGTTTCTCTGCTCGGCATATGAAGGCCCGGTAGGAAGTAGAGGGTGCTCGGTTAGAGAAATCCGGCAGCCGGCGGAGCAGACACTGGCAACTGACAACGAAGCAGACGGCGGAGACTGGCCGTCGGTGAAATGAAGGCTGGAACAGTTGGCGATCGACGGATGGGACGGCCGGTGACATCGGCGGATGGGACGGCGGTCAGTGTCGGCGGATCCGTCGGCGAAAGATGCCGCAGTCGGCAGATGGGACTTGTCGGATGGGAAAAACTTTCCCCCCTTTTTTTGACATTTGATTTTTATTTTTTATTTTTATTTTTCCAATTTTTTTTGAATTTTTCACAAAAAAAGCCCGAAAAGATAATATATTTTTTTGAATAATTTTCCACAGAACAGAAAAAAATGCAGAAGGATTAAAATAAATTTTCTTTTTTTATTCTGCACGATTGTACCCTGTACCTGGTGGGCCGTACGGCCTGCTGGGTAAAAATTTTTTGCTTCACGAATAGCAGACACCAAATATGGGCATGTTATATGTCGATCTTCGTCTCTCAGGCTCTCTGGATCTGATGGCGTGGTCGATTTGAGGTGAAAAAAGCTCATGCAGGTCTGCAATCTCCAAATCTTGCAAAACTTCAGATCCTCATAACTTTGGCATAAAATGTCGGATTTTGGTGAAACAAAAGTCTATCCTAACTTTTTTGATAGCCCTGGACTTGGATATGAGCTCAGATTTCCTCCAACATGCACCGAAAGTGACCTTCCAAAGAAAACCTAATATGGAGACAACCTTAGAGAAGATCTTATAGCCATAACTCAATCCTCAGATTTGGGAAGAGTCTTGCAGGAATGGCTCTGATACCATGTTAGAAATCTTGAATAAGATTAATAACCAGGAACACCTACAAAAACAATGATAAATCTTCCACAAGAGGATATGCAAGAATGATGAAGTAAAAAGGATGATACAAACGATATAATAACCCTCCTTATATAGGAAAGGGTGAGGTACAAGATGCAGTAAGATGTTGCCATGTGTCTTGATCTAACAACATGTGACAACAAGGAAACCCTAAAAAGATTAAATGCACCCATAGGTTAAAATAACCTAAGTTAACTTATGCTAGTGTAGTAAACAAATATTTACACTAACAGTCAATATCACAAGATCTAGAGCCAAGTGTGGAGTCACCACATGTAACGGTAGGATTACCATCCCAGGACCTTCACAACCATCTAGGGCACCCACTGCAAATCCAAAATCCATCCCTAATGGTTACAATGTCCTAGAACATCTGAAGAAGACCTCCACCTAGATATCCATCATGGAGTTACTAAAAATCTCGTCCACACATAGGTAAATCCTAGAAAAGGCATTGGTTGCATCCTCTGTTCCCATAGATCTTGATGTAGACTAGTTCCAAGCTATGGTTGGACATATCATGACACCACATCTCTTAAAATTCTTTGAGTAGGATATTCCAACCCAACCATGTCATAACCATGCACTCCATATTGAAGTCTTAGTCCATAAGAATAAAGTCAAATGAGTCTTGGTGGATGGAGGTGCAGGGTTGAATATTTGTACTCTCAAGCTAATAAAAAATCTGAGATTCTCTAAAGATGTCATTGAGAAAGGAAAAGGCATCACTATCTAGTCTTATGATTATCAAGAAAGGTGTCTCAAGGCACCATTCAACTCCCTATCCAAGTAGGGACAAGAATCATGGAGACTACTTGTCAGGTCCTTGATCTTAAACTCCCTTATAATATTCTCCTAGGGCACCCATGGAATCATGGGATGCAAGTTGTTGCATCCACATTCCATCAATGTGTTAGATTCCCCTACGAAAACCAAGAGGTCACAATCCATGGTGATCCTCAGCCTTTTTATTATTGCAAAAATATGGAGACCAAATATTATAAGATCCCCCAAGTCTTGAAGAATGGTAAGGGACCTACCTCTCTATATTTAGACCTATCCTCCCTAGCCTCCACTTCTCAGAAAAAGACACCCTCCATTCTCAATATTTCTGATATTAAAGTCATTATCCAAGACAATGGATGTGGGGATTATAGAATGAAAAAGAGTTCATTTGTGATAGGAGAGTTACCTCAATCTCCTAGATCCCATGGGGAACCACAACCAATTGACCCCACATCTTAGACCTTCATGGTAGTACCCTCCACTTTCAAAAGGTGGGGAGACGTAAGCAAAGAGGTGAGGGATGAGAAGGATATATCAAGCTTGTTATCTCTAGATGAAAGGCCATTACCAGATCTCCCCATGGATGAAAGCAACAAATGTTTTTGGATAATGCTTGGCATTGGCTACAAAAAAAACATAGGACTTGGGAAACATGATAATAGTCGGCTTGAACCTATCATTGTTGAGAAACATCTCAAGAATCTTGGCCTTAGGTGTACCCCTCCAAAGATAACCATACGTGATAGAAGCACCCCTATTAAAATAGTCAAAGCTCCTCCTCAGTTACCAATATCCACAGGTCTACCCTTAGACAACTATACCTTTGATATAATTGATGTATGTGATGAGGATCCCATCAGTGACCTAGCCATGTTGTTTGAGGACTCTTCCTTGTTCATGATTTACATTGTGTCTTTTGAGACAAACAACCAAACCAATGATTTAAAGCTAGTTTACCCCCAATTCATCAATTATGATCAATGAGGACCACCAATCTTAGACATATTTGAAAACAATGAGGCTCTCTCAGAATTCATGGGATTGTGGTATGCTCTACCATGTGGAGATCATTTAAAGCAGGATTTGATATTGAGCTAGAAACACATGCATACTATGGGGAAACAATTGAATCTCTCAGTTGTAAAATTTAAAATTTAAGAGTAATATCTAGGTATTTAAGTTAAAACCACACTATGGCACTTTTTGACCCAAAATATTAAAAAAAAAGGACATATCCAATGGTGAAATCCTCTATGAGGTGCCAAAGGATGAGGGATTCAATCTTCCCCTTAGTTCTATTCATTAGGAAAAATCAATGGTTTGGACAGAGAAATGTAATCCAGTCAATCTAAAAACAAAAGAGACACCACACATCACTTTCTATGTAGAATCTCTTCTGACGGAGGAACAAGAAATCCTAGCTGCATTTCTCAAAGAAATAAAAGTAAATTTTGCATGGAAATATGCTGAAATGTTAGGCCTTAATCCAAAATTTGTATTCCACCATATTGTAGTATATCTAGAGGAAAAACCAATAATACAAAAACTAAGAAAGATTCATCCAAAGATCGCATTGTTGGTCAAACTTCAGTTATAGAAACTCCTTCAAACTGGCTTCATACGATCAACTGATTATCTAGAATGGGTCTCAAACCTTGTACCTGTTTCTAAACCCACTTGGGACATTCACATCTACACTAACTTTAGGGACCTAAAGAAAGCATTCCATAGATGGGAGACTTATTGTTGGAACATGATGCCATTTGGGTTAAAGAATGATGGAGCTACATACCAAAGGGCTATGAATTTTATTTTTCCCAACATGATTCGCAACTCTATAGAAGATTATGTGGATGACATATTGGCCAAATGAAGGAGTTCCAAGACCACATAGTAGCACTAAACTCCATATTTGACATGCTAGAAGAATATAAGGTTAGACTCAATCATAAGAAGTGTCTCTTTGGTGTGCAATTAGGAAAGCTCCTAGGTTATATTGTATCAATGAGGGGAATCGAGATAGACCCTACCAGAGTCAAATCAATTCTTGAAATGGAAGCATCGAAAACACTGAAGTAGCTAAGGGGCCTTTAGGGAAGACTTCAATCCATTCGTAGATTCATAGTGCATTTAGCAGACAAGGCTATCCCATATTCTCATCTACTCCAAAAGGGGTAACATACAGATGGGATGAGAAGTATGATTGAGCATTAAAAAAAATCAAAGAATACTTGCTAACACCACCAATACTCATGCCATTGATCCAAAATAAGCCACTAATCTTGCACATATCGGCAATAAAACCAACACTGAGAGGTCTATTAGCACATCATGATGAGATGGGGAAGGACAGATCCATATACTATATCAACCAAACCATTGTAGGGCATGAGTTAAAATATACATTCATTGAAAAGGTGTTCCTATTAGTAAAGTTTGCCTCACAAAATTTGAAGCACTGCATGTTAGCCCATCAAGTAAATCTCATTGCCAAAATAGACACCCTCAACTATTTACTTACCAAGGAAACACTTATGGGGTGAATAGATAAGTGGATCATGATCCTCTCAGAACATGACATTGAATATGTGGAAAGAAAAACTATCAAGGGACAAGTGATTGCAGATCAATTAGCAGAAGCACCCATCTATTTAGACAACCCACTTATATCAAAATTCGTTGATGAGTCTGTGTTAAAACTAAGTACCACAGACCATTGGAAGCTTTATTTTGATGGTTCATTTACATATAATGGATCAGGAGAGAGTTTTTTCTTCATCACACTACAAGGGGATTGTATTCCTAAATCCTACAAGTTATTTTTCCCTTGCACTAACAACATTGCCGAATATGAAGCCCTTGTAATTGGACTCCAAATTGTAGTATAGTGGAAAATAATGGCACTTAAAGTCTATGGGGACTCACAACTGATCATGAACCAAGTCAAAAATGAGTATCAAACAAAGGATGAAAAACTAAACCCATACAAGAAACTGGTGGCGGACCTCAAGTAATTCTTCATAGATGTCACATTTGAGAAAATACCAAGGGAAAACAATAGAGAAACTGATGCTATGGAAACAATCAGATCATTATTGGATATCACATGCAACATCCCTAAACATGAATTCTTGGTAGAGCAGCTTCTTGTAATAGTTTTTGAGGTACCAAAATTTTAATTTGTGTGTGAAATCGTTGGTCCCGATAACCCATGGTATCATGACATATACAACCACCTAAGAATAAGAGTCCTGCCTACTGATATCACTTCGAACATTAAAAGAACCTTTGTAAAAAATTCATCCCGCTTTGTTATCTTAGATGACACCCTATCCCGCAGGAGTATTGAAGGAACCCTTTTATGATGCCTAAACGTTGAGGAATCTTTGACTACTTTAACTAAGGTACACGATGGAATTTGTGGTACATATTCCAGTGGTATGACCTTGGCCAAGAAACTATTGAGAACGGGGTACTATTAGCCTACAATGGAAAAGGAAGCTCACAAATATGTCAAGAAGTGCTTGCAATGTCAACAGTATGGGGACGTCATCGATGCACCAACTTAGGAGCTCCACCCGATTGTAACACCTTAGACCTTCTCATAGTGGGGGCTTGATCTTGTTGGAAAAATCACCCCCACCTCATCTAATAGACACAAGTTCATTATCACTGTTATGGAGTACATCAGATAATGGGACACCTTTCAAGCACTAGGATGTTTGGGAGCTATGCAAGAGATTTAATATCCAACATTGCTTCTCCACCCCATACTACCCCCAAGGTAATGGCCAAGCTGAGGCTACAAATAAAACCATCTTAAGAATCCTCAAAAAGATAGTAAATGAAGTTGGTCATGATTGGAACTTATAGTTGAACCCTATCCTATGGGCTTACCAAACAAGTATCCACACACCAATATGTGAAACCCCATGTTCCTTGGTCTATGGATTATAATCCATCCTCCCCATCGAGATTGAGCTCCCATCCTTAAGGATATCATGTGAAACCTCATTAAAAATGAAGAATATTAGGTATCTCAGTTGAACAAGATGGAGCTATTGGATGAGTGATGCATGGATGCTCTGAACCATCTGCAAGTCTACTAGAATTGTTTGAAGAGTAGCTAGAACAAGAAGATCAAGATTCAATCCTTTCAAGTGGCATAGATCATATTGAAAGAGAATCATAAAAAATGTGCCAAATCTAGATAGCAAGGGCAAGTTTTAACCCAACTAGTTGGGACCCTTTGTCATCACTACAAGTTATAATTCAAGGACATATCATCTATCAACACTCGAAGGTGAGCCTCTGCAGCATCCTATCAATAACTTCCATCTCAAAAAAAATTATGCCTAAGCTTGCAAGGTGTAAATCCAAAAATACAAAAAAACCAAATAATATCAAAATAAAAAATAAAAAGAAAAAGGATTGAAATAGTAAATAAAAAAATTATCCCCAAGTGAAAACTAATTTTGTGGTGCTTTGGGAAGTACCTCAATGAGAACTTGACAAAAAGGCACCTTGTGAAAATAAGCACTTTCCATCCACCATGATTTGTATGGCTTGTTCTACATCATTCATCCATTCACCCATCCACGTCCACATCATAGCTTGATCATGTGTCGGTATCATGTTCCACCCTAGAAATACTTGGCACATTCCTAAGGTCATTTTTTCATGCCTATATCAAGGTATTCAATCATACCACACTGAGGGCATGTTGTCATACCTACATTAGATCATATTCATGTATATTCTTGAAAATATTCCTAGAAATCCAAAAAAAATCATAAAAACATGTATAAAAAATAAAAAATATAGGTAAAAAAAAGAAAAAAAAAGAAAAAGAAGTTGTCAAATCTAAATATGGGTCTCTAAGCTTGAACGTAGGTGATGCCATCATCTATGTGACCCTGAGACACATTAGGTGAGTCCTTTAGGAGTCTATCACAATAAAATGGAAATCCATTTGTTCATATCTCATCAATAAACGAGTCTATGTCAGTCAAACTAAGTGGTCTCTACATGTATAATGTAGGAAAAGGATAATCTTTGATCAGCCCCTAAGGCCCCTAGGATAGGTCCTTAGGTTAGGTTCTTGGTCAAAATCTCAGAAAATACCAAAAAATCAAAAAAATTGTAAAACATCTTGAAAATACAAAAAAAAACCTCAAAACATTTTAAAACACCAAAAATATTCCAAAAACCCAAAATCATCCATCCCACTTGAATGATCACCTCCAATATACATTCACTCATAATAAATTACAGTCACCTCCACCTTTGGTAAAAAAATTAGAAACAAGTATGGCAAATTAAAAGGGAAAACTCAAATGTTAAGATCTCAAGTCTAGGTTAGTAGGTAAATGAGTTGGTCAACTGTTCACATCAATAGTCTATCATCCAGTTAGTCCCAAAATCATCTGATAACATCATGTCCTAGGATGCATCCTTCCTATAATGGACATTAGGCATCACCATAGTTTAGTCTTGGCTAGAGGTCTAAAAAATATTATCTTATTTATTTACTTCATCTTTTATTTTGACTTATCTTATTGTTCTCATTCCAATGACCTCTCGATGATATCTAATCAAATTATTTAGAGAGAAAGGAATGGGGCATTGATCATTGTCTTTTATCTTCTATGCTTGTTGGGTTCTCTTGTAATACAACCTTGGGGAATACTTGCTTTGTTAGGTATGTATGGAAGGTGTTTTTAATAGCTTGTTGACTATTGCATTAATAGGTTATGCCTTTCCATGCTTTGGTCCAAGATGTATGAAACTTTTGAAGTGCATCCTAGCAAGGTTTTTCGTATGTCAGGTGTGAACATGATCCTCCTATATGTTTGTTGAGTCAAAGTACATCGCACTAGATACATCATCCTGGTTGTCTATAACGTGATGCATCATATCTATGTGTGTTATCAAACATAAGGAAAGTTAAGTTCTGTTAGAATCAAACATGCTCTGATAGCATGTTAGAATTGGCTACATGGATGCCAAGATCTATGAACCAAATGGAAAGCACAAGAAGAGAGAAAAGGGTGATCCCATAAAGCTGGTTTACAATTTCTGAGAGGAATTGATTCTTGCTGAAATCACATATTTTTAGAAAATATAATGATTTAAGACTTTAAAAGTTCCATTTTAAAGATTCCAATTGAAGAGGGTTTGATCAAACCACCTTAGATCAAACCCCATTGGATAGAACCTCACTAGTTTTAAACCATACCTATAAATGAGTCTCCTTTACACCTATCAAAATGCTGATAAAAAATCACTTTTGATTTACCTTTTGGGGGATCAAATGAATTCATTTAAAATTTATTTGAAATGATTATGGTATTCCTCAAAATGAGCTATCCCATGAATATAATTTTAATATTTTTTGGTTTTATTATGTATGTGTTTTTTTTAGTTTTATTAAACATAGGTCTTTCACCGAAAATCAAGCTCTCTATTTTGCACATGTGGAAAAATAGTAAATTATCAAAATAATTTTTTTTAAAATATGTTCGTGCTGGGTATTGATGTCCTTGATCCATTAATTTTATTTTTTTTGAATTTTGATACATACATAAAAAGTTATGTTGTATACAGTTCGCCTATGTCTGAATTGTAATTGGTTTGACTTTGGAACTCTATTAATGAAAATAGAGTCAATAAAAAATTATGAGATCAAATGAAAGTGCTAGATATTGTAGTTAAAAATCTAAATTTGAAAAAAATATAATTTTATCCTTCATACAAAAAAAGTTATGTTGTATACGATGAGCGTCACTTTTTTAAAATGATGTTTTCTGAAAAAAACCAGTTTTCGTGGGAGATGGAAAAATAAGTGCAATATTATTCCAAAATTTTTGAAAAAACTATTTTTAGAATCTTAAGACAAAATGTGACGAGACTCTAGTTTGCATCATCTTCAAATTTCTTCATGGTTTAGCCGCTATAGGTGCCCGAATGTGAAGATTTAGTTAAAAATAATAATTTCAGTGTCCAGTTTGGCAAAAAATTGTAAACCACTATTGTGGGATCACCCAAAATAATGTGACAAGAATAAATTGTATTCAATGTCAATGATATGATATCAATGCACAAATGTAGTAGAGACCCCTTGGTTATATAACCAAGGTGAGAGCATAGGAGTGCATAAGATCATGACAAGTGTCGTAATATTATGACATGAGACAACAATGAAAAGCTACCACTCCACCTAAAGTGGAAAGGTGATAATGTGATAACCACCACAAAAGGTGGAAACCTAATCACATGATATGTCTATGAAAGGTGGAGGTGATAAAGTAATAAGAAGATAATTCCATCAAAGGTGGGAATTCTCCAACAACTCCTATGTGGTCCCTAAGTAAACTTAACTAAGGTGTAATTATGACCTAGGACAAGGTACATAATATTTAATTACACCAACACCCCCCATTAAGTGCAAATTAGGGAGAATGTACACAAAAAAAAACAATGCAAGATGGGTCCCGACAACTAGGCCATGTTAGGTACCCATGTACAAATGCAATGCAAACTCTCACAAATGAAGAAAAGGAGAAAACCCAGTGGGACAAAACTTCTCCCCAAAAGAGAGATGGAATACAATAAAGAAATTCTCTCAATGAAGAATGAGAAAGTAAAAAATCCATGTGAGGAAAATTACCCCCACATAAGAGAGAAGTAGAAGAGAGACAAGGCAAACCCCCCTCAAATTTGTGTCTCCTGCAATGATGGTAGAAGCTCGACATTGAATGCTGAAGATGATCCAGTTTCACAGAACAACATTCCTCCCCTTAGGAAGAAACAAAACCAAGAATGTATGCAGGATGTATGATGTCTTTGAAGCATGCTCAAGTGTCTCCATGTCGATGTCGAAAGCTAAAACACTCCAAATAGGAATTCTAGGCCACACTACTGAAGATTACAATCCAACATCTAGTAGAGATGAATGTAGAGCACAATCAAAAGACAAGGATATTCCCTCTAAAGACAAAGAAGCTTCCTCCAAATGTTGTTCAAAAGTATCCACACTCATGTCAAACTACAAAGAATGAACAAGAGGGTCAGAGTGTTCCCTCACAAAAACTGAAGAAGGAGCATCTTCATCAAAGAGAAGATGAATTTCATCAATGATGTCCCCCAAATCGGCAAGATGAGACTCCACAAACAAGTCTAAAATACCTATCAAAAAGCCATCCAAAGTAGCCATATATGGAAGACAATGTATATCCTACTGCACTGAATCACAAGGAACCAAAACTGTGGAATCACAAGCATCATGAACTACAACAGTAGATGGAGGAGATGAAATGCATGGCTCAAGTACTGGATCTAATGTAAGAACTCCCAAGTTCAAGTAGCCAAATATCTCCTCTAAATCATGGTTCACACTAGGAGTGTGATCAACAGCCAAAGGAACAATGTCATCATCAGAAGAAAAATATGCAAAGGTATACAACCGAGATGAATGAACAACCACCCCAGTAGCAATGATTTTTGTACTCTCCAAGTCTCGAATGATAACTGAATCAAGTGTGAACTCCACAGTTCTCCCATCTCCACCCTGTGTAATCTGATAAATGGAAAGAAGATTGTTCGTCAAATGAGAAACACACAAAACATCCTGAAAACTATTGTCCCCAAAACTAATAGATACCTTCCCTGTTATAATCATGTATGTATTGTTTCCCATCAAGATAGGAGACATAGTACAAGGATGAAATTAAGAGAATATAGACTGCGAAGATGCCATATGATGTGATGCTCCTGAATCTAGAAGCCATCTACCTGATCCTGAACCTAAAAAAGAACAAAGAGCTTGACCTTTATATCCTGATGTAGATGCTTGACCTTTTCCCTTAGACTATTTTGAAGGAGGAGAAGATTCAAACATTCTAGAAGGAAAATCAATTTGATTTCTTTTGAGAATATTTTTCAACTCAACAATATCCTTCTTATAATAATAATGTTCTTCATGTCCATCCTTCTTGCAATATGCACAAAAGGACCTCTCCTTCTTAGATGATTTCTCTTTTGAAGATGAATCTCTATGTTCTTTTGTGGATTGCGTGTTCTTTTTCTTTTCTTTTCCACTTGAAGACTTCTCATATTTTTCAACCAAGGCATGTGATTTTGAAGACTTCAAAGTACCCATTTGTATAAGCTTATTTTTCTCTCGGAGCAAAATATCTGTGAGAGCCTCAAAAGATGGTGATGTGAAGTTGCCAATTGTCAATTGTTGAGTCTGAAAACTTGAAACAAAGGCTGCATACTCAGCTGGAAGCTTGTCCAACAAGTTAAAGACCAATTGATCATCCTCTTTCTCAATACCACAATCTTTTAGTTGTGCTCTTAGCTCATTTGCTTTAGTGACATAATCTTGAATAGAGTCAAAATTCTTAGGATCAAAGCTTGGGAGATCATTTTCAAGTTTGTATCCCTTAACCTTATCAACCTTGCCATACTAAGTAGCAAGCTTATCCCAAGCTTCATTGGTTGTAGTACATTTATCAACATGAAAAATAAGATCATCTGAAATGAAATTTCTTAGTGTACCCAATGCCATAGAATTTTTAGTGAGCCAATCCATATATGCAGTTGCATCTACCTTAGGATCTGTAGGTGCAATTATGGTTCCATCAATGTAGTAAATTAAACCTTTTTCCATTATTTTACTCCATGCACGTACTTTCCATGTAGCATAATTATGTGCAGTTAAGAGTGGAACTTTAGATGAACCCATGATGGAATGAAAGAGCACAAAATAGGCACAATCACACAAAAGACACCCCCCCCCCAAATTCACTCAATCAAAGAACCCCCCAAGCAATATCTGATTTGGCACTCTATACTTAGTGCATTTACAATTTCCACTGCCAAAAACAACAAAGTGTACTTTGATCTTGGTACATGCAAATTGCCAAAATAGGCCACAGATTTAACTACAATTTTTGGTACAAAATGATATCAATATGATCATACCACTGAGAAGTACACAAAACATTATGCACTTTCAAAACAAATGGCACTCAAAAATGTTACCGTAAGAGCAAGATATGAGCTCCCAAAGTTCCCAAAATGAGGACGAAGCAACAACACCTGTGAAAATATGAATTTTTTGGAAAAACTAGAAGCCAAAATAAAAATAAAATTGTACCACTATGAAGAGCATGAAATATTAGCCTAAATAAAAAAAAATTACTTGAAAAAAGGAGCCAAAATGAGTGAGATATGAGCATTTGAAAATCGCCTTCCAAAATGAAAATGCAAATGAGAGAGGGGTCCAAAATTTTCAAATACACGCTAACATCATCAATGATGTAGTGCTGACATAATCGGTGTACTGGCTTAAAATTGATGGTCTAATGCCTGTCACCCGAAAAAAAAAAAAACTCTTCGTTGGAAACTTTTTAAACGCTGATTTTTTTGAGTCTGTCGGTGATTTGACCGGCTGAGGTTTTCATAAATGCCAGTTAGGAGCCGAGGGTGGGTGAAGCAAGTGGGGGGAAGCCACGTGGTACCTGCAGGGCCTACCCATGAGTACCTGCAAGTGTGGCGGGTACCACGTATGCTGCAAGTACACTACAAAAAGTCTATAGAAAAAGACTTTTGTCTTTGTTTTTTTGATTGGATTTTTTTTTTTTAACTTTACAATTTAATCCGAAAAATGATTTTTCATAAAAAAAATTCAAATTTTTTATTTATTTATTTTTTGAAAATAAATCGTACCATCATTGCAATAATGATGACTTGGGGGTCGTACGGCTCTCCGAGCAAATTTTTTTTTGCCTCATCGGATGACTTGCTCCAAAATGGATGAATTGATAGTCAATCTTAGGGATTTTGGCCCTTCTGGATGTGATGGAAGTGTTGGATTTGACCCAAAATGCAGCTACCTTTTGGATCTGGCAACCACAATGAGGCTTCAAACCCTTATAGATTTGGCCTTGTATGTCCGATTTGGACGAAAAAAAAGGCAAAATCGACTTTCTCAAACCTTCTAGATGCAATGGTGAGCTTAGATTTGCACCAACAAGATCCAATATAAACCTGCAATAAAGAGCCAAAAATGGAACCTCCCCAAATCTAGTATCTCTCCTTAGAAAAAAGACTCTCCAATGGCACCCAACCCGCTCTGATACCATGTTAGAATCAAACATGCTCTGATACTATGTTAGAATCAAACATGCTCTGATAGCATGTTTGAATTGGATATGGATGCCAAGATCTATGGACCAAATGGAAAGCACAAGAAGAGAGAAAATAATGTGACAAGAATAAACTGTATTCAATGTCAATGATATGATATCAATGTACAAATGTAGTAGATACCCCTTGGTTATATAGCCAAGGTGAGAACATAGGAGTGCATAAGATCATGAAAAGTGTCATAATTTTATGACATGGGACAACAATGAAAAGCTATCACTCCACCTAAAGTGGAAAGGTGATAATGTGATAACCACCACAAAAGGTGGAAACCTAATCACATGATATGTCTATGAAAGGTGGAGGTGATAAAGTAATAAGAAGATAAGTCCACCAAAGGTGGAAATTCTCCAACAACTCCTATGTGGTCCCTAAGTAAACTTTACTAAGGTGTAATTATGACCTAGGACAAGGTACAAAACATTTAATTACACCAACAAGTTCTTTACATCCCCAATCCTTGAATAAGCAACACATCATCATCATTCATCATTATATCTAATAAATTCTCGATGAGTCATAGACTTGTTGAAATTTTTCATCGTCTTGGATTCAACGGTTGATCCCTCTCTCTCTTTTATCCTTTTTCATGCTAACATAGTATCATTTCATTCACCATAACATCAATGCATCCATCTTGCATACTCATACATATCATCGTAATAGGAAACATCATCAATATCACATGCATTACATAATAATTTAAGATGTTTAGGATAATATAGATTTGTTATTCTAAGCATCTTAGAAAAAACATCTTATTTGCATCATCATTATCATATATATTTGTTAGTCTAACCATCCATACATCCATCTTGAACCTCTTTGTTGCAATATTGACCCTAAAATAAAAAAATTCACTTGATCTCTCAAGGGGGTAGTGTACTATCGTACTTCTTTTCACTGGGGCATCCAAAAAATCATTTTTTTTTTTGAAAATTCAAAATCTTTTTGAACTTTGATCTTGGAAACATCATTCTTTGAACCAATGTAGCACGTACACTACTTCAAAGAGGGAAAAAATTTAGATGCTCAAATTAACATAAATTCCTCTATTAATCAAATAAATCAATTTATTGATTAATTCACTAATATTCATCTCATGTCTGATTAAATAAATCAAATTATTTAATTATATCCTCAAAGTCCTCTTATTTAATTCAATAAATAAAAATTATTTAAATCAAATATCATAATCCCCTAACCCATCCAAGTTAATTAATTTTGAATTAATTAACCTCTAATCCTAATTACCCATTCAGTAGGTTTTGACTCAACTTGGGTCAAACCTAAACCCTTGACTAACCCACCCACTTGCACATGAAATTCATTTTATTTAATTATCTAATTACCCCTTTTTCCCTCACAAAGGCATATTCTAAGGAAATATTCCTTCATTGACTCCATTTGTTTGACTTTCTTGTCCAAACAATTTCCCTCCAAAATGTCTCAACTATATTTAATGCCTCTAACACATGCATTTATCTCTCTTACAGCTCTTAAATCCTCAACCACTTGCATTAATCATGTACATTCTCAAAAATGTGATCCACTTTACTCCAGTAGCCATGTGACAAGTGTCACAATATCATTGGATCTTCTTTAGCCCCACATTCATCCAACCTCTCCATTCTTCAACCCTTCAATCTATAAATAGAAGCCCCTTCTACTCCACAATCCATCCACAATCTTAGTATTTGCACTACAGGAAATTTTATTTCATCTTGCACTTCATCTTTGTATCAAATTTTGTCCATTATTAATTGAAGCTTACCAAGGGGTAGGTGTTCGCAAAACAAGAATAGACATTTGAGAGGGGGATGAATTAGTTGTGATAGAACTTAAACATATTTAACCTTTATCAACCTTTAATCTTAGATCTGATAACTAAAAGTGAAAGCATGAATCAACAACACATCAGAAACACATGAACGCCAAGATTTTATACATGGAAACCGTATTAGGGAGAAAACCATGGTGTATGTTAGTCCACAAGATTATACCCAGTTAGAAGTACAATGAAAAATGAATAAGGAATGCACATGCATTCAGGCACATTGCCTAGAGCTCACTACTCAAAAGGGAAGGCTCACTGCCTGACATAACACAATCTGATTAAATCCATTTGATGAGGTTGAACTGAGAAATTAGCTTCTTCAAAAGCTTGATGACAGTTTCAGTTAGGCATAGAAACACTTCTTCACACTTCACTCAATATTCCTCACACTTTTCTCTAAAATTGAATGATCTAATCTTTATTCGCAAATATCTACCTCACACTTTGCATACATTCACCGAGCACACCTCACACTACAAAATGAGGAAAAAACCACTCTTATATATTTGCTACATAGAATTACATTAACAAATTCGTTGGCCACAAATAAAGAATAAATGAATTACAAACTATCGGCCCAAATCCTGAACAAATATCAATGCACACCAAACTATGTTAGTCGCATTGTAATGAAGACCTGAATCAACATCCTCAAACATACCAATAATTTAAAAATTAATCCAAAAGGATCCACAACACCCTCTCACCATCATGTCAGCCAAGAACATGAAAAATTGAGCACACAAAGGAAAAATCTTTGATCACAAACACATGGATCAATGCAGATGTACCACAGTGATAGAGCACGATATAGAAACATCACTGAACATCAGAGGAGCATACACAACAACTTAATTTACCAGAATTGCATTCTCTTCTTTTAGTAACACCTGCTATAGTAACAAAATAACTGTAGGAACTCAAAAGCTCATAGCTCGCTCCAATTTTGATGCACATCTATGAAACTTTTAGAGAACATACTATATAGGCTCAAAAACAAACCCTTTAATGCACGAATTCTAAATATCAATGTACACAACTCTCCACCATTATGATCTTCATAGCTTCACAAATTTCCTGCAACATATTTATTCTATTTTTCTCAATATCCTCGACATTTACAACCTTCAAAATCATCAATGCTAATAGTGTTTTCATCAATGACAACCACAAAATCCAACAATCTCCCCCTTTGACATTGATGGCAACACATGATGTGAAAAAAATAATCAACACAACTAACTCTTCTCAAACTGTTCTTCTCCCTCTTAAATTAATCTTATCCCCTTTTCTTCCTCAAGTGTTTTTCACATTTTTCTTCTCCCCCTTTGACATCAATGGCAAAGGTACACAATCTCTGAACCACACATCTAAATCATCTTACTACTCCTCCTAAGTAAAAACCACCACAACATCAATCTGAAATAAGATATGACTATGAGTGCACAGATTGATGCAAAGAATTGCATGTTAGTTCAGTTTAGGAGGGAAAATCACTCCTAAATTTCCTCTGAGATACTCAAAAGTATCCTTAGGCAATGGTTTAGTGAATATATCTGCAATTTGTTCCTTAGTGGGCACATATTCCAATTTGAATTCTTTATCACTCACTTTGTATCTCAAAAAGTGATACTTGATAGATATATGTTTTATCTTTGAATGTAACACCAGATTCTTAGAAATGTTTATAACACTTTCAAATTGTCACAAAATATAGCAATAGGGTCATTATACTCAATTCTGACATCTCTCATCATTTTCTTCATCCACATTACTTGAGTACAATTGTTTGCAGTAGCAATATAGTCTGCCTCAGCAGTAGATAAGGAAATAGAATTCTATTTTTTACTTATCCAAGACACCAACTTCTTCCCCAAGAAGAATGCACAATCACTTGTACTTTTCCTGTCTTCCACATCTCCTACCCAATATGCATATTTAAAGACATTCAGAGTAAGATCATCATCCTTAGGATACCAAAGACCAAAATCAATTATCCCTTTCAAATATTTGAAAATTCTCTTTATTGTAGTCACATGTGATTCCTTCAGATCAACTTGATATCTAGCAACCATACATACAACATTCATAATGTTTGGTTTGGTCTGATTCAAATAGATTAATCAACCAATCATTGACCTGTACCTTGTTTGATTAGCCTTAGGATAATCATCATTCTGTGTTAATTGCATCCGGTTACCATGGGTGTACCAACTAGTTTTGAGTCTTCAATGCCAAAAAATTTTAGTAACTCTCTTACATATTTGGACTGAGATATGAATATTCCTTCATCTAACTGAGTAATTTTCAATCCTAAGAATAATTTCAGCTCTCCAATCATTGACATCTCAAACTCACTTTTCATTTCATCAACAAACTTCATGCATAAGTCATCATCACCTTCAAAACTAATATCATCAAAAAAGACTTTAATAATAAACTCTTTATCCTGATCCATCTTGAAATACATATTGTTGTCAGCATTACCTTTATTGAATCCAAGCTTCAACAAGTATTTATCCAGTCTAGCATACCAGGCTCTAGGGGCTTGTTTGAGTCCATATAGTGCTTTCTTCAATTAAAAAACCATGTCTTTTTCATCAGTCAATTGAAATCCATATAGTTTCTCAACATAAAATTCCTCTTCTAACTCACCATTCAAAAATGTTGACTTCACATCCATTTGATAGACTTTGTAGTTCGTGAAAGTAGCATAAGCAATAAATAGCCTTACAACTTCAATTCTAGCAATAGGGGCAAAGGTTTCCTCCAAATCAATTCCTTTCATTTGTGATTACCCTTTACATACTAGTCTTGCTTTATTTCTAACCACTTCACCTTGTTCATTCAGCTTATTCTGAAAGACCCATTTGGTTCCAATCACATTTTTATCCTGAGGTTAGGGATAAATAATCCATGTATCATTTTTCTCTATCTTCATTAGTTCTTCCTTCATTTCTTCCATCCAATATTTATCTTTACATGCTTCATTTACATTGCTAGGTTCAGTTTTGGAAATTAGACAATACTCTTTTGCAATTCTCCTTCTAGTTTGCACACCTTTGTTCTTATCTCCTATAATTTGACTTTCAAAATGATTTAGCTTTACATACCTTGGGACTTTTGGATTCACTCTAACTTTTATTTCTTATGTTCTCTCTTATGCACTTCCACTAGCTTCTCCTTCACGATTCTCTTGATTCACCAGAATAATTTGAACTTGATTTTGTGTCTACGTATTCTTTCCATTATCTGTACTATCTTGTTGATCATCTAAGTCATATCCACAATATTTGTATGATCTAACAGTGTCTTCATCAACTCTGACATTTTCACTTTCAACCATTTTCTTCAATCTTCTATTGTAGCATTGGTAAGATTTTCTCTTAGTAGAGTAACCGAAAAAGATTCCTTCATCACTTCTAGCATCAAACTTGCCAATATCTTCATCTCTCTTGATATAACATCTACTTCCAAATATTTTGAAATATTTAACAGTAGGCTTATAACCAAACCATAGCTCAAAAGGATTCTTACCATAATTACCATTAATATTTACCCGGTTGATAGTGTATACAATAGTGCTTACAACTTCTCTTCAGTAGATATGGGGAACATTATCTTCCAACATCATAGTTATAGCAACATCTAATATTGTTTTTTTATTTCTCTCAACAAATCCATTATGTTGAGGGGTTCGGGGAGTAGATACTTGTCTTCTGATTCCATGCTCTTCACAAAATGAATTGAAATCCTAGGAAGTGAACTTACCACCTCTACCTGATCTTAAGCATTTAACCTTCAAATTTGTCTCATTTTCTGCCATAGCCTTGAAACATTTGAAATTTTATACAGCTTCATGTTTTTCTCTCAAGAAAGCAACCCATAACATCCTAGATTAATCATTAATAATCAACATAAAGTATCTTTCTCCTTGTAGACTTATGATTCTGGATGGACCACATAGATCAATATGTACCAACTCCAATACTCCATTAGAATGATGTTGTTTGCTTCGAAAATAGATTCTTGTCTCCTTTCCCATCTGACATTCCTTGCATATAGTGTTAGTAGGCTTCACTAACGTAAGTAAATCTCTGACTGCTTGAGTGGAGCTTACTTTGATAATGTTATCAAAATTCACATGAAACAACCTCCTATTACATAACTAGCTTACATAAAATTGAGCAATTAAATAGCTTTCACTAGTAGCACTTAGGTGAAAAATGTTACCTCTTGTCTTTGTACCTGAAGCAATTACATTTCTAGAACTTCCCAATATCATGTATTTTCCATCTTTGAACTAAAGATTGTATCCCTTGTCTACCATTTGTACAACACTCAAAAAATTATGCTTCAATACTTCAACAGAAAGGACATCATCGGTATTATATTTACAACCAAGATAAATAGTGCCTCTACCAAAAATCACACCAATATTGTTATCTCCAAATCTTACAACACCACCATCATATTTTTCCAAGCTTAGAAACTTTCTTTTGTACTAGTCATGTGATGCGAGCATCCACTTCAATCACCCACTCATCCTTTTCATCAATTCTAGCTGTTAGAGATTTCTTAGTATTCTAATTGTTAGTAGATTTAGTGGAAACTGTACCATTTTCCTTGATAGCAATGAATACGCATCCATCTTCATTTCCATTTTCTTTATTAGATTCATCATCAGTAACAACTTCTTCAGCATAATAACATTTCTTTTGAAATCTAGACTTGTTAGGTTTTTACATAGAAAATCTTCCAAAAACCTTGATGCAAAATAACCTATCTTATTGCAAGATAAACATTTAATAGGTAGCTTTCCTTTATACTTACCATGTCCTCTTGCTTCCCTTTTCACAATCAATGATTCCAACTCTTCTAGCTCTCTTTCTTCATCTTCAATCTGTTTCATGTCATCTTCATATTTGAATGTCTTTCTGGAACTTTCTCCCAGATCATATCTCTGTTGAATTTTTCTAGATATAGTAGCTCTAAATGCAGATTTTGTCTTAAGAGCAGACACACCAAATTCACTTAGTTCAAAGGCAGCTAGTTTACCAATCAAGATATCTCTTGTCACATTTGTTACTGTTCTGAGTTCTTCAATAGCATGAGCTTTCATTCTGTAAGAAGTAGGCACTAATCTGAGCACTTTAGCCACAATCTCATCTTCTTCCATGATTCCACTGGCACACCTAATACCCATCACTAGTTTATTTACCTTCTACATGAAAGAAACAATGTTTTCATCTTCACTCATCTTCAAGTTCTCCCACTTGACTTTTAGACTTGTTCACTTAGCAATCTTCACTTGTGCATCTCCTTCATACAATGTTTCCAATTTCTTCCAGATCTCATGTGTCATCTTCAAACCTATCACATTCGTCATCTCTGCATCTGTCAGAGAACTTAGTAATGCTTTTATAGCCCTTATATTAGTTTCAGCTTCTTTTATCTCATCAGGAGTAAAGGGACCATTTTGAGGAATATTATATCTATTTTTTGTAATATTCCAAAAGGGTTCACCAATGCACTTTAAATGACACTCCATTCTGACCTTCCATAGAGAGTAATTTGTACCATCGAATCTAGGACTATCCTTCTTGTATGATGCCATCTTGGATCACCTCAACCTATTAAACTTATTCAGAGGAACCAAATATGATACCAATTTTTGGAAAAACAAGAATAGACAATTGAGAGGGGGCGTTGAACCACTTGTCACATAATTTAAACTTATTTAACCTTTACCAACCTTTAATCTCAAATATGATAATTAATAGTGAAATTATGAATCAACAAAACATTAGAAACACATGAACACCAATATTTTATATGTGGAAACCCTGTCAGGGGAAAAACCATAGTGGATGTTAGTCCACAAGATTATACCTTGTTAGAAGTATAATTAAAAATGAATAAGGAATGCACATGCATTCAGGCACACTGCCTAGAGCTCACTGCTCAAAAAAGGAAGGCTCACTGCCTTACATAAAAAATTAGATTACATCCATCTGATGAGGTTTAACTAAGAAATTAGCTTCTTTAAAATCTTGATGATAGTTCCAGTTAAGCACATAAACACTTCTTCACATTTCGCTCAATCTTCTTCACTCTTCTCTGAAATCGAATGATCTAATATTTATTTGCACATATCTTTCTCACACTTCACATACATTCACTGAGCACACCTCACACTACAAAATGAGGAAACAATCACTCCTATATATCCACTATATGGAATTACATTAACAACTCAGTCGCCACAAATAAATAATAAATGAATTACAAACTATCGGCCCAATTCATGAACAAATATCAATGCGCAACAACCTAAGTCAGTCATATCATAATGAAGACCTAAATCAACATCCTTAAAAATACCAAGCGTTCAAAAATTAATCCACAAGGATCTGCAACATGCTACCACCATCATGTCTACCAAGAACATGAAAAATTGAGCACACAAAGGAAAAATATTTAATCACAAACACACCGATCAATGCAGACATACCACAATGATAGAGGACAATCTAGAAACATCACTAAACATCACATGAGCATACACAACAACTTAATTTACTAGAACTGCATTCTCTTCTTCCAGAAACACCTGCTACAGTAATAGAATAACTGTAGGAACACAAAAACTCATAACTCACTTCAATCATACATAACAACTTAATTTACCAAAATTGCATTCTCTTCTTCTAGAAACACTTGCTAAAATAATAGAATAATTGTAGGAACTCAAAAACTCAACACTCACTCTGATCTTGATGTGTACCTCTAAAATTATGGAGAACATACGAAATAGGCTCAAAAACAAACCCTTTAATACATGACTTCTAAATATCAATGTACACTCTAAGCTCTCAAAAATGAATGGTTCTATGGAAAAGAACCATCATTTCTGGACCTCAACAATGGAGCAATTTCAGATTTAAAAGAAAAAACTAGAAATGAAACTATTCTAAACTACCAAAGATAATCAAAATGCTTCCAAACAAAAACCAGTCTCCATTGGCATCCTATCACCAAAGTCTTGTTATGCACTTTTGCTCTCAGATTTTTGCAAGCATAGATGCATCAAAAGGCTATTAGTGAATGGATTAAGAAAAGCTGTGAAGATATGTGCATGTGCAAGATTCGTGTAGGGGTCAAAATGAGAAGAGAGTCTTGTTTAAATAGGAATCTCTGATGACAAAGAGGTTGAGAATGAGAAATGTGGGATAAACAGATATTGCAATAATGAATTTTTAAAATCCCACATGGTGTAGTGAAATGAAATGCATATGAGTGGAAATGATAAATAAGATAGATTAAATGAATGGTGAAAGATTGAATAAAATAATTAAATGCATATATTTTTAATATGGATGAAAATGGTTTATTAATGTTTTATCATGAATTATTTTAATGTTTTTATGAGAATGATTTATGTAAGAATGATAATTTGTCGAAATGAAATTATTTAATTTATGAATGGTTATGAAATGTTTTATGAATGATTATTATTTATTATGCATTATGAATGATCATGTGGTGAAATGATTTAATGATTTATATAAATGCAATATGAAGTGAATGATTTATGCAAATGATTTGATTTAAATGATAATATAGTTTTATTATGAAATGCTAGTGAATGATTATGATAATGAATTTATTATGATAATGAATGATAGTGCAAAATGATAATGCAATGATTTAATGATTTGATGAAATGCATGAATAGAAGAAAGTATTGAATGAATTGATCATTTTAATCAATAGACGATTAATGTGATTTGAGGTTAAATTTGAGTGTCTACATTTTTCCCCTCTTTGCGACAATGCAACTTGTTGCGTTGTTTCAAAGAAAAAGATTGATCAACTGGTACATGCCCCAGATATATCTTGGTAAGGAATATGATAAGAATGATATGCCCCCTCGAGAGATTGATCAGAAAAATTGTATGAAGATTAATCTCTTGATAGATGTGACCAAGAAAATGATCAGATACTTGATATTGCGCAAGTGATAAAGCGGTGGTGTACATTTGATGGAAATGCACAATCGATAGGCATAACTAAATAATTGATGGAAATGATCAGTATAGCTGGGTTGATGAGCTGATGAAGCTTATTGAGATTGATGCAAGTGCAAGACAAGTTGATAGAATGATTGGTTGATTGATTAAGGGGACATGAGATTTGGAGATGCAAGTTGATTGATTTTTCTACAACAAGAAAGATGAAGAAAATGAAATGCAAGAAATGGAAGATGCAAGATGGGAGAAAATGAAGGTGATGAAGCCTCTTGTGCATTTTAAGTGCTTTTATCATCATCGAGCTTATTATGTCACAAATTAGTATAAGCATCTAGACAACATGAACATCTAGACGACCTGAATACTATTTGCATTTTTATTTAGTAATGAAGTATAAGCATCTAGGTATAAGGACCCTAGATGACCTGAATACTTATTGCATGGAAGACACTATCAGACAAGGAATGCACTCATCCATACTAGACTCATAGGTCCTTAATGGTTTTAGATAACCATGTCTTAAGACGAGTCATCCTATGAATAAGAAACAATCCACAGGCAACAAACAAGTGAACATGCCCCATCATTGCCTCTCTAGTCCCCGACATCTTGGAGAAGCTAAAAGACATGCCGCCAAAGATAAAATCATAAAACAATCAAAGACCAAAAAACAAACATGTGTCATGCTTCGATATGGAACTGATTCTTGGTATAGTTGTACGCTTTTGATTTGGAAGAGGGATTGATAGGTATGCTGCAATATTTGCTTGATTGTTACTCATGATGTAGTTTGATTTTGTTGAAGTTCAAAGCTATGTGGTGATCTGAAAGTGTCAGTGTTGAGGGATTTTTGAAGTTATTTGATTTTTTGGATTTTTGGAATATTTGACATTTTTTTGGATTTTTTCAAGACATTTTATGATTTTTATGGAATTTTTCAGGACATTTTATGTTTTTATGTATTTTTTTCAAGACGTTTTATGATTTTTATGGATTTTTTTCAGGACGTTTTATGACTTTTATGGATTTTTTCAAGACATTTTATGATTTTTTTTAGATTTTTTCAAGACATTTTATGATTTTTATGTAGTTTTTCAGGACGTTTTATGATTTTTTTTGGATTTTTTCAAGACATTTTAGGATTTTTTTGGGTTTTTTTAGGACCTTTTACAATGGAAAGAGATGCATCGCAAGCAAGTAGACAGACAAAGAGGGTAGTTTCTCTGACCGCGAGATGCTCAATATCCTAACCCATGGTTAAGGTTGAGGAAATGCCCCTGTGAGGAATAGGACCAATCTAGTACGCATGACAAAGCAAGCAAGTGAGGGGATTGTCAAACAATTCACAAGCCATGGTGAGTGTGAAAAGGATATTGTGAAGTGGAGGGTGAATGAAAAATGGGATGAAAAGATCAGGTAGAGCTCCAAAGGAAAGAGGAGCAAAGCCTCTACACATGGCGCCAATTTCTCGGTTTTCACCATGGTACTTGCTCAAGGCGCCACCAAAGTGGTTTTCACCATTGAATGAATTGATTCTCTTTACTATTTTCACTTTTTTTTTATATTTTTTTCAGGACTTTTTCCATTTTTTTTTGTATTTTTTTTAGGACTTTTTTGAAATGTTTTGAGATGTCAATGGATGAAAATTTGGGTAGCCTTTGTGCTAGATACCAATGACAAGAGAAAACCAAGTCTAGGTGTAAGGAGATAAAGGGGATTAATGGATGAAAGGATGGGTGATAGGATAAGGGATAAAAGGCTCATGATATATGGATGGATAAAAAATGATAGGTCATAGTGAATGAAATGAATGTATGCATCATAAGAGGGCAAGGATGTGATCTCCAAAGACTATGTTGCATAGGAATAACATGCCCCATTCTAGGTACAATACTTAGGATTCTTCATGACAAAGCTTATGACACTAGGATAATGATAGGCTTGTTTGGAAGGATGAGGTATATCAAAAGATATCCAAAGCATGTCTCAACATTTTGCTCCACATTTTTATCAAGATCAAAAAGAGGAAGAGAGGATGAATGGACTCAATATGATAAGTATATGGGCATGATGGCTAAGGATGATAAGATAGGAGATGGTAAGATATGATATGATAGGATTAAAAAATGATATGGTAGGATGAGACAACATGCCCCCAAGTGTAAATGACATAGAAGATCAACCTACACATGATGCCTGTTTATTAGGTTTTCATCATGGTACCTATCTAGGGTGCCTGTTTACCAGGTTTTCACCATTGAATGAAGGGGTTTATCTTTACTCTTTTTTTTTTTCTATTTTTTTTTACTTTTTGGATTTTTGGATAAGAGAAGGGGAATATGGATAGGAGGGACTCAAGTTTCTAGTTCCATGAAAGATGATAGTCCCATTAGAGATGGATGTCATCGCATGGACCATGTCAAATGTCATTATGCTCATAGGTGTTGGTAAGGGATGACATGAAAGGGAGATGGAGTAGGTAGATGATGGATTATGATGTGGATTATGGAGGGATTGGTGGATTATGATGTGGATTATCTAGGGAAGAGGGATGGGAGGCTTAGCCAAAAGCATGGACCATAGGAATGTGATGGGGGAGATATGTAGGATAATGAGTGAAGGGTGAGGAGATGGAGGTATGTGGAATCATTGTGAAATGGAAGGGAACTATGACCAATGGTTGCACACATTGTGATAAACATTGAAGCTTTTGATGTGGAGGGGGTGTAGGAAGCAATGAAGATGGTTGCTTAGGAGATGGGTGATGAAGTGCTTTAGGTACCCACATAGACTTAGTATTTTTATGACATTTATTTTGCTTGTGGGATGAAATATGAGATTCTTGAATAGAGTGTGAATATGAGGTGGAAATGGATGGTTGGGATTTTTGTGATGTAGATGCCTCGTTTGACTTGTTTTCTTTTTTCTTAGGTACCCAAACCATTTTGTTTTTAGACTTTTCTTTTGAAGGTATGGGATTATATTTCTTTTTGGATGGATTTTTCTTTGATTCTTTGCTTTTGTGTCCTAGAGCATGAGGACCCTTCGTATTTTTTCCTTTATAGATAGAGGCATCGATTTTTTTGCTTTTGAATCCCATGGGTATGGTGGAATGAGTGGAAGATTCATGTTTAGATAATGTGTGCATTGATTGGTCATGATTAAGATTTTTAGAGGATTTATGGATAGGTGGATAAGGAGATTGGATAATGGGGATATTAGGTGTGGGGAGTAGTGGAGGTAAATTAGATGGACAGATATTAGGAGTTGGAAGCAATGGTGGCAAAGTTGATGGTGGAAGATGTACAGTCACATGCTTTTGGCATTTGTAAGATGATGGAGGAGGGATAGAAACATATGTTTTAGGCATATGATAGGATTTATGGTGGAAAGAGGACTTATGATGGATGGAGGAAGTACCAATATCTTTAGATTGGTGTCCTTGGGGTGTATATTCAAGGCCATAAGAGTGTGGAGGGACCTTGACATGGATGGGCTCCAAAACACCTTGTTCATGAAGGCCTAAACCTTTACCTTGATAGTTCATGTTCTGAAGCATGCGATGGATAATGGGACTAGGTGTGTTTTGGACACTAGACTTGAATTCATTATTAGATGAAGGTGAAGTGGATAAAGGTTGTTTTTGGTCTAAGGATGAACATTCATGAATAAAGATGGATAGACCAATAGGACATGTCGATGGATTTGAAATAGGGTTGATAGTGGATGTGGAAGGATCATTAGGATCTTGATTATGTTCATTTAGATCCACACTATTGGTTTGATCTTCTATATTTACTTGGGAGGCATGTGTCTTATCATGACAAGTGGATAATGCAAGACCATGGATAGGACTAGGTAGGGGATCTATAGGAGCAATGGAGGTTTGTTGCTCATGGATAAGTGAAGTGATATGATCTTGACCATGGAATGCATAGAGTTGGCTAAGAGGATCATCATGGCCTTCTTGATCATAGGTAGGATCTGTATCATAGAGGGAAGCTTCATCATGAATATGAACAAGTTTGTTATGAGTGGGATCATTAGAAGGGCCTAGATCTTGATTAGAATGAGAGGTTAATGTTTCCTCATGCTTAGGATAATGCTCTTGACATAGCTTTTGGATTTGAGTGGAAATGGAAGTGGAAGGCTCTAGAAGAGGCTTGGTGTGATTTTTATGATCAATAGGTTGTGGACCACATGATGGAGTTGGAAGAATAGGCATGAAATTAAAAGGTTCATTGGTAATCTCATTAATGGGTGCTTGACATGGGGATGGTCTTTTCCGTGCTAGTAGTCTTTGGAGAAAATCGTAAAAGGATTCTTTGGTTGATGGATTATTGCTTGAGAATCTGGATGGTGGTGTTGGTGTAGGACTAGTATGCTTTGAAATAGGCATTTTATTAAATGGTGATGGAGGACTAGTAGATAGAATGGTGTATGATTCCAAACTTATGGTGGTATTTCCCTTCTCAAAAGTATGATTAAGGTGACCTAAGATTTCTACAAAGTTTTCATCATCACTAAGATCTACAAAATTCTCATCATCACTAGGAGCAAAGTTTGACCCACCTTGGAGGATATATGGTTTTGGATTATCTTCATGATTAGGTGAAGGGGCTCCTTGAAGTATGACCTTGGACTTGTGACTAAGATCATTAAGGATTAGGACCATTTTAGCTAGTGTTTCCTTAGGATTAGGGTGATGATGATGATGTGGGATGATTAGAATGATATGTTTATGTGTTGGTGTTCATAGATTGATATGCCAATTTGAAAACAAATGATTACACATGTACACACATGAATCACACACATAAGACACATAAGCAAGTTTGAATTTGAAATTATGAATGTGATGATTAAGCACACACTTGAAGAAGACACATCAACAAGTCCTAGAACAAGTCAAGTAGGTATGGCCAATTAGGTCTTAAGCTAGGATGCATGAGGTTGACTAGGGATAATTTGAAAGAAAAATCCTGCCACACAGCCAGGAGAAAGGGGTAACCCACCCTTCACCTTCACTTCCCAAAGGTATAAAATTCTTTGGGGCTTAGCCAAGAGTGATAAGATTTTAACTCTCAAAGAAGCGTGTCTTTCGATTCACACTTTGATTGAGGTCTTCCATAGGGGTGATGAAATCCCCTATTAGGCCTCCTATGAAGGGTATGACAAAAGCAAACCAAGTGAAGTGTTTTTGATCACACACACACTTGATTCACACTCGCAATTGTTAATTTTCCTTCAAAAAATTGAAATGTGTGTAAAACAGTTCAAGCACTTGTTATTTTTTAAACCCAAGGAAAATATGTGTGATTGAAAGAAAATGATTCTTTTTAAGCCCAATTTCAAAGTGTGATTGCAAACAAGATGTTCATTTTACAGCTCCAAATTCAAGTGTTTTGCAAACAAAATTGATTGATTAAATGAGAGATAAAGATGATAGAATGAGTGCACTCGAAAATTTTTGCTTTCCAATTTTATGTGTATGATTGATATTGTTGCTACTACAGCTCCTTGTGATCACCTACAAAATAAAAAAATGACATTAGAGTGCAGCCAAAACAAAAAGTTGATCAAGAAATTTCAATTTCAGATACACGTTTTTAACATAACCAAATTAGATTCGATTATTTGAAGATGTTATTGATCTAAAAAATAAAAACTCAAAGAAGGAACCCCTATTAATTTTTTGAGAGCTTTCCAGAAATGTAAAGAAGTTAGAAAAATTCCCTGCTTTGCACTCAGAAACGTGGATTTGTGAAAACTATATAGAAAACAAAGATTGGATTATTTCGCATTGTATTTGAGCTATAAATTAAATCTATAAAACAAAGACCCCTATTCAAATTGCAAGAGCTTTCCGGAAATGTAAACAGTTTGGAAAATTTCATTGATTTGCGTTCAAAAAGTAAATTTTATGAAAAAAAATAAAATAGTGATAATGCCTACAAAACGCTAGAGAAACTCTCAATGTTTTTACTATAATCTGTTGATATGATTTGTAAGCTTCTGTGAAAATCCTGTAGAGAAATACGTAGCCATTTGAAAGATATGGTAGAATTTGTAAAACCTCAGGTTTCATCCAAAAACTGGTAAATCTGCAACAAAAAGAAACAATAAAACCTGCAAAAGGCAAGCTAGATCAAATGATTCACGTCAGGTTCACCATTTGTAAGCTCTCAAAAATGAATGGTTCTATGGAAGAGAACCATCATTTCTGGACCTCAACAATGGAGCAGTTTCAAATTTAAAAGCAAAAACTAGAAATGAAACTATTCTAAACTACCAAAGATAATCAAAATGCTTCCAAACAAAAACCAGTCTCCATTGGCATCCTATCACCAAAGTCTTGTTATGCACTTTTGCTCTCAGATTTTTGCAAGCATAGATGCATCAAGAGGCTATTAGTGAATGGATTAAGAAAAGCTATGAAGATATGTGCATGTGCAAGATTCGTGTAGGGGTCAAAATGAGAAGAGAGTCCTGTTTAAATAGGAATCTCTGATGACAAAGAGGTTGAGAATGAGAAATGTGGGATAAACAGATATTGCAATAATGAATTTTTAAAATCCCACATGGTGTAGTGAAATGAAATGCATATGAGTGGAAATGATAAAGAAGATAGATTAAATGAATGGTGAAGGATTGAATAAAATAATTAAATGCATATATTTTTAATATGGATGAAAATGGTTTATTAATGTTTTATCATGAATTATTTTAATGTTTTTATGAGAATGATTTATGTAAGAATGATAATTTGTCGAAATGAAATTATTTAATTTATGAATGGTTATGAAATGTTTTATGAACATTATTATTTATTATGCATTATGAATGATCATGTGGTGAAATGATTTAATGATTTATATAAATGCAATATGAAGTGAATGATTTATGCAAATGATTTGATTTAAATGATAATATAGTTTTATTATGAAATTCTAGTGAATGATTATGATAATGAATGATAGTGCAAAACGATAATTTGACATATGCAAATGATAATGCAATGATTTAATGATTTGATGAAATGCATGAATAGAAGAAATTTTTGAATGAATTGATCATTTTAATCAATAGATGAGTAATGTTATTTGAGGTTAAATTTGAGTGTCTACATACACAACTTTCCACCATTTTGATCTTCATAGCTTCACAAACTTCCTGCAACATATTTATTCTAATTTTATCAATATCCTCGACATATACAACCTTCAGAATCATCAATGCTAATAGTGTTTACATCAATGACAACCACAACATCCAACTGTAGGAAAGGGAATCCTTTTCACATCAAAGGTGCACTACTTCCACTATGGAATATGTATGAAAATGATTTTGTATGATTTCATTTAGTTTCTTTAGTTCTTATTTTTTTGGTATAAAAAATTATGTTAAATATTTCACAGGGATTCTTGATTTTTGTTTTCTCAATTTGATTAACCATGTTAATGTTTTGTTTTTTATTGAGTGAAATATAAAGAACAACATCCATAATTCCTACAAAAAAAATTGAATGGTGAGGGTAGTGTTATTCACGGTCTCTTTGTTGTAGTTAGTGATTACCTTGAAGCATTGAGTGGTTTTCTCATAATTCTTATGAATAGCCTCAATCTCCATTTGCAAATTCCTTTTATCATCCTCTATACCAATGATATCTCTCAAATATTTCAACTCCTCCCAATTGGCCCACTTCTTGAAATACTTGGTGAGAGAGGTAATTAGAATCCAGTGCACTTTGTCCTCCACCTCACCTGACCATAGAAATTATTGTTGTAGAAATTCACATTCTAGTGTCTAGATTCTCTCTTTAGTTGTAACCAGCTAGCCCAAGAACCACTTCACAATATCATTTTGGACATTAATCATCTCAGATATTTCATTAATTTTTTTTAGAGGGGGTCACTATAAGTGCTAAATTTAAAACCCACCCTAGGTTCAACATAGGCCTGTTCCAAATCAATGCAGTGGTTGGGGGAATTTTAGAGGTTAGAGTTTAAAATCAAGGGATGGTAGAGACATTAGAGGCCTTTGCATGGGTAGGGGAGTTCATAGGAGATTTAATAGTGGTGGGGTTCCATGACACATATTCATCTGAGTTATTTGATTCCTCTGAATGGAAAGTAATAGGCATGGGTTCTGATAGGGGCATTAAATTAATGGGGTAGGGGGTGTAATCCTCATTAACAAGAGCTTTTCCACAGGCTCAAGAACTGCACGCTGAATGGTAGGTGGTTTCATCAAGGGTAATGGAGGGGTTGGGGTCTGCGGGGGATTAGTGGGGTAATGAATTATCAAAGTGTTCTTTTTAATAGTGGTAGGGGAGGGTAAAAAAACAACATGGTACTTGCATATATGATAGATAAGACCTTTTTGAATGAGTACTTTCTTTTTTTTACTTTGAACATTTTTGACAATTTTCTCAGGCGAAGACAAAATCCAAAAGGAAAAATTTATTTTAACATTATATCGAAGGTGATTAAGCATTTTAAATTATAAATGAGCATGAAAGCATTGGAATCTACCCTGGAGCATAGCATACCTCATGAGGACCTCAAAAACTTTGGTCCAAATGCTAGACAAGTTCGCACATTTAAAGTCATTCTAGAGTCTCTTCACCTTCTTTCCATATTTCAAGAATTGTTCCATATCTTTTTGATAGTGGTCTTTGGATTTACAGGGGATGCACACTCCTTCCAAAGATAGCCTCATCACCTCCATAATTAACTCAATAGTCACCATGAATGACATCTCACCAATAGTGGAAGTGTCATTCACCCAGGAGGTAACATATACCACTCAAATCTTGGGGTCATTCCCTTTCATCCCTTCCACAAACGAGGCCAACTTGCCCCACTATAGGATGTTTCAGAATTCCTTTTCTTGTTTCCATAGCTCATAGCTAGTAGGATATTCCTGAACCAGATCACCTCTCATCACCAAAAAATCAAAATTTAGAATAGGGTCACATAGACTATACAAATGACTATATAAAAACCAAAGACACCAATTAAATTGTTTATAAAAAGGTATCATGAAAGGTTTAATTTTCCATAAATGAAAAGTGTGGAAAATATCAATGAGAACTGACAGCATATGTAACTCAATCTCCAATTGGTAGTAATTTAGCATTATGATAAATTAAATCATGCACATGACCAAGGATATTGAGGATATTATTGCATATTATTAAATTTGGTGTGAAAGAGCCAAAATTTTCCAGCATGTCAAAAAATTTATTGTCATTTCAAAACTTGTGAACACTACTATAATTTCTAAGATTAATCATAAGATCTTGCACTAAAGAAATAGGGTCCTAGAGGGTCCAACAAGGAGATGCCTTCCCCACTAACATTGGAATCGTGATTCAAGAACCTCCCTCGATGATTAAGTTAGAAAACCCAGCCTGCGTGGAAATTTATATGTCATGGAAAGCTCCCACCACCTTAGTGAAGCTAAATGATTGTACCCCCAAGCTGAAAACATAATCCAATATTGAATTTCCTCTATGATCTTGGATAAGCCTACCCCCACTCGTCTGACTAGGGTCAGGTTTTGTAGAGTCGTCAAAGTTAAGCTTCAACAAACCAAGGTCAGGGAGACCAAGGAGTATTAATCCTATCCAAATGAATGACAGAGATAAGAGAATTAAAAACCTTGGATAGGTTCCAATTTACCACAATATAGACTTCTAGATTGTTAGGATTTCTTTTAGGCTTATAGGAGGTGAAAAAAATAATTTCCACAATTTGATCGACAATCTTATTGGCCACCACCAACCATAAGGAAATTTTTTCTTTGAAGACCTTGTTATATTTCTCCTTCCAAATTTCCCAACCAGTAAAGAATAAAGATATCCACCAGAGCTCGACAATCAAAGGGTGAGAGATCGGGGCACACCAACTATCTAGAATGCAATGAACATTCTTCTTCAATACCCAACAAACATTAAATAGAGATTATATTTTTTTCTCAACCTACCCAGAGTAGGAACAATGAAAGAGTGGGTGGGGGATAGACTCAACTTCATTCTCACATAAGAATCATCGATTACCAAGTTGTAAACCTTTCTTTTTATAGTTACCAAGTGTGAGGATCCTTTTATGGAAAATGTTCCACCAAAAAAATGACTTTAGGAGGGAATTCCTTTGCCAAAGCCACATCGAATTAAATTAAGGATACTAGCTACTAGACCAAATATTTTAACCATTCTTAATAGATTACATACCATCCTTGGGATCCAACCAAACCAAAGAGTCCAACAAGTTGGATGGAATGAACTTGAGATTCTTAACAGTTCTAAGAAGCTCTTCATCCACTAGTCGAATGGGAGATTTAACAAATTGTCATCAATCTTCCATCTAGGTGGAATACCAGAAGTATCATGGTGATAAAAAACCTTAGACTCTATCCAAGCACATAGATCAATCCTCACCACAGACAATATTGGATGAAGGTTGACTTATTAATTTAAAATTTAATATTCCAATAAACCCCCCTAAATTTTATATTACACATCCAAAAAATAACTTAAATAATGTTTATTATATAAAACAAACACATTCTAAAGAATATTTTTCTTTTGAAGAAACAAATCCTAAATTAAGTGACTAAGGTTGCCTTATTAATGTAAAATTATATATTCCAACAAACTCCCTTAAATTTTATATTACACAACCAAAATATACCAAAAGGAATGTTTATTACATAAAACAAATACACATTCCCAAGAATATTTTTCTTTTAAATAAATAAATACTAAACTAGGTGGAATTCCATCAATCTTCTTTATACCCTCTAAATGGTGTAACTCCCAAGATGGAGTCAAATCTTGAGTTCCTTGATTACAACCTCCTTGAAATCTTGAATCATAGATCCCCAGATTATTTAACAATAATCTATTTCTCCATCAAGTTGTCTCATGAACCTTAAAAGATTATAACTCTCTATATCACAAATCTTGAACTATCTGAACATCTATCCATATTAAGTTCACAAAATCCCTTTCAATTTAAAAAAAATAAACTTCACAATATATGTTGTTGGCAACACAAGGGAAAACAACTAAGAGGGGGGTGTGAATCAATTGTCACAAAAAATATAATTATTAATCTTATTCTTAGATCTGATAAATAAACATGAAAGCATAAACCATCACCACATAAAAGACACACATAACACCAATATTTTTATGTGGAAACCCTGTTAGGGCAAAAACCGCGATGGAGGTTAGTCCACAAAATTATACTCTATAAAAATTATTGTAAATGGAGAATGCACATGCATTCATGCACACTACCTAGAGCTCACTATCCAAATACAAAAGGATCATTGCCCAAAAGAAGACTTGCTCTCTTATAGTGACATTTAGATTACATCTAGAAGATTTTGAACTAAGAAAATATCATCTTCTAATGCTTGATTATAGTTCTGGTTAAGCACATAAACATTTTCTTCTACTCACTCTTCTTCACACTTTACTTATACCTTTGAAATATTAGAACATTATTCACACACAACACATGACATACAACACACATGATTTCCCTCAAATGGTATAAAAAATTGATCATATATATCTACAACTAAGGATAACATCAACTACATGTCAGCCCAACAAAATATGAAATGTGTAAAAATTGGTGGCCAAAATCAATAAACAATTTATCAATGCAGACCAAACAATGTTGACCAAAACATAGTAAGGACCCAAAAAACATGTCTCAAACATGAAAACCTTAAAAAACTATGCCTCAAAGATCTACAACATGCTACAATCACCCTATCGACCATGAACATGAAAAATATGAACTCACAAAAGAAAATCACCAATCGCAAGCACAAAAATCAATGCAAACCAACAACATAGATAGAGCATGATCTAGAAACATCCACAAGAATCATGAATCAAAATAGAAGCATCCACAACAACTCAAATTACTAGAATCACATCATCTTCTTTTGGGAACACCAACTAGAGAAAAAAAACAACTATTAGAAAAAAGATACTCAACTTAATCAAATCTTCATGCGAACCTCTAAAACTTCATGTGGATAAACTGGTTATAATTTTCAAAAAATCCTTTAATCTACAACTTCTTATTGTCAATATACTAAGCTATCCATCACACTGAACTTCACTGCATCGCTGAGAATCTGCAACTTATTTTATTACAATTTTCTCAATATCCTCTACATATATAGCCTTAAAGGCATTAATGGAAATAGTGTTGACATCAATGACAACCACATATCAAAAATATCCAACAATATACCCCTTTGGCATTGATGGAAACACATGATGTGAAAAACACCATCAACGATACTTTCTCTTAGAAATTTCTCCCCCTTAGATTTTGACTCTTTTCTCCTCAACTCTTTCATAGTTTTTCACATGACTCTTCTCCCCCTTTGACATAAATGAAAAATTTACACCTTATCTTTCTCCACAAAAGCTCTAAACAACATTTCTAAACATCTGACTACTCCCCCTGAGTAGCATCCACCACAACATCAATCCAGATCACAAGATATGACTATGAAATGCACAAATTGATGTAGGTCATTGCATCTTAATTCTAATTACGATGGGTAATAACCCTTAGATTCCCTCTAAGATACTCAAAAGTATCCTTAGTCAAGGGCTTGGTAAATATATCTGCAATTTGTTCCTTAGTGGGCACATACTCCAATCTGACTTCCTTTTCACTCACCTTCTCTCTCAAAAAGTGAAACTTGATAGATATATGCTTGGTATTTGAATGCAACACCAGATTCTTATAAATGTTAATTGCAATTGAATTATCACATAATATAGCAATAGTTTCATCATACACAACTCTGATATTTTTCAACATCTGCTTCATCCACAATACTTGAGTACAATTATTAGTAGCAACAATGTATTTTGCCTTTGCAATAGATAAATAAATGGCATTGTGCTTCTTACTTAACCATGAAATCAACTTCTTTCCCAAGAAAAATGCACCACCACTACTACTCTTTCTATCATTCACATCTCCTTCCCAATCAATATTAGTAAAAGAACTAAAAGTAAGGTCATCTTCTTTAGGATACCATAGGCCAAAATTAGTTGTACCCTTCAAGTACTCTAAAATACTCTTCATAGTTGTCAGATGAGATTCCTTAGGATCGGTTTGAAATATTGCAATAATGCATATGACATTCATGATATCAGATCTAGTTTAAGTCAAATAGAGCAATCCATTAATCATGGATCTATATCTAGTTTGTTTTTTTTTAGGAGAATCGTCATCTTGTGTCAACTTACATCTGATCACCATAGGTGTACCAATTGTCTTTGAATCTTTCATACCAAACTTCTTTAGCAATTCTTTCACATACTTGGACTGAGATATAAAGACCCCTCTATCTAGCTGAGTAATTTGCAATCCCAAACATAATTTAATTTCTCCAATCATAGACATCTCAAGCGCACTCTGCATCTCATCAACAAACTTCATGCACAAAATATGTTCTCCTCCAAAAATGATATCATCAAGAAAGAATTCAACAATTAAATCCTTATCATGATCAATCTTGAAATATAAATTACTATCAACAAAACCTTTATTAAATCCAAGATTTAATAAATACTTGTCCAATCTTGCATACCATGCTCTTGGGGCTTGTTTATTTCCATAAAATGTTTTCTTCAACTAGCAAACCATATCTTCCTAATCAGTGAGTTGAAATCCATCAGGTTTCTCAATATACACTTCTTCATCCAATTCACCATTTAGAAATGCTGACTTGACATCCATCTGATAAACCTTGAAGTTTTTGTAAGCAACATAAGGAAGAAATAGTCGCACAACATCAATCCTAGCAACAGGAGGAAAAGTTTCTTCAAACTCAATTCCTTCCATCTGAGAATATCCTTTACACACAAGTCTTGCTTTATTTCTAACAACTTCACCTTGCTCATTCAGTTTGTTCCAAAAGACCCATTTAGTTCCAATTGTTTTCTATCATTAGGTCTAGGAACAAGAATCCATGTATCATTCTTCTCAATTTGTAGTAGTTCTTCTTTCATTTCTTCCACCTAATATTCATCTTTGCATGCTTCATTGACACTATTAGGCTTAGTCTTTGAGATCAAACAATATTCTTTTGCAATTCTTTTCCTATTTTGAACACCTTTATTCTTATCACCTATAATTTGATCTTTTGAATGATTTATTATTACATACCTTGGAGTCTTAGGTTGTTCTTGAACTTCAAGCTCTTGTGATCTTACTTTTGCACTTTTACTAATTTCTTCCTCTTGATTTTCTTGATTCAGTGGAATGATTTTGAACTTGATTTAGAATCTAAACTTTCTTTCCTTTATCTAAACTATCATTTTGATCATCTAAATCATATTTGTAGGTTCTAGATGGTCTAAGTATGTCTTCATCAACCTTGACATTAGCACTTTTAATTACTTTCCTCAATCTCTTATTGTAGCATCGCTAGGCTTTAGTTTTAGTCTAGAATAACCAAGAAAAATTCCTTTATCACTTTGAGCATCAAAATTTCCTATATCTTCATCTCTTTTGATATAGAATTTACTCTCAAAGATTTTGAAGTATATAAGAATAGGATAATGACCAAATCATAGCTCATAAGGAGTCTTACTAGTATCACCTTTGATGTATGTACCTGATTGAGA